>VXBJ01005712.1:86721-257057 GCA_013400055.1 Nycticryphes semicollaris
GCCATCCCTGGAGGTATTTAAATGATGGGTAGACATGGTAGTGAGGGACATGGTTTAGTGGTGGTGTTGGCAACGCTAAGTCAGCAGTTGGACTTGATGATCTTAAAGATTCCTTCCAATCTAGATGAATCAAACACAGAATCATAAGGGTTTGAAGGGACCTTTGGAGACCATCTAGTCCAATGTCATTGCCAAAACAGGTTCAAATAGAGAAGGCAGAGCTGGAGAGGAACACATCCAGGTGGGTTTTGAATATCTCCAGAGAAGGAGACTCCATAACTTCCCTGGGCAGCCTGTTCTAGTGCTCTGTTATGCCTCAAGTTAAGTTTTTCCTCATGTTGGATTCTGTGATTCTATGCACAGATTTCATTCATTAACTAGGTTTCCATCAATGTTCATTTTACCTCATCTTTAAAAAATTGAATAATAACCAAGAATTATTCCTGAAAACTCATCTTTTCACTCATTTCCAATGGTTACTAAATATTTTCTTGTTTATGGAGCTCCTCCTTGAAGATACGTTTACATGCACACTGCAGTGCTATTATGGATACAAGAGCTATCTTCGAAGTTAATAGCTTAGAAAACACAATAAGTTGCTATCCCAGGAAAAAAAAAGTCCTGCCTGAGTTAATTTATAATGTCAAGAAACATCATAGCACTCCAGCCTGTTTTGGCAAGGTTGTTTCTGACTATAAAAAGCCTCCTTTTTAGTAAAGCGTTTATGAACAAAAAGCTGACATANTTGAATATCTCCAGAGAAGGAGACTCCATAACTTCCCTGGGCAGCCTGTTCTAGTGCTCTGTTATGCCTCAAGTTAAGTTTTTCCTCATGTTGGATTCTGTGATTCTATGCACAGATTTCATTCATTAACTAGGTTTCCATCAATGTTCATTTTACCTCATCTTTAAAAAATTGAATAATAACCAAGAATTATTCCTGAAAACTCATCTTTTCACTCATTTCCAATGGTTACTAAATATTTTCTTGTTTATGGAGCTCCTCCTTGAAGATACGTTTACATGCACACTGCAGTGCTATTATGGATACAAGAGCTATCTTCGAAGTTAATAGCTTAGAAAACACAATAAGTTGCTATCCCAGGAAAAAAAGTCCTGCCTGAGTTAATTTATAATGTCAAGAAACATCATAGCACTCCAGCCTGTTTTGGCAAGGTTGTTTCTGACTATAAAAAGCCTCCTTTTTAGTAAAGCGTTTATGAACAAAAAGCTGACATAGCATCATCTTGATAAAACCTGTTAGTCTTTTGTTCTACAGTAGTGCTTAGTACATTCCCTTGGAACCTCCTTGTATCCAGAAGAACATCATGTACTTATGACTGCTATACAATTATTTAACAACATAAACCCATTGCAAATCGGGTAAGCATTGCACTCCAAAGAACATCCATCCATATGCAATCATACTGGTTACACAGTTCAATTGGAGGTTTTTATATGCTTGCTGCTATGCATTTTCCCATATAGCAAATACTCTTCCAATATTTTCCCCTGATTACACACATATATTTAATATTATAATGCCAAGCAGCGTAGGGGAGATTTGAAAAATGACATGGAGTTGTCAAGAGAATTGTCTGAAGTTTTGCGTGGGGAAAAAAAAAATCCTCCTCTTCTCCCATGTTATTTCCTACAACGAAGAGAGGTTGACTTCTAACTCAGTGATTAAGGCTCATTTGATCAGAGGCTCGTGTTACCATGACAACACAGAAGGATCAAAGTCAGTCCTGTGAAAGACAACTGAGCTGATGCCAGCCGCCCACTCACAAAAATCTAGCAGAACCTCAAGCAATTCTTCACCACCCAAATACAGAGATATAGAAATATTTTAGCAAGAAAAATGTAGCTATCATATCATTTTCCTAAAAACAAAGATGGGGATTACAATGGTAGCCTCAAAGTGAAAAAATATCAATTCAAATTTGAAAAGTATTTTCTTAACCCTGGATCAGCTTGGATCTGACCAATTAAGAGTGTGATACAATGCATCATGGTTTCGTTTAATTAACTAACAAAAAATTACCAACTTATTAAAGAAATTATTCAGTATAATATTTCCAGAGATAAAAGTCCCAGGCTTGTTTGTTGAAATTAATTAATTAATTTAAAGTAAAAAAAAAATTAGCAGATCTTCGATGGGTCCATTTTGTTTCCCCCAAGATAAATATTTTACATTTACAGGCAACATTATAGACACTAGATCATTCGATGTAACAACGCTTTGCTGCAGCTGTGAGTCCAGATATGTCTAAAGAGTGTTTAAACTATTTGTTGGAAGTTTTTGCTCTGGAATCCTTATCCCCAAGAAGGATCATAAATACATTCTGGTAAACTATTCCTACTTTGTTTAGGCATCAGCTGAGCTGTGTTCATGCACAACAAGCTTTCATTTGACTTGTTGGATGACTATGTTAAGAAAAATGTGATCTTAGACAAAGCACCTTCTCAGAGACAGCAGAAGGTGCTCGTTGACAACAAGCTGACCATGACCAGCAGCGCACCTTTATGGAAGTGAAGCCCAACAGCATTCTGTGCTGGAGCAGGAGGACAGTTGCCAGCAGGCTGAGGGAGGTGATCCTTCCCCTCTGCTCAGCACTGGTGAGACACATCTGGAGTGCTGGCTCCCCAGTAAAAGAGAGACATGGGGAGAGCCTGGTTCACTGAAGAAAGCTCAATGAAGGGTCACGAAGTTGAGTAAGATAAGAGCTTGAACCATCCATCATATGCAAATAAGCTGAGAAAGCGAGGGCTGCTTATTCTGCAGAAGAGAAGTCTCATTGATAAGATTTATCAATGTGTATAAATACCAATGAGCGGTGGGAGAAAGGGAGCAAAGAAGATAGGGAAAAAGTTGTTCTTCACTCACTGCATTATATGCCGGGTAGCTCTGGAATCAATAAAGCTTGACTGTTTTACTAACACTTGCAGCTTTCAGTAATTTGATAAGCACAATTAAACTTCAGAGATTCAAGCATCAATCACAGTAAAACACTAGATATACCACTTTCTGTGAAGATACTACTATCGGATCTGAAGTAGAAATGTACAGGAACTCAGAAAGTCATTTTGAAAAGGTGCTAGGCAGCCAGTTCTAAATCCTTTATGAATACTTGATCTCCAGCTCAAGTATTTAAACTCACCAGATACAAATGCAGTGGAGAATGAGTCATTCCCTTGTGTAAGCAAGTCTTTGTACCCATGACAAGAATCTTAAAATCAGAGCTTATCTTACAGCTGTGAACTCTACAGAACAATTCTATTCTGCATTTAAATGTTGAAGAGAATAAAAAACTGTTAAGGGACCAGACAATTATAGAATATAAAGAGAGATAAAAGGCAGGAAATGAACAAAGAAAATACAGGAAAGAACAACAGACAAAAATATAATTTAAAAAGAAAAAAAAAAAAAAGAAAGGAAATAAAGAAGACCCACATGGGAAATTTAGAGTATTTAGATATGGGGGAAAAAAATGATTATACAAAATACCACCAACAAACCAAAGGCATGAAACAGACAGGAACAAAAGAAATGATGAAACAATACCATGAAATAAGAAGACACTTCATTAGAAAGAAAATTTGAAGAAGAAACCAAAGAGGTGTATAAGATCTCACCCCAAGGAGTAAAGTAGCTAGTGATCTGGAATTTTCTCCATGTTAACAATTGCAGTAGGGATAATTTGTTTGAAGCACTACTGTAGAATACAGATAAGAAGGAGGACACTGGTCACTGGAAGGCATCCAGGACAAAAAGTGTTGCATCACTAAAAAGCTGAGAGTATTGGCAGATGATTTTCGAAGTTGTTGAGATGTGCAAGCTCCCATCAGTGACATTTGTAGATTTTGAACGCCACTGAAATGACTACAATCCTACTGAAACCCCACTGAACTAGAAAACCTTAGTTTAAACAGCTTAATTAGCCTTGGTCACATAGACCACATTCTTACACACACTCCTTATCCTGCTACTCCAACACATTTCATTTGTGCCATACCAGATGGTGGTAAAGACACCTGGTTTAAATGATGCAGAGGTGCTTCCCTTGCAGCAGCAGAGCAATCACCAGCTCAGTAAATGGCTAGAAGGGGGTCTGAGTAATGCATCTGAGTTTTCTGATCTCAGAGCTGTCCTGAGGCTCCCTGAGTGAGACATGTAGTGCAATGGAAGAGCAGGACCACCTCTTCTAGTGTCTGGTAGATGGCTTTGCCATTTTCTAGAAGTATATCCCATCTTTGTCCCACCTTTCAGATGTTTCTTGCTATCCAAACAAGTAACATTCATGCTAACTAGCTGCAAAGAACATATCGCATCCATAATTAGATAATGTAATTCCCACTGCAAGCTAATACTTCCAGGCAAATGCCTTCACAGAATGCCAGAAGGTGTATGGAGCACCATTTTTAGATAGAAAAAGTTACAGCTTCTCTCAAAAAGAGATTGAATATAGTGAGCCTGTACAGGACCTAAGTTCACTTGGAGATTATATATTCAGCTTTCAGGATCCAAAGTGACCTATTAGGAAATTATGACATTGAGCAGGTTTCCAAAGGTGTCTGCTGCAATGGCAGTGATTTGCTAGCAATTGTCTCTCTTTCCTGGGTACACACAGCCACCATGATAGTTGTCCACAACTTTCCAACACCATTCATTCTATCG
This sequence comes from Nycticryphes semicollaris, assembly GCA_013400055.1. Lineage (NCBI taxonomy): Eukaryota > Metazoa > Chordata > Aves > Charadriiformes > Rostratulidae > Nycticryphes > Nycticryphes semicollaris. The sequence continues at coordinate 91,400 of VXBJ01005712.1, forward strand.
TTCTACCATTGTTATGGGTAAAACAAGACAAACCAAATGTCTTAAAGTCATCTAGCTCCCATGCCAGAGCACAAAGCTCCTTTTCAGTCCTGCAGAAGAGTTTACTCCAAAACAATTTCTCTGAAAAATGTTCTTGTTTTGGAACAGTGTGTTTCAACTACGTTCTATTTCCCTGAAAATATTCTAACAAATTTTGTGTGCTGCTCTAATTGCAACTAAAAGACTCAACCACCTGTTATTCTTTCTGCATGTCTGGAATATTTATGTGAGGAATTAATTCAGCTGTTTCTCCTTTAGTGGTTTGGAACCCAGCAGAAGTCCTACATCATCTCTGCAACACAGCCACACAGAGCATTAGTGTTCACATGTGTGGCCTCCTGGGCTGCCATGCTTTGCAGCCCTCATGCACCAGCTGGCTCTTTTCACTCTAAATTCTTTAAGCTGGGGAAAGGAGACTCTCATAGTCTTGCAAACCAAGGTGCGAGAGGAACTAATCTAAAACAGCGAGTCAGAATAAAATACTGCTCCTTTTTTCCTGGATGTTCTAGGAACAACAATAATACTGAATGTATCATTGCTGGTGTCAAAGATGGTACACAACAAACTGCATAAGTCAATTTACATGACTCAAACCAGATATTTGCAGACTTCAAGCAAAGGAATGGTAATATCCAGCTACCTTTTGTCATGTTTTCAAGGTTTCTATACATCTGTGACAACACAATGCTTCCTCAGTCTCTTGTGGGTTTGTTTGCTTGCTTTTTATATTTTATTTTCCTTTTTTCTTAATGACAGGTGACAATTAGAAGTAAGAGCTAGGAGGGTAGCCAGTACACAGTACCTCTATGTCTCTGACAGGGAAAAGAGAATGGTGTTTGAAAGTAGGAGTAAAAACAGGAAAAAATGCTTACCCAGTGATATTTCCATGCATATTATCAAATCTTCCCCAGTGTATGCATAAATGCACTAAGATCTCATCCACATCTGTAGAGAAGTGAGTCTTATTTTTAGCATGCCAATTTACACAGGCTGAACAAGGTGAAAGATAGATAGCCACTGTTGTGAAGAGTATGATTTAGAGAAACCTTTCTTGCCTTTGGCAGGATTTTCCCTATTAGACTGTAGACAACTGATAAAGTAGGATTTATTCTTAAACACCCCTGCATGTTGAGGGTGGGTGGAACATGGAAATCTATAGAAAGCCCTGTTTCTCCAGGCATATTAGAGATAAACAACTGATACAAAAATCTTTATTCAGATATGTCACTACGGGGAATTCTACATCCAAAAGGATGAGCATCTGTGCTGCTTCTGCAAACAACTGCATTTACAGATGAGAAAACACTGCATTATTTAGGTCTTATTTGTCATATCACCAAATGCCTCAGGCACTTTCCTCCCCACATCTTTTCCACTGCCTTTACTAAATCAAGAAGCTTAATTGTTCCTTCTGCTGTCTGAAAGATCATTTGTTACTTCCATTCATTTTATAAATATGATTCGTTCTAGCTGACCAAATTATGTTAGCATCCATTAACTACTTTAAGTAAAAGCTGTTTTGTCCAATTTATTTTTTTAATCTTACATAGTAATTGTAGCAAACACTGATGAAAACTATTCTCATTAGGCTATTGCAATGAAACAATTCAGAAATTACAGCATGCAGGGGAACCCACTACCTGATTTCTTTGTGATTCCCCCCCGGTAGGGGACCACACTATCCATATGGGCATAATTTCACCTTCTGACAAAATTGAGAGAGGTGTTTCATAGAGCTTTCACAAAACAAAATGTTTCTGGGTATGAAAAGTCAGCAACCATTGCAAATCCAGCCATCTGGTACTGTGGTGTTTCACTTATTTCCTTAGCAGTTAGCTTGAAGAAAATTAATTAAATCTCAAAGATACAAAAGAGGATTTGCAGAGAGCCATTATAATGAAGGTGTCTTTTAAAGACTGTTTTAGCAATGGTGTGTGTATATATGGGTATGTTTGTGTGTGCCTAAGAATATATAAGAATTTTAAATCAGTAAAACTAAGGGTGTTTTTATTGATGTGAAAATCTCTTTATCATAAAGCTTCAAGTGATCACTGTCAAAGAAATCTTACAAGCATTTGACACTGTCTTGCATGACTTCCTGGTCTCTAAACTGGAGAGACACAGATTTGATGGATGGACTGCTCAGCAGATCAGCAGCTGGCTGGGTGTCCAGCTCAATGTCCAAGTGGAAGCCAGTGATGAGTGACGTTCTTCAGGGGTCAGTACTAAGGCCAGTGCCATTCAACATCTTTGTCGGAGACATAAACGGTGGGATAGAGTGCACCCTCAACAAGTTTGCTGACAACATCAAGCTGTGTGGTGGAATCAACACATTGGAGGAAATGGATGCCATCCAGAGGGACCTGGACAGGCTTGAGAGATGGGCCCGTGTGAACCTCATGAAGTTCAACCAAGCCAAATGCAAGGTCCTATACCTGGGACATGGCAATCCTAGGCACAAATGCAGGTTGAGCAGAGAATGGCTGGAAAGCAGCCCTAAGGAGAAGGACTTGGGAGTGTTGGTGGATGAGAAGCTTTACATGAGCCAGCAATGCATGCAGGCAGCCCAGAAAGCCATCCACATCCTGGGCTGCATCAAAAGAAGCATGGCTAGCAGGTCAAGGGAGGTGATTCTGCCCCTCTGCTCTGGTGAGACCCCACCTGGAGTACTGTGGCCGACTTTGCAGTCTGCAGCACAAGAAGGACACGGACCTGTTGGAACGCGTCTCCAGTGGAGGCCCATAAAGATGATCAGAGGGCTAGAGCACATCTCCTATGAAGATAGGCTGAGAAATTTGGGATTGTTCAGCCTGAAGAAGAAAAAAGGCTCCAGGGAGACCTTATAGTGACCTTCTAGTACCTGAAGTGGGCCTAGCAGAGAGATGGGAATGGACTCTTTATCAGGGAGTGTAGTGATATAACAAGGCCTCACCACCCTCACAGTAAAGAATTTCTTCCTGATACCTAATGTAAATCTCCTCTCTTTCAGTTTAAAACCGTTTCCTCTCATCCTGTCATTAATAAGAGACACACCATAATTTTAATTCATTGGACAATTACATACAGTTATTATTATATTTTTTTTAATTAAACATTAACACTTGAAGATGTGTAATATGTTTGCTTGTCAGTATAGCAAAAAAAAACCAACCAAACAAAAAACCAAACTTGAAGGGTATCATAAATTGACATGGGAGGAGATTGGCATGACCTTTCCCAACAGTGCATGAAGATTCAGAATAGCAGGAAGATAAGACAGGATTGCAATCTTAGCACCACACTTTCAGTCACTGGTTAGTCTTGTGTGATTTTTCTGCTGGTTTTAACTAGCTCTTGTCTCCATCTAGAGTGTTTAGTCTTGGACTTAACTTCACTCCAAAAAAGTACTTTTTTTTCTTTCTTATAAAGTGCACAGTAAACATTTAGAGAAAATTCTTGTTCTAATAAAACTGAAAACATAGACCTCTGTCTGCCCAATAGCTGAACCCAGCTCCTTAAGACAGCAGCTGTGCAGTCTTCACCAAAGATTAACATGGACCTGACTGGTTAGGACTGGACAGGAGGCAACGTACTCAAGAATGACTATGTCAGGGCTATACTAACTCAAAATAGCCCTGTAAAAGTTTATATGTAGAGATTTTTTACACTCTACTGCTATCAAATTTCAAGTTTCTTTCTCTTTCAGAATAAGAAAAAATATCTGTCTTCCTCTGTAGCTGAATTACATTTCAGAGCTGGAATCAAGCCCTCCAGGTAGGACAATTACAAGTATCTTATTCATTCAATCATACTTTAATTAAAGCCATGACTATTTAATGATATTTAATAGTTTGTGTTTAATACTATTCTTTGCCCTTTCTGAAAAATCTCTCTCTTAATAATATAAAAGCCAATATACTTATCCATATAATGTTATACCGTATAATATGCTACGTTGATGACTATGTACACTCATTGATTATCTTTATTTTTTCTTTCTGCTGAAGGGCAGGAGATTTCTGTTGACAGCACTTACATTGGGTACTGCAGCAGTGGTTCTGAAATAATACTTTTCTACTGCTAATATGTGTGCAATTTTTTCCAAGCAGCAAGCAAGTCAGTAGATGACTAGGACTTCTGAATAAGATAGAAACATAGCACTGTGTCTTCCAAAACAAAAAAGAAAGAGAATTTATAAAATTCAGTGTAACTCTAGCGTGCTAGATTTTCAATGTGTCCTCCCACACAAAGACATTTTTACTAACCCTCTTATTCTAAATATTTTGCATATAGCTTTCTCAGTTTGTTTGGTTTCACTATAAGCTGTCAGGGACAGGGACAACTCACATCTGTGCTCCACAGGATCCCAAGCACACTCTTCACACATAACAAACAGCACCATGCCAGCTGTCTGCCTGTCATGTAATGGGAGATAATTGGTATGTCCTGTTGCACTGTGATTACTCTGTTCTGCCAACTTTCATTCACACGTTTTAAAAGCAAGCTTGAACCGAAAACCTAGATCTGGGTCACTGTATTCCTGTGAGTCCAATGTATTTCTACACAGCTGAATCTCAAGAACACACGTGAAAATCCTAAGCTTTGTTAAAATTTAATTTATGACTGGATATTGGAGCCCAGTTTCAAAATGTGTATTTCCTAGGTTTAGATTCAATGAGACTCTCTGTTGCTGTCAGAGAGATAACTACTTATAATTATTGGTAAAAGATGCCTATATTACCATTTTTAAATCATCTAGTTGATAATTCTTTCAATTAAATCGGCTTATATAGTCACAGAGAAAGAGAGAATGGCAGCAACATATAAATGAGACAGTGTAATTGAAAATTAAGACTTTGGCTAATGTTTATTAAAGATGCACTTATTCATCTTTGTAGGATGCCAGTCTTTTGATCTTCTAGTTTCATTTCAAAACCTCTGCTTATTAAACTGCACATGTTCTTCCCACTGTAAGGTTTAGCAGCACAATGCATTTGTTTCTTTCTCCTTTCATCAATTCCAACAGGTTTTTTGTGTTGAAAAATGCTAATAATGCTTAATCAGCCCAGCAATACTGAGCTTTCCCATCTAGATGCCATTCTCTAGCATAGCAACTGCTGAAATAACCCATAATTCTACTGGCGATAGTTCATAAGAACTTTTTTCCAGACTATTCTTTTTTCTCTAATTTGTGTGACTACAAACTACTCACGTCACAGATAGAATTATTAAATTCATTATCTCTATGAGATATGTAAGTGAAAAACAATGAGCTAGTCCCCTCAGCTTTTCTACTTTCTTTCACTTTGGCAATATTTCAAGTTTGTTTAGGCATTTTTGCAGCAGAAGACCAAATTTTGAGATTTTTATTCTGTCCCTTTCAGGTGAATGCTAACTGAACTCCATTGATAAACAAGATGAATTTGATTCTGTCTTCAGTTGTTCTGTCTTCAGCTGTACTGTCTTCAGTTGTACTGTCTTTAGTTTCATGTGTTTCATCTGCAGCATTGCCAGTTTTGCTCTTTAGACAAAGCTGTTTGAGCTGATACTCTGAAAAACCTGTGCAACCTTTGCTTCCTTTCGACAGAGCCTAGGCTTTGCAGCATCCTTCTAATGCCACTTTATACCTGAAGCTGAGCTTAGTTCTTGAGTGAATAAAAGCTTTCATAGGACTAGAAGATTTCTAACATCAAGTCCAATCCCCTGGTATTATGTGTGATGACATATTGTCCTGGTTTGAGGTAAAAGAAAAACAATTTTCTTTTAAGTAATGTTATTTTTCAGTTAAGCCTCTTCTAACTCTCTGAAACTAGTGGCATATTTTTCAGACAGTGTCGGCTTCTAGCAGAAAAGGTCTGATGGTGATAGTGTATACCAAGGAATGGCATGCAAAGAGCCTCCTGCTTATACTTATTGCTATAACAGCCAAGGTCAGCTAACTTTGCTATGTACCAAGTTGGAGGGTTAGAAGCAGAAGAGTGTAGGGGGGTCACACCAGTGGGGAAGAGCAGATAGAACAGATGACCCAAAACTAACCAACAGGGCATCCTATCCCATCAGCATCATGCTCAGTATAAAAGCTGAAGGATCAGAGTGACGTGATCATCATTCTGAGAGCTCAATACAGTTTTTTATATATTGTCCATATTTTATTATTTTCTTATTAATATTATTATCTTTTATTTTTATTATTTTATTAGTAGTATTTCATTAGTCTCTTTTTCAACCCACGTTCTCTCTTCCTTTCATTCTCCCTCTTCTCCTCTGAAGTAAGGTGCTCTTTCTTCTCTAACAGGACAGAGGCAAAAGAGAGCACCATTTTAGTGGCCAGCCCAGTCCAAACCACAGCACATATAAAATCACGTTCGTAAATTGCTACTGAAGAGTGTAACAAATAGTTGTTGGTTTTGTGTTCTTGTAATTCATAGCAGTAGGGTTAAACTAATAAGTCCATAAAGAAAAGGTGCATATGTGAGTCTTTCTAGTGGATGCCTTACCCAGAGGCAGAAAAATTTTGCTTTTGAGCAGGAAAAAATGTTTCATAATTACTTTTTTTTTGTTTTAGTATTTGAGACAGTAAGGTCAGAAAACAGAACTAACAGAACCAACAGTACTCATCAAACTGAACCAAAATATGCAACATAACAGAGACTCTGTGGAGAGTGAACTGAAGACCATATCCAAAAGAATTCCAGTCATATGCAAAGATTTTCCTACAACCCTCTACACAGCAGAGATTAGATCCATAGTATCCTCTACCTTGCTGCTTCTCCACATTACCAGATGATGGTCTTGTGATATCTGGATATGGCCAACATGATCTGGGGTTTTGGAGCACATTAACAAGGTAAATAGATAATTTGGTGGAAGAGAAGATGGAGTAACAGCTTGACAGAGGTCTGGGCAAAGGTTTATGGAACTGAGGTTTTAAAGAAGAGACAGGACTGATAGATAATATTGATGGAAACAATTGCCAAGCTACAAGTTATTGAGTAAGCATAACTAAAAGGAACCCACTTAGTCTTTTGTAAGCATTTCATGGATGATAAGGATTTCATGGATTCATTGTAGCTCTTATGCTACTGAATAGTTTAATTTATTTATATAATTGAAGAAGAAGAAAATTCTCTTTTTGTTAAGATCCATTGAATCTGAAAAATGTACTTTAGCTACTCAAAACATTTATTTTATTCAGCAAGCATGAATATCTGTTTGATAGTTAAGTTCACCTCGGTTTAATTTTACCTGTAACAAACAAAGGCTCTGTTAACAAGAATTTTCTATTTAATACTGTGTTTCTACATAGAATTTCTAGTTAAAGCCTGTAAATACGTTGTCACCTACTGAGTAAACTGCAGTATGGATAGATACACTTGCCACACAGCTGCATCTAACAAAGATGCCAAAAGCCAGTGTATTTTGCAAAACAAAAAGCTGTGTCCATACAGCAGCTAATTGGAGTTTAGGAAAAGATTATCAGGTTGTTAAAACTAATTAATATAAAGGAACATAACAGAGATGTTGCCAAGCGATTTAGAGTGCAGAAATGATCAACTGGGAGGGAAAACACCCTTTGGGGGCAGTAATTTGTTAGATTAGTTTTAATCTGTTTGTATCTTTAATTCTTTTTGTATGTAGAGATTTATGGACGAGATACATGGAATACATGAAATGATAATAGTTGGGTTCCAGGTTTCTGCAGTTTCCATTGTAAGCTCCATGAAGGAAAATATGTGAAAAACATAGGTTTTTTTTATTTAACCTTTACATCTACCATAATTGGGAAATATCCAAGGCCAAATTACCCAGCAGCACAGACTAGCTGTTGTGGCATCAGAAATAGAACAATATTTTTATAGTACTCTGATACACATGCAATTCTTGAAAGTAGGAGCAAAGAAATTGCCCTGACCCTGCTCTTGAACTACAGCCTGAGGGATCTAAAAAGAGAAGACTGAGGAAAGATGCACAGTGAAGAATAAGCCAAAACCTGAAAATTATTTCACTCCAAACCATACTTCTCCAATGGGATATGCAATTGGGAGGTGTGAACCTAAAGCCTGGGACACTCTTGCACTCTCTCTGAGTGGGACAGTAATACTGACACAGCACCAGTCCATGCATTAACCTGTAAAACCCTAATCCTGGTTGCCTAAGATATCATGAAGGTCTTTTCTAAACAGAAGTATAAGGGAATCTTTAGTTAAGTTTGACAGCTAAGAAAAACATATAATATAAAAGCACCGAGTCTCTTTTCCACAGCCAGGCAGGGGGTTCTGGTAGAGTGAGAATGGTTTTGAATACAAATGTGCAATAAACTACCAATTATGAAAAGAATCCAATTAGCTTGTTCTTGAACACTGAATATTTGTCTTGCATAAATATTCTTTATTATGCACTTGAAGAATGGGGAAAAAGTAATTGTGGAGATCACAGGAGGGAGAATTTTTTCTTACTTTCAAAAGCAAAAGCAAAGCCAAAAGGCTTTGGGGAAGGGTTGGCTTGTTGTGATGGGAAAAAAAAAAGGAAAAGTGGTAAGATAACAGTAAGACAATGTTATAATTACAATTGTTGGCAAGAACTAAAAACCAAGCCAATATTACAGTACAAACACACTTCAGTGACTGTATGTTCTATTTTCATATCAGAAAAGATGCCTTAGTTTGAATTTAAGTTGTCAGTGAAATCCAAGTTTTTCCTGCTTCTTGGTGGACCAGCAAAATCAGGAACAGAGGTGGTGTCCTTATTCACATGTGGAATCTAATGTTTTTTTTTCCAGGTTTGTTCCTTGTTAGATGAAAATCACAGGATTATGAAAGCTACTTTGAATATTCCCTTTTAGTGATGTATGGTTTTGCATATATGCTTTATACATCTTTTTCCTGTTCTCATTACAGTTTCTTGTCTCTTAAAGACCCACTTCTTTTTTAACACCATGTATTGAATAGCTTTTGATCAACACTGCCTAACGTTTTCATTTCCTTTCATTTATTTTCATTGTTTGAGATATCTTTCAATACAGCTTGCCTTAATCTGTATTTTGAAACCTACTGTAGGTAAATTGTGACTAGTTCATGGAAATTAGGGAGCAAAATTAAGCACTCATATTTTATTTGCATACCTGGACCACCAGTAATACTGTACTGTGTGCCACTAGAAAGCTACAACTACAAAAAGTTAGCATTACTGAAACTTGGTGGGGTGAATGCCAGGACTGGAGTGCAGCTATTGACGGCTACAGGTTGTTCAGAAGGAACAAGTGAGGAAGGAAGGGTGGAGGCATAAAGAAATGGACAGAGTGTGATGAACTGTCCCTGAAGAACAGCCATGAGCAGGTTGAAAGATTACAGTTTAGAATTAGAGACCGAAGCAACAAAGAGAACCTTGTGGTTGGTGTCTGTAATCAGGCTGCCCGATCAAGGGAAGCCTATTAATGAAGTCTTCTTACTTCAGCTACTGGAAACATTTCACTCGCAGGTTCTTGTCTTTCTGGGTGACTTCAACCACAACAATATCTGCTGGAAAAGTAACACAGTTGGATGTAGGCACTCCAAGAGACTCCTGGAGTGCATTAAAGATCAATTCTTAAGACGGGTAATAGACAGCCCCACTAGAGGAGTTGTGACACTAGTCCTGATGGTCACCAATGCAAGGGAGCTTGGTGACCTCAAGACTGGAGGCAGCCTGGGCTGCAGTGATCATGCCCTTGTGGAGTTCACAGTCCAAAATGCTGAGGACTTGTGTTGTGGGTACTGGTGGATGAAAAGCTGGACATGAATCAGCAACGTCTGCTTGCATCCCAGAAGGCCAACCACAGCCTGGGCTGCATTCATAGCAGCGTGACCAGCAGGTTGAAGGAGATGATTCTGCCCCTCCACTCTTCTCTCATTAAGACCCCACCTGGAGTACTGCATCCAGTTCTGGAACCCTCAGCACAGGAAAGACATGGACCTGTTGGAGTCCAGACAAGAGCCACAATAATGACCAGAGGGATGGAACATTTATTCTATGAAGACAGGCTGAGATGGTTGGGTTGTTCAGCCTGGAGAAGAGAAGGCACCAGGGAGACCTTATTGTGGTCTTTCAGTACTTAAAGGAGGCTCATAAGAAAGATGGGGACAAACCTTTTAGCAGGGCCTGTTGGAATAAGACAACGGGTAATGCCTTTAAACTAAAACGGGGTAGATTTAGACAGAATAAAAGGAAGAAATTTTTTACAGTGGGGGTGGTGAAACACTAGAACGGGTGGTAGATGCCCCGTCCCTGGAAACATTCATGGTCAGATTGAATAGGATTCTGAGCAACCTGATGTAGTTGAAGATGTCCCTGCTTGTTGCAGTGGGGTTGGACTAGATGACCTTTACAGGTCTCTTCTAACCCAAACTATTCTATGATTCTATTGTAACTGTCCACCTTCATGCTTACTTCATCAGGGAAACAGAGACTGTTTACTTCCCAGTTCTACTGAGCCAGCAACTGCTGAAAATTCAATAGTGCTTGCACTAAATAGGAGTAAAATCAATTCATGACTTAGCAAAAAAGAAATCTTTTAACGTCTGTCATCTTCAAGGTTTATGCTGCTTTAAATGCCCCTCTGCAATTGTTCTCTAAGCAAAGTCTCACATATTCTACTACCTGTATTTTCAGGTTAAGATTTCTATGCTAAAACCATCTCTTTTTTGGCCTCCAGAGGGACTGGTTAAGCTTGCTAAATTCTTTTAAGACTTAATTAAGTTAGCATTAGGGACTGCATAAAATAGTGTGGTTACTTAATTTCTTTAAAATATTCATGACAAGGAGCTGATACTTTTGAAGGCTGTGATTTAACAGTTATAAGTGTAGTATATGGACCAAACTTTCAAAATTAGCTTTAAAATAGGTGCCAGTAAGCCTTAATGTCTTCCTGGGTCTCTTTTCCACACAATAGAAAAACATACACCTTGTAAAACCAGGAAGTTAAATTCTGCTCTACACCTGGATAAATCCGTTTAGCTTCAAATGACTCATTGTGGTGCATGTTAATGCAGCTTTTGACCTATGAAGTGGAGGAGGGACAGGAAAGCATGTTGATCATCTGGTATTCAGTCTATTTCTACTGGTAGGACTTTTGTATAGTATGAAATACAAAAGCTCAGTGTTGTTTAGATTATAGAGGAGACATACAAGGAAGCAATGATAAAGTTATACAGAATAAGCAGTAGAACCAGAAAGATAAGTCAGAACTTTCTTCAGCTAATAGAAGACCAGGAAAAAAACATTTGAAGTACATAGGTGGATATGTTTTTGTGCACTGTGCAGTTTTGTTAAACATGAGAAAATTATACAGGTAGAAGCAAAGTAAGACTGTAAAATTGTGTAGAGTTCATGGGTTTAAGTCAACTTTCTACTGAAAGTGATTAAAAAGCTCTGAGTTTAAGAGTTATTTCTCAACTTCTGAAACTCTTTGTGCCTTTGCCTGTTCTTAGTTCTTCACCTGTGTCAGACCACAACAGAAATTGCTACCTTTTCCAAGCCAGTCACAAACGCTTTTGGCAGCAAGATTTCTTATAACTGGGCAGTTAGAGAAGACTTTTGTGTCTTATGCTGAGAGCTTTAGTATTGGCCCCTGTCATGGGCAGAATAAAACAGATTGGTCTGACTTAAAAGATAATTCCTATTTTCCTAAAATTGCACTCTTTATTGTAAGTAGCAAAGAAAAAAAATATCAAACATCAGCCTAAGTACATGTCTTTCCTCTATATTTTTACTTCACAACATTTCAGCGTAGAATATTCCACTTGTCACCCACCAAACAATTCCTACCAGAATACAAAATGTCACTTGCTAGACAGGACTAGACTATGGAGACTGAGAAGTACACAGTGCTCGCCCTTACATTGGAGAAGATTGCAGCAGTAACATAAATGGGATACTGCTTTAAAAAGGCTGCCAAGAAAATACTCATTTCCCGTTCATTATCTAGGCTTCTTTTCACCATACAGATCAATGCAATCTCAGTCTCCAAGGAGCTGACCAAACTTTAAAAGACTGTGTTTCATTGAACACAATTGCAGAACTTATTTTGATGTCCATGTGGCAGGGTTGGATTCTGTTCTCACTGAGAGGAAAATTACAAGAGAGGGAAAGGAAAACCTTCCATGCCATAGGAACTCTGAGGTCTGTTGAAACCCATGTCTCCAAAATTCCTTTCATGCATCTGTCACCAGGACATTCAGGTTGCTGCAGAGTACCTTACCCAAGACCCCCAGTTTCTGTGTTAAAGCTAAATCCTTTTGAGATGGTTGTTGCTATCACTTTCACTCAACTTTCTTTTAGCTCTTTTAGGGGTGGATTTCAAAACTGGAATCTTTAAAGGTTAAGTTTGTTCAAAATACAGTTGATACAGATAGTACCTACTGAATAAAAAAATATCATATAGAAGACTTTTCCTGCTAAAATGAAATACTGCATCAAAGAGTAATGCTTACTTTTCTTTACCCACAATTTCTGAAATCTGGGAGAGGACAGAAGGCTGTGGTAGCAGCCTTAAGACTCGCAGCTTCAAAACAAAGACTCCACTTTCAGCAAAGATGCATTCTGAGTAAAATTGTTATTATTAACATACAACTTCACCTTTTTACATTTATAATTACATTTTTTAGGCAGAACTGAATTCCATGCCATACTTCAATTTAAATACCCCCCACGTATTGACATTCATTTCCCAGCAGTTTTCTTATTTGATTGCAATTAGCAGACTAGGAACTGTAAACAGGAATGCTTTTGACAATAGAAGTAGGCTATTCATAAAACACCCCCTGAGAAGTTACTAACGTGCAATTACACACAGAGAAAAAAGTAATTTATTTGGAATAAATATGTGAGGTGTAAGATTAATCCTGTCAAAAAAAGATGAAGATTGTCACCTAAATTGCACCTTTCTGTGTGCTGCTACCTTGAGACTAATATTTTACATACAAAAAAACCCTACACTGCTGCTGAGATGACCTGAAGAATCAAGAGTGCCAAAATTACAGTCCTCAAAACTGAGAGAGGGGTCCTGAAATCTGACACATTTGAAAGACTTGGGAAGATTCTTGGACTCTGGTCCTACCAGAAGCAGACATGTAAATACAGAAAGTACTACAGAAAGCACTTAAACAGGAGTGGCAGTACAGGAACTGACTTTAAATTACTTCTATAAATAGAAGAAAAAAATAATGAAGTGCAAAATTACTTCTATATGCATAAGTAAAGGAGGGCAAAAAACCTTTTCAGATGCTGCAACTGAGTCATCTATGTCTGAAACATTATTTGCTGGAAATATTATAGTCTCTGGCACACTTTAGACTGTACAAATTTGCATTCCCCTGAATCTTTCCCAGGCATGGTCACAGAAGTAACAAACTATTACCAGTCAACCACCCTGATTTGCAGGGTTAAGAAGCTTCACTAGTAGCATTAATTAATTGCTGGTCATTTGATGTTAATTGATGTTAGAACTGGAAAGCAGTCAGACCTACTTAATTTATTAGTGTGGACACACGCTGACAGGCTTAGGGAAGGCCCTGAGGATGATCTTTGTTTACACTGTGTGGTAAGTAAGTCCAGAACAGGGATTCAAGTTGCAATGTATTTTAGGTTTCTAACCAACCAATGTCTCATATCTCCTTTGTCCCCAACTCCCCTACCTCCCAGCCAGGTTGCAGCACAGGGTAGGTGAGGGACAGGGGCTGTGGTCAGCCCTTGGAGCCAGCTGGAGCTGTCCTTGTCTGTCATGGGGCAGCCCCAGCCTCTTCTGACAGAAGTGGCCCTGCAATAATGACAGCCCTCTATTATTCTGCTGTTCCCCCTCTTACAGGGTTAGAGGTCCCCAGACACAGTTAGGCAAAGAATAAACTCCCAAATCTGGGGGAGAATCAAGCAGTTCTTGTAATCCCAGGAGATGTGATTGAGGACAAGAGGGACTCCTTCCCACTGCCTTCTGCTCAGACTTTCCAGTGGCAGCATCAGATATGATAGGTCTGCAATACCAGCACAACCTATTCATGCACAGTGTTTGACTTAAAAAACCTGATTTTCCTGTCACTTTCTCATAGTATAACAAGTCTTTCCCAAAATAAGATTGGATGATCCAATAATGATTGGATTATCATTAATAATACTATTAGTTGTAGGAATCTCCTGGGCTACCAGCCACTGTTTGAGCAAACACTGAATAAGAAATAACATGTCCTGTTGGGCATTCTCAGGGTTTCCAACCAGCCTGGGGAACTGCAAGTTATTAGTACAAAACACAAAGTTGGAGTCAGTCAGAATTACCTTTAAGCTTTGCAAAAATCTCATTGTGCAGTACCGTGCATTTGTGATGTTCTTAATGAGAGAAAAAAGTAAGTGTATTGTTAAAATTAAGTGGAAAAGCAGAATGCATATTTGCTTTAAATGCAATGAAAAAGCATTGCATTTCAGATTTCTTTATTCAAATATTCTAACACTGTACAGACATAAAATCTTATGTTGAAATAAAGCCTAAACTTTATTTCATTTTTTAAATTAAACTTAAGATGATAGTAGAAATAAAGCTACCGGGAAAAATTAGGTAATATTTGACAAACATTTTCAGAGGAACAGGGAAACTATTCAGAATTACCTGTAAATATACTTGAATATACCTTAAACAGGTGTTTTGGTAGAAAAATCAAGTTTCTTCATTTCTCTTGTTTACATTTTCCTGTTTCTTATCTCTTTTTCTTCTTTCTTAATAAGGTATATTCATTTGTAAAGATTATTAAGAGATAAGAATGACACTTCAGGCTCTTCTATTACACTGTTTTAAACTGATTGATGAAACAGGAAAACGTAAACAAAAGAAATTAAGAAACTTGTTTTTCCTACCAAGACAGCTGTTTTTAAGAGGATATATTGAAACAGTGGGATATAGCACATACTGATCATCAGACTTAACTTTATAGCCTGGCAAATACTACTTTGCCATTGCTAATAAAGCTTTGTAGTGACTTTAAGCCTCGATGTCTCAGGATTTGTTTGGGTTGGTCTTGGCTGAAGAACACTTTGTTTAGCTGCAATAGCAATTTTCTATCAGTCAAGCAACTTTTGCTTATACTTGTATTAGTTTAGGTTTAATCAACAGCAATAAAAAGCAGAGACTGGAACCATCACTCTAGGATACAACATGGTGGGGAAGAGGGCAGACGCATATGATAGCAGGAGGTCCCAGACTACAGACTCAAATCACAGTGATCACACCACAGTCACTCCAGGAGGGCAGCCTCATGACTCAGTTACAACTGGTTTCAAGAGATAACAACAAAAATGGAAAACAGATTAACTGGGAACCAGTGAAAAAAGGGAGTAAAAGAGTATGTGAGGTGCCAATCTTAACGAAAAAAAAGAAAAAAAAAATCAAACAAGCACAGTAGAGACTGTGGAAAAAGAAAAATGAGACATAAATACTACACTTATCCTTTGAAGATGCCAGGAACACTGTCAGCTCTTTGTAAAGCATCCCTCCTGGTCTTCCTGGGAAAGTCTGAAACATCAGCTTTAAGACATTATCAGAACAACAGTGGAAGGTCAAGCATGCCTTCAGCCAAAGAGATGGTGGAGGTGCTAGGAAGTTCTGGAATAATGTTTTCCACTATATTACTAATGAGACCTTTCTGGGTTAACTTTGAACATGAGCATTAGTATGATTGCAACTGGACTCACACTAACTCTTTGTTCTATTTTGATTACACTGTTAGATTAACAATAATGTCTCAAGTCCATAAACAAGGTTTGTTATGTTTTGTCCATACCAAGATCTTGAGGGTAGCAATATCAAGATGGACTTTGATAGTGAGTATATAGATCTGTTGAGAGCTGGTTTAGGAAAGTTACAGGGGCTCTGAAATTGACAGATTAAAATGAGGAAAAAATACACTAAAAAGAGCTTAAAAAGAGATAATTCCACCATTTTTCAGTAAAGTGCCAGGAAACATAATGGGAAAATATGCATAAACATCAAAGTGACAACCAAGTCTTGTTCATTAAAAATAAAAAATAATGGAAAAACTTTAGTGCTGTTGGGTATGATTTTCTAGAAACAAAGGTTAGAGTTTATATAATTGACAAGGCAAACTGTTCTTTTGTGAAATAGAGTAGACAGAAAAAAATTCTCCAAACACAACAGCTACTGTGTTTTCCCCATTTTATCAGCAATGCTGATGACTGATCTTGGCCTACAGTATCTCAAAACCAGTAACCTATGAAATACATTGACTCACTCTATCTAGAAAAATTATTTTTAAGTAGCTCTTCTATGAAGTCTGCCAAATGGATTGAACGTCAGTTTGGAACTGCAAACACACACTGATTCTTCAGTGAATCAGTGAATCATTTAGCTGGAAATGTCTCAGGGACTACAGATAAACTGAGTTTCATTTAACATTTTAACCAATGAGCCAAAAGAGGAAAACAGTACATTAATGTAAATAAAAGAAAAAAAATTAAACTTGTGTTTACATTCTGCCTGTTTCAATTTCAGAGGGTAAGGTGGAAACAAAAGAGTACAAGAAGTTTTTCCACACCTTGTGATATTATGTAAAGATCACACATGGTCATAATCTTAGTACTCCTATGGGTGATCCAAAAATTTCTGAAGAGAAGTGGAGTCCCTAAAGTAGATAGTCAGTCTCTCCAGTAAAAGAGTGATGTGACTACAAAGGCACTGGCTACCAAATTCCAGGCTTCTATGTTAAGATATTCCTCAGATTTCTTTTCATGGCCCTGCAATGTCGTTTCTAGACATAGCCTGAAAAGCGGGAACTGCCAACAGTAAAATGAATCTTCCTGGATAGCATTATCAAATCCACAGGATTGGGGACAAAGCAAGACAAGGTAAAGCTATAGATTTGTCCCAAATGGCTGCACTGGCTAATGGATTTAGGCTGCATTATCCTTTCTTAAAGAGGAATTTAAAAATGTTTTTATTTCATTCATAAATTTCCAGAGAGGTTTTCTGTTCAACAGCCAGCAGAAGAGCACCAGCCTGATTGTCTCATTCATTGCTTTAAAGGATAATTTTAACCTACTTTTGGTTGAACAAAAATTTACACAGTTCTTTCATCCACTTCCAATGGAAAAAGAAAGCTGAACAAGAAAGAAATACTTATAATCTTGAAAACATTTTATTTTCCTAGTAAATACGTGTGTCTCTGAAAAGCTATTCTTCATCAGAAGGCACATTATGAATCTCTTAATTGTCCTTCATAAAAGAATGGAGCAGGCAATAGTTTTTCTAAATTTTATTCCAAGTTCAATAACTAAGTGTTTCCCAGCAGCATTTTCTGAATGAACAGATCATTATAATGTCACTCAATAGTGTTGTTGCATGCCTGACTTAAAATGTTTGTATTTTACGTGAATACTTTTAAGTCTTCTCTTGAATCTGTGCAGTATTTTAGGATATACCACAAAATGTGCTATGCCTGTTCAAACGCATGCACAGAAACATTACCCTTGTTCTAACTCTTCTTATTTTTAGCTTTTCTGTGTATTTCTTTCTTTTGGGTTAATCTCTCCTTTTGAGTAACTTGACACTGCATTATTCTTGCTCAAAAGCTGGAGAAATTTTGCACTAATTTAAAACAGATTATTTTAGACAATTTCTGTAAAACATTCCCTACTAGCAACTTCAGAAGAGTCAAGAGTTTAGGATTACAGGAGTGGGTCCTGCCCTGTAGATTTGTGGATTGCCACAAATCTGCTGAGAGGCACTGTGCCCTTGCAGTGCTCTGCTTCCCATCCATCCCCTTCCAGGTAGACTCTTGCCTTATTCTGAGATTTACATTTTTACACTAGATTTATCACAAGACAGATGGCCTTAGGAGACTGAAAGAATAGACTTATTTGAAGCAAATAAATTAAGCTCAATGCGGGACAAAAGTTTTGACGTTTTAACTGAATGTAAAATTGTGTTAAGAATTAAAAGATAAGTTTTCTACAAACGTGAAAATCTGAAATTGACTCCATGGTGAGGTAAGCTCAGAATCAGACACCTAGTCTCTGATATCAGTGTAGCATGCAAAGGTACTCAACAGCCTGGCTTCTTAGAGACTCATCAGTAAACCAAACAGACCGGAAATAATTACCTTTTTAAACTGTAGACCTTTTCAGAATTAACTGCTCAGCTGCCTTAAAGAAACCTCCAACTTCAAGAATTCAGAGAACCACTTTAGTTCTAATGCAGAATGTATGTTATACGTCATACATAGTGATAGTGAGTGTTCACAGCACATGATATATACATAGACAGTATACAGGAAAATAATGCTTTTTAAAGGTTAGTACTATGTTTTTACTTAGGGACAGAACAGTTCTGTAAGATACTATAGAACTATAGCTTTACATACGAAGACATGCTCCCTGCCCTAAGGGACAGTTTACGTTGAAAGAGAACTGATATATAAAATGTGAAGAAAGAAACCACACTAAACAAAATATGAACTGGTTGTGTTTTTTCTTATTCTAGTTCTTGAGAGATCCTTGCTGTCACTTTTTTCCTCTGTAAACCATTAATAGTTGTTGGATAATGTTTGGCAGCTTGGGCCTTACTTATGGAATGCTATATACTGAATCAACAATAGCTTAGAAGATGCTAAGATTTTCATCCAAAAGGCAATGGGAAGACAAGGGATTCTGGGGACAAAACAGAAAATTAGCAGTACCACAGAGTAGATGTTCAGGCAGGATCCAATTAAAGAAAAGTCTTGAAGATTCACTTGTCTTTGTTTTGCTGAAACAAAATGAAATAACTGGAGGATTCACAGTGACCGGCACCAGCAAATAGGACAGAACTAAGTTGACTGAAACAGTACAAAAGCAAGATGTGCTTGGTGTTGATGAAAATTGGAATCAGAAAGTTAATGAAAATAATAAGGTCTTGATATCTTGAGCATTGTCTGATAGTTAAGAGTTAGGGTGTTTGGCTGACTTCACAGAAAGGAAATTCTGAAGTTTAGTAAATTACTATAGGGAACAGAAATGCAGCTTGAGCTCATTACATGAAAGAAAGCATACAAGAACACCCTCCACCCCTTGTTCTGATCTAGTAATAAGAATTGCATTGTTGACAACTGCAAAAGGCCAGTGAGTGAAGATCCCAAAACGTAAAAAGTATAGCTTCAAACTATAAATAAATTAAAAGACATGGTCCATTCTTGGACCATTCTTGAATCCAACGGGAAAATTAGCCCAGACAATTCATCCCATGCTAGCAGCACCCAAGTTATTTTTCACTGTAGTTATTATCTTAACCCATTTATACCATCTTGGCATTTACTGAAAGGTGTATTTTCAAAAATTTTATTCATGTCTTTATTACTCTGACAACTTATCATAGAAACATTGTGTATCCGTGAATTAAAAGAGTCTAATCTAATTTTGTATTAAACCAGAGAATAAACTGCTAATCTTCATTCTACTGTGAATCTACATTGTTTTTTAGAATTAATAATTGTAATAATTCAAAATCCTTCACATTAATATGTCAATCAATTCAAGTAGACATCTTGTAATCAGCTGAGGTACGGGTTAAGTTAGATATCTAGTCTAAGTAATTAACCTAATTCTTCTCTAAACAGGAAGAGAGAAATGGAGCATCTCTCCTACCAGGAAAGGATAAGACAGCTGGAGCTGTTCAGCCTGGAGAATAGAAGGCTCAGGAGGGTGATTTTATCAATGTATAAAACTATCTGAAGGGAGAGTGGAAAGAAGATGGAGCCAGACTCTTTTCAGTGGTGCCCAGTGGCAGGACCAGAGGCAATTGGGCACACACTGAAACACAGGAGGTTCCTTCTGAACATCAGGAAACAAGTTTTTGCTATGAGGGTAACCGAGCATTGGCACAGGGTGCCTGAAGAGGTTTTGGAGTCTCCCTTTTTGGAGCTATTCAAAAGCCCTGTGAACACAATCCTGAGCAACTGCCTGCTTCAACCAGTAGGGTTGGAGAAGATGACCGCCAGAGGTGCCTTCCAACCTTGATTATCTTATGTGTGACATGCTAATGTTATTCTAGTGTTACTCTGTTCCACCATTCTTCACACTTCAGATGTCACCTCATTAGCCAATAACTGCAACTCTGCCTCTCATGACTGTATCAAACAAAACAGGAATTCAAACGATATTCATGTAAATAAAGCAATAAAGTTCAAATCAGACTGTGGTACCACAAAATGCAACTTGGGAAAGATAATATTGATGTTGATATCATTGAACGTAGTAATAAAAAGTTCCAATTAGCCAGACATAATTCTTATATGGATAGATAGGTAGATTTGCTTTAGCTTAATTTGACTGTTATTTCAAAAGATAAAAGGGAGTCAAAGTGACATAAGCAAATATTTCAAGATATTTGGGAGTTACATCGGCTGACACTACATTAGACTGAACATTAGATATATTTGAACAACTTCTTTCCCTCAGTTTGCAATTTAAAACCTAATTTCTGGATTTACGTTAAGTGATCAATATTTATCACATTGTTGCTGCTAAGAAAAGTTGAATTTTCTTCACTGTAATCACAAGTTGTGGATCTGCATTTATTTTTCTGATGTTTTGTTATACCCTGAAAGGGAAAGTCAAGTCTTAAACCTCTCCATTAGTGAAACAAGCAAGAAAAAATTACCCTACCTCCATGCAACTTCTGAGCAGAAGCAGCATTAAGTGATTCTTAGTCATTAATAATCTACAAGAGCCCTGAGACATGGAAAGAGATTTTCCTTTATCATTATAACCTTGAGAGGACAAGAGTCCCAAAATACCCCATGTTTCTACACACTGTAAGAGAAAAGTTTCTGCCCAAGGAGATGCCATGGAGCCACATAGGGAAACACTCCAAATCATCTTCCTATGCCAAAGTATCCTTCTGGTTACTGAGGTGAGTTTTAATTCAGTTACACTATTAGCAGAAAGTCATATAGACTTGATAATGAATCACTTTTTTAAAAATCTCTGATACCTACAGATAACATATCACACAGCAAAGTCACAGTCAGCCTAAAAATACCAGCCCCTTCATTCATACCCTCTTTAGACAGGCATAATTTTTAGGCATGTATATAGTGTTTCTTAAAGCAACATTAATATTTTGAGGGACAGTTTGACAGAGAGACAAAGAGATGGATATTAAAGGTTTCATGCCATCTGTTTGGATACTAGAGTCCAGAAGACCAAATCTGAGTGATGGCTGTATCACCTGAAAAATATTAGAGGAGATTCAAGTGGGACAAAGTGAATGGGCCTTAGCACTACTACCAACAGGGGCCAGATAGGCACTTTGTGTGAAGATATGTAAAGCTCCACACTCATAAACAGGAACCGTAACACTTACCCAGGCCACCTCTCTTCTGCAGACCAGTTCTCCACAGTCATCCTGCACAGAGGCATTAAATCTGCCACACTGCACAGCAGGGTGACCAAAAATTTCCTGGTTCTGATCTTCATTATCTTTCTTAAATTGTCTCCTCATTCTCTATCTTTGTAATCTCTCTCCATTTCCTCTATCATGTATCTGCTTTCAGTGCTAGTATGTCTATATATGGTGATTTTTGTAACACAGGTAGTTTCCGGATTCATTCAGAGCTAAATCATTCATGCAAAATAACCAGCGAGCGGCCTTGGTACAAAAGAGATTTACTACGATGTGCTTTACAATGACATGATTTTTTTTTGTCATCTTCATTGATGCTGTGTCACTATTTCTAGAGAAATCAGAGCAAAAACTGGCAATAACACACATTTCTTCAGAAAATATAAATTGAACATAAATTGACATATAAATTAGCCTAGACCAATAAAAACAATGTAGTGGTGAAATTCTCCATCTTATCTTCAATGCTTTAATTTACAGCTACTTCTCTGTCTTCCAGCTCAAGGAAAGAAAATGCAAGAAGCAGACAGTATAATCAGTAATACTACAGAGTATAAGTTAGAGCAAACGAGCTGAGCAGTCTTAATCTTCACAGTCATCTGCAACGCTAATTATGTTTTGGGTATCACCAAGCTATTGTCATGTGAAATTTACTTCACTTCCACGTGTGCACTGGGTGCAGCAAATAGGTATAAAATCTTCCTCTTCTCACAAGCAGAGAGGAGGAGGCATTAGCATGGGGACCCTGGAGCAAATGAAGGGCAGAAAGTAATTAACAAAATGTTTGGAGCCAAACACATTGCTGGAATGGTGAATTCATTGGGGAAGGGCTAAGCTTGATCATCCTAAATAGAATGCAGATTCATTCAGTGTCAGCAATCAACAACAGAAGAGAGAGCAGTAGTCCAAGGCAATGAAAAAATGAATAAAACAATAGAAAAGAAACTTAATCTCTCAGATATCATCCTTGGGAGAAAAGTAAAAATGAGCTTGCTTCCCACTGATTCTGTTCTGTTACTTACACTTACGTTTACTGGCTACTACAATATTTCTGTAGGTTTGTGGGTTTTTTTAAAATGGAATGTGATTTTCTTGGGAACTTTGGGTTCCCTGTTGAATCTATTAATGATATCAACATATGCATAAAGTAAAACAAAGGTGATAATAACATTTATTATGTGCTTCTATAAAATTTGTCATATAATTAAAATGGCAAGAAGCTGTTTGGAAAAAATCACTAAAGTAAATCCCTGAGAGAGTAAAAATACTTGACTTGGCTGACAGTCCAAACACACTTAGAATGGTCCTGAAAACAAACATCTACACTTCAACAATCTCATCATGTCACCTAGAACACGGGATCTTTCTTTGAACAGATAAACGTATTAAATTTTATTCTGTAGTTGATCACAGTAAAAGCAGGAAAAATTTACAACTGATGAAATCACTTCCCAGGGAAAATGTCTTTCCTGAAGTAAAATCTTGTGAGATTCATGTATTGTGTTTTACATAAAAAGATGTCTCATCACACTTTCAGTAGTTTTCATTTCCTCTTGTGAACAGCCCAAACCATATGCTGTGAGGTAGTACACATAGATAATTTCAGTAGCACATTTACATAAATTTAATGTAAGTGAAGTGATAAAAAAATTCTACAAGGCTGGTATCTTCAGCGCTGTGATGTTATGGGGATGTTTGGCAAAAGAAAAAAACACACAAAACAACAACAAAACCACCCAGAATGTTTCCATTTAGTTTCAGTGCAGGGGATAGCTAGATTCAAGTGAAAACAGGATTTGAGACTACCTGTAGGATCATGTCTCACAGGACATGCTGGGTTCCAAAGACTTGTTAAGTGCCCAGCACCCTCACCAGTGCTACAAGAACAAGCTGGAGATACCAGAAGATGGAGATGCCATCACCGCAGTAGGTCCTGCTCCTTGTATAGACACAACTTGGTCAGTCTGTAAAGTTTTGTTTTCCCGTACTCTGGCATGTGGTTTGTATGTTTCTAGTCCACTGAGATCAAGCAACTGACCACAGTTTCTTTATATGAAAAGTAAAAAAAGAACAACCACCACCACAAAAAACCCAACAGATTCTTCAACCTTTCCCTTGCTCTCCATTGCTATGCAACATGCTTGCACTTACTTTTTCCAGTAACCCTTCAATAATAGCTATTGATGCTAATGCTGGACACTTGCAACATAAATGAGAAGGGAAGCAGTTTCTCAGAAAACCTAACACAGCTTTGTAAAATACTACTTCACTATGCTTAACACCTCTTTCATTTAAACTCACTGGAAGTTTATACATTCCGGTTTTGTCTCCTTATAGTACTTCCTAATAGCATTTCTAATAGCATTTCTCCTAATAGTATTTCTAGCCACATCTTTGAAAAATATTCACAGAGAAGTTAAATAGAATTTTCTGCTAGTCCTAGCTGAAGAAAATAACCCAAACAATGCATCCCCTGCACGATGCTTATTTACATTTCTGTCACAGCTAATGGACAGAATAGAATTGGCTCTCTGGGGGACTTTTTTGTTGGTTTGGTTTTGTTGCTTTTTTTTTTTTTAATAATAGGTACAGACTTCCTCTTCTATGTGTGAAATCATTTCTGATGTAATTTTAGCAGAAATTATGCAGAGAGTGTTAATGCAATGTAGATTGCTGAGTTTAAATCACAGAATCTTTGTATGAAATGAATGTGTTCATTTTGTGCTGCTGAGGAGAAAAGAAGGGTTTGATGAATGTGTTTGATTCAGTATTAACAAGAATAATCTGTAACTATGTCTTTTAAAGGGTAAGAAGCTGCTTTCATTGCTGTACTGTACACTGAGAAAAATTACACCAATACCCTACTCCACAAGATTTCTGCTTGAATAAGGCACTGTATATTTTAATAACACCAATCTAAACTACAAAGTTATTTTTGCTATAGCTATGTGAATGTACATCAGAGAAGAACCATCCTTTGTAGACTCAATCTGTACCTGACAGGTGATATCATTGAGGCAGGCAATTGAACAGTCCTGTAAAGAATGGGTACTTCAGTGGGTACAAGCATCTCCT
Source organism: Nycticryphes semicollaris (assembly GCA_013400055.1). Classification (NCBI taxonomy): domain Eukaryota; kingdom Metazoa; phylum Chordata; class Aves; order Charadriiformes; family Rostratulidae; genus Nycticryphes; species Nycticryphes semicollaris. The sequence goes on from VXBJ01005712.1 coordinate 115,902, forward strand.
CTATTAGACATGTAACAATTTCAGTGTAACTATACAGTCAGAGACTTTACAACACAGGTAAGCTCTGGGCCATGTTCTTAAGTGATACTATTTAAAATAAGAAAATATGTAAATCAAAGAGGCAGCAGAAAGACTAATGGAAAAAAAATTTACTTGTTACCAAAAAGTCTATATGTGCAATTTTTTACAAAATTAAGGGACTTCTTGTTTCAAAACAGCTCTCCTGAATCCTTTTCAGTTAATATCTTCATATTTAATACTTAGTTAATATAATTCTGAAATTGTTTCCCTATGGAATAAAAGCTCCAGCACCATCTACACCTGCAGTTAAACATTCCTTCTTTCTATGGAAGCTACTGTCTTTTTTTGTGGTGCAGTGAAGATACTGGGAAGCTTTTTCCCACATTTTTTTCACATTTAGAATAAATGGCTTTGTCTTAATTATATTCTCATTTACATAGAGATAAATTAGATAAATACAAAATGCTACAAGAAAAATTAAATTAATTATTACTGTGTTCTTACATTTATTCCTTGCTCACAGAGATAAGCCCTTTTCTCACTGTACAGATAACCTCCGTCCTATTCTTTCACCCTCTTCAACATGAAATGGCATTTACTATGACATTTAAAATATCAGCATTTCATTTCTCCTGTACACGTCTGCTTTAGCACTTGCAGTAAGTGCACACAATTAGGGACAAATTTCCTAAGGAACAGCTTGACAACAAAGGGAATCATGAGAAGAATCTTACTGCTGGGATAAAGAATGTGCAATTCTAACCAGAAAAACCACAGGCTGCAAGTGAGCTAGTCTCATCAGTACCTGACTAAAATTAACTAGTATAAAAAGAATTAAGTGGAGTCCCCAGGAGAGGTAGCAGCCCACCTGACATCCTACTTCAGCTCTTCCTTGCCCTTCCTCACTGCCAATCTTGGGACCCCACTCCCCTATTCGCACTGCAGTGCCTCAGGTGCCAAAAGGGCATTTTTCTCAGCAGTCAGCTCCCTAACCTAGCATAAATATACTCAGTTTTAATTGTTATGTTCATTTTCTGACAGTATAGATAGCTGAAAGTTTGGAGCAGCAGACAAGCATCAGAACCATTAAAAGGAGTAGAGAGACAACAAGCCTGGACTGGGGATTAATTAGCTCAGGCTGTGAGGTATTTCTTCAACCCTAAGTGCACTGTCTGCAGAACTTATTCACGTAGAGCTACTGTAATTTCAGACAAATCGCCAACTGAAAAATGCACCAACATTGATAAACTGCTATGAATATGGAAATAAAGTAAGCTCCTCTGTTTTATTAGGCTCATCTCAAGCATTTCTTCCACTATTACTAGTAGAACAGGCTCTTTAGGTCACAAAGGCCACTTCAATTTGTCTCAAGAACAATAGGATTCTCAGTTGTTGAACCAGCAGAAGTGGAAGTATCAGACTAGGTCAGACATAGAGGTCTGCTGAAGCTCTATATACTCACCATAGGTGGGCTTTATCTCCATAAAGGTAGACTTTAGGTCCAAATTCAGATATTTCAATTTAGGTGTCTATGAGATTGGCATCCACATATAGGAAAAGTGCCTGCATTTCCATTACAGTCAGTGGCTAGACTAGTGTATCCTAGAGTGATGTTCAGCTGACCAAAGGTACGTATGCTTGTTGGGATGAACTAAACAGCTCTCTAGATCCTACTAAGGGGACTTAAGCATTTTAGTGCAGGATTCAGCTGCCTAAACATGGATGCTTGCTGTCATCTAAGACCTCATCAGTGACACCCAACATCTGATGGATGAACTGGTGGATATGATACAAGACGTACAGCAGTTCCTTTTGAAGTTGCAACTGGGGACCTGAAGGGACATTATACCACCATGAGGCATCTCTGTTTAGGCAATTGGTTCCCCTTTTCCCCGTCACAAGCTTGAGATTTAGAATGACTCTTGCCAAACTTGGGCTATCTTATATTTTAAGGGCTATTGTGAAAAGAGATTCCAGTGGAATTAATAGTTTATAGGGTTGGAATACATACTGGATGTGCATTTCTAATGACTGCTCAGTAGTAACATCAAAAAAAAAGCATAAATGGCACAATGGCCACTCTTTAACAGACATATTTTCCCTTTCTTACAGCTACCTCTGCCTGGTAGGAGAATACTGAAAATTTAAAGTTGTCTTTCAGACTTGAAGCAGAATAACAGGTCAAAAAGAAAAAATCTACCAGTCAGTTGACAGCTTCTAACTCCTCAAACTGGGAACAGCTGGAGATTGACAATCAGCTAGACCTTATAGTAAAAGCAGTGATATCAAACCGCAGGTTTATTCCTAACGGAAAGAAAACAGCTTCTAGGGACTTGGGCTAGCACATTAATCTACTTTCTTTTCACTTTTTGTACCTGATGGGTTAAGTGGATAAACACTGTCATTTGAAATGAAAAGCAAAACCAGTGCATTTTAAATTATATCAAAATATCTCGTTTAGTTTGTCATTTTGAGCCATGCAGTTGATATCATTGCACTAATTCCCAGAAGCACTTAATAAGCAATTTGTGGAATTAATAATAAATTTGTAAATTATTGTAAGGTTTTCAGGGACAGGACCAAATAAAATTAGATTAGTATTGTTTGCAGTTCTGGGCCCCACAATTTAAGAAGGATGTGAAGGTCCTTGAATTCATCCATAGGAGATCAACAGAGCCAGTGAAAGGGGTGAAAAGCACATCCTGTGAAGAGCTGCTACAGAATTTGGTTTTGTCTAGTTTGGAGAAAAGGAGGCTGAGGGGCAACTTCATTGCTCTCAACAGCTTCCTGAGGATCTGCTGAAATGGCTCAAGGTTGTCTCAGGGGAGGTTCAGGCTTGACACTAAGAAGCATTTCTTTACCAAGAGCATGGTCATACACTGGTACAGGCTTACTAGACAGGTGATCAGATGTCCCATACCTGTCAGTGTTTAAGAGGCACTTGTACAATGCCCCTAATTACATGGTTTAGCTTTTGATTAGGCAATTGGACTAGATGACCATTGTAGGTCACTTCCAACTGAATTATTCTATTCTATTCTATTCTATTCTATTCTATTCTATTCTATTCTACTCTATTCCATTCAGCTGCCATTCAGCTGCCTAACCCAGCCTTCAGTGCAGTGATAACCACTTACAGCAGGGATAGATATTCAACAAAATTCAACAGCAGCAAAATTCAACTCTTGTGGAACTTTCCTGAAGAAAAAAAAAATAAAAGAAAGCAAGCAATACGCTGTGAGCAAGAGCTCACACAAATAGATATAGCCTAAAATGCATCCTTTTTTCTTGATTCCTAATTCTGATGTCAGTATAATTTACCCCAGTGGATCACCGGGGGCTTCAGGGCTTCAGAAACTCTGATCCTAGTTTAACCTTGTTTTTACTCATTGCAGTTTAAAATTAAACCCTCTCTTCTGCTCACTTCAGTAAAAATCAGAAATAATATATTCTCATGTTAGTCATGTCAACTGTGAGTAAGCACCTCTTATTTTATAATTAAGTTGCTAGTTAGAACACCTTATTTTTCAACTGTATCAGATAAATTGTAACTTTCAAGTGCTTCAAGGGAGTTGATAGCCTCCTATAAACTTTGAATCATTAATTAGTTTACCTTAAAATGTAGTTTTAAAATTAATAATGATGTTTTGTGATGCCAAACCCCGAAGAACCTTAGTAAATATGGTAATAATGACTTTACACTGCATAAACAGTCCAAATAAAAGAAGGAAAAAAGCCAAACCCAAACCTTAAGTGAAGCATGGCTCATACAAATCAGGATATAATTTACTCTGGCACATTTAGCAATCATTGCCATTTAAAGAAATATTTTATCGTCACAATACATAATAGGCAGAAGATGAAACATTTCTTTTCTCTATGCCCTGATGTAAAGTCATGACAGACACAGGTCCACTCATAGACTGAAATTAGTAGGCTCAATTTAATCCTTTATGGTATCAAGTGGCGGATAAATTATATGCCATCTGTTGCTCCTTCAAAGGTCGAGGTTCTTACTGTGTTGTGGTTCAGGAAACATCAATGCTCTCAGAATCAGTGACTGGGTATGGCTTAATCCTGGAGACTTCAGAGCTCCTACTAGGTGATTTGAGCAAAGTTATACATGGAACAGCATCACTTCACACAGGGAAAAAACATACAGAAAAATTAACTACAAAACAACCTGCTAGTTTTCATCTCTAAAAATCAGCTGTCTGTACAAGATGTTATACATGATTAGTGTGAGACCAATTTTGTATGTATACTTTCACCTAGACAAAATATGTACAAGTGTCACTTCAGTTCCAGCACCTGGAAGTCCATAACTCCTATCTCAAACACATTCAGAAGTTCATCACAATGCAGGCAGTGTGTCACACAGTGTGCTGGACTGCACTTTCCTTCTGCATCTCTGAGGAGCTCTGAGATGACCATCTCTTCTGACCATCAGTTTCATAAGTCTCCCTTTTAACTTATTTGAGTTGCTGGTATTTTTCTAGGACTTTATCAAGACCTAGAAGGTCTTTGGATTCACCATACTTGGAAGAAGCCAAGCTGAGCTGCCCTAACTGCACAAACCCTGCATCTGTTTGCCCAAGGCTGACCACAGCCATCATCACCCAGATTGGTGGGACTGGCAAAATTCCCGGCTGATGTTGACAGGCATGAGTGGTGTTCTGCATCTGTGCAAGGTGGATTGAGCTTGACTGGCTGCCAGGTGCCCACCAAGCCACTCTCTCACTAGCCTTCCTCAACAGGACTTCCCTCCTTAATTCCCAGCTCTTGTACATGCTCTCCAAGGCCTAATGGTACATCAGTTGTGGGGCTGTGGTCAGCCTATAATGCTTTTTCTTTGTCCTCCAACACAGGCCCTTCCCACGGGCTGCAGTTCTTCACAAATGGCTGCAGCATGGGTCTCTTTGCCTGGTATAACCCTTCAAGAATGGGCTGCTCCAATGTGGATCCCCCATGGGCCACAATTCCTGGCAGAAAACCTGCTCCTGTGTGGAGTCCTTTCCGGGGGCCACAGTTCCTGCCAGGAGCATGCTCCACTGTGGGCTCTCCACGGGTTGCAGCTTCCTTCAGGGCATGTCCACCTGTGTGGAACGGGGTTCTTCACAGGCTGCAGTGTGGGTATCAGCTCCAGGGTGGTCCTCCATAGACTGCAGTGCTATAACCTTCTTGACAGTGATTCTTGTCCGTGGGCTGCAGGGGAGTCTCTGTTCTAGTGCCCAGACAAGAATTAAAACATCTGCTACAGTGGGCATGATTCACAGATATGGAGACTAATTACCATGAACCTGGTGCATTGTAACAAGGGAAATTTAATTTATGTATGAGGAAACACTTTTTCATAGTAACAGTAGTGAAAAGCAATACTTAGGGAAGTTGTGACATACCCAGAGTAAAGGTTTCTATTAAGAGGTAGAAAAGCAGTCTGTGGAAATCAGAATAGCTGTAGGTGTTTCTGCCTTGGGACCAGGGAGTAAACTACTTCAGCCCTACTTTCTAACTATTTTCTGTAGTTTTACTGGAACTAACCAAACCAACTGTCAATATAACTAATAATTATCCTAGACTTAATACTGTGGGGTCCACAAAAATGCCTGTGAAAGGCCTAAGGTTATAAGTGTTGTAAGAAAAGATTTATAATATGTCACCCTCATATAGGAATGAATGCAGTGACTGGGCAAATGACAGAGGATTTATACAAACCAGAATATCAATAATTATCTAATTATATTAATTTGGTAGAGGTTCCGTATTTTTCATACTTAGCTATCGTGACACTACTTCAAAGACTGTTTTCCTTCTTTTTGAACTATCTCTATATATTTTCAGTGGCATTCATGAAATATCACACCTTGACTAACAGATCTAAGAGAGGTTAGGAAAAAGACGGTTTTCACTACACTCCCTGTGCATCACAGCTATTCTGAACTGCATTGCCGCAATTACATCTTAAAAGAAAAGAAAAGAAAAAAAAAAGAACAAAAAAAAAAAAGATTCTATATACAAAATAAAAGCCTATGATATTCATTAAAAGCAGTGAATTCACACGAAGCTAATTAGGGGGTGACAGGTTTCAGCAGGTAGGAGAAACCAAAAGAAGCAGCAAAATTTTTCTGTTTCCACATTCCTTTTTGATTTCATTTGTCATCCAAAGCAAATATGCATTCTTTGACTGCAGCAGGATCCTTCTCTGTGTATAACTGCATATATAGAAAGTGTAAAACTAGAAAATAGCAAGAAATTCTCCATTACTTGGGTTGCTGTATTTTGGGGTTTTTTTAATCAAGCCTGGACAACTTTCTAACAGATGGGCTTTAACATTATCAAGGAGGAATTAATCTTGTTGCAGGAATCATGGTGAATATGTCTGCACAGACTCACAGACACAAGCTTCCAATCGAGAATCAAATCCAAATGCAGAGAAAGGGTGATCTACCTGTGATTTCCAGCTGCAGCCTGATACAGGAGGTTGGACAGTTTTGGCTTTCAGGTTTGAAGGTAAAAAAGGAATAGAAAAAGGCAAAAGGGATGCAAAACAGAAGACAAAATCTCAATTAAAACACTAAAAGGATGGCTGAAAAAGAAAAAGTTGCACTCAAAATCAAGCATATGTCTCCTCTGTCTGTATTATCCACAATATTGCATAGACATATTTTTGTACGCCTCACCCTGCAACAACAGAAGATAATCAAAGGGGTTGAAGCAGTTGTCTCTTTAATCAGCACACAAATGCATTTAGACACAATGGCTTGATTAAACAAACACTGCAATTCAAAGACACAATCCAGCAGGGAAACTCTGACGTGTAATAAAAATCTGGTTGGCAAAGAAGCAAGAGCGTAGTGGAGGGGGAAGAAAACCACTCCCCATGTAGTAATTTAATTGTTCTCATTCACTCCAGCAGAGAATAGTTCCCCAGCCCTCCAGATCTGCATAAGAACTAACATATGAAGTACAATCCCCTTTTCTTGTTGAATCTTCCAGCATTAACCTGTGCATCTCCCATAATAATACTGTGACTTTGCCCCATAAAGTCATTAATAACCGAACCCAAGTAGGGCTGAAGATAGTTTACTTGTCGCAGAAATGCTGAAGTATGAGAAAGCTTAAGGTACACTTTTCATGCATCAAGTGCTACTTAAGTATATCTGAATCTGTGAACAAAGTCATTGCATTTCACTGTCAGTTGCAATCCAGCCTTGCCACTGTTCACAAAAGCTACCACTCAAGAAACAGTTTAGAGAACAGCTAAGTCAAAATAAAACATTTAATGTCAAATTGGTGCACAAGTGTTCATCAAAGTAACAAAGTAAAAATCCTAGAATGATTGCATATTTGCAAATTATTACATTGGGGAACTGCAATTTTTGTAAAAGCAGACATTAACATAACATGAAAAAAATTCCCTTTGAAATCTACTTTTAAATGTCTATAGAGAGCTATTTTTTAGACAGATGGATAACAAAAAAAAAAAAGCAAAAAGTAAACCTCAAATTCCACTGAATTGGAAACATTTGGAATATTTGTAAAGGGACTATTAATATAATTTGGTAACCTTTACCTAAGGCATAGATTTAGGGAATAAGCAGAGTAATAGTTAATCTTTTCTTAACGATTAAAACAAAATGTGTAAAACTGACTATAGGGGCAATAGTAGTCAATTGAAAGATTTATTTCACATAAAGGGCCCATTGCAAACATCGTTCATGCAAAGTAGCTTTTTTCTTGCACTTGAGGAGTGGGGAAAAAATCTACTCAAAATTGCTGTACAACTATCATTCCCATGAGAAAAGCCAAGAGATTCATCTCAGCCTGTAGCCAATATAAACCGCACCCCTAAAGTATTCATATATATGCTATATCGTATATGATAATGCTATATCATATTAAAACATTGCCAACTGCTTTGAAAAGCTTCTTTTGAAATACTGCATCTTTTTAATACTGGATGTGGTTCCTAGATGTTACTGCTGCAGGGCGATACCTTGCTAGTTCTGTATATTGTGTAAGGGTTTGGTCTTGGAGAAAAGCTTATTACAGATGGTGCCTGCAGATCTCTGACCCTGGACTCTGTGTCAAGCAGGAGGCATCCATTGAAATCGATGCCTAAATAGCTCTGCGAATGAGGTGTTTAGGTTTAATGTCACTGATTGGAGCAAGAGCTATTAATTAAGCTGTATGGTAATGACCACGCATTCTGGCACATGACACAATACAGGACACAGATATGCTATGCATTAAATGTTAGTAAGAAATGTTTCTAGTTAAGAAATGCTTTGCAGATCTCTTTAAAAATTGCATATTTCAGCAAAGATGACAGTTCAGAAAGCAATGGTTATTTGTAGCACTATGTGCCAAATTTGCAAACAATCGTATTTACAAACTATGAGGTTTCAGGCTTCTTGAGGAAGCCCTGCATCACTGTTAGTGGGTGTCTAAAACAGGGACAGCAAGTGTTCTGAACATGCAACTGCTTTTATACAAGAATTTATCTGTTCCTAGAGAATAGTCTGCAGGTATGAAAAGACTTATCTCCCTGATTTTCAGTTTAGTAGTGGTGATGCCTTAGAGTTTTCATGTAGCATTTCTTTAATTAAAAAAAAATCTATAAATCACAGGCAGCTTATGAAAACTTTTGTATTTATTCAATATTCTGCATACACAATCATGCCCTTTGCAATGCTGCTTTAGCAAAGTAGGGAGGCTTATAAATAGAAAAGAAAATTAGCATAATCTACAGGAATCTTTTTTTTTTCAGAGACCCCTCATTTTGTTAGCATAATTACTGTCTATTTCACTTCTTTTTTTTTTTTTTTTGAGCTCTTTCTTTGCAAGCATCCTGTATTTCCTCATCTAGCCCAGACTCCTATTAGTGGGAAAATAAAATAACTCCTTCAACTCCAGTTGTTAGCAAGACTCCAGCACCGCAATTACACACAGAAGTATTTATAGGTCTGCATAAGCAGTTGCAGGAATGTGAATCTCTCACAGATGGCAAAATGCAGTCACTCTCCTTTTTGCCATATCATTATGCTAAGAGGTGATAATTAAAATTATTTCAAAGTCCATATTTAAATAAAATTTTCATTAATTATGGACTGTTCATTATTGCCATATTTTGAAATTTCTCTCAATGCAATTGTCTTGTATACCATAAGCAAATTAGCATGACTGAATTTTGCTAATAACTCTAAATAGAAATCATTTCCACAATCTCTACACTGGATGTCTCAAACTGTACAAATCTCTATTTTTTATTTCACTTTCTGAACTATTCCATTTTTCAGGGGTAATGTAACTATGCACCTTCTTTCAGAATAAAAAGCAAGCTATTTTAAGCTCTGCTGAGACAGGATAAGATGAAAACTTAAAGCACACACAGCTTGATCAAGAAAAACATTTTCTGATTAAAATGGTGCAGGAGGTAGCGTTCAATAGAACAACACGTCAAAGATCAAGCATTACAAAGTGCAGGAATTCTGTGTTAGCTCTCCAAATCAATGTGATTGTTACAGATATTTTCATTCTTCTGTTTCTTGGAAATATTTCAAACTGCTTCGGTTTTAGCTATTGCACATAACAATCCTTGTGGGAAAAATCTTTTTTCAAATGATTTTTTTTAAAAAATGTTCAATTCAACAACTTGAAGATCACAGCCAACTTGTGCCAATGTTTCCCTGAGTAGTGTCTATGGTGGACCCACCTCACAGGCACATTCTGTGTTTGGTCTGCCTCCAAATTCTATTGCAAGGAATTAACTATGGAGAAACCCCCAAGTGCTTTTGTTCCCTTGGGGCGATTCAGTTGCACTACCCATTGGTGGAAAAGAGAGGGAGGCTGAGAACAGTCTGGTGTCCCTTCTGGTCCATTTATTCAATTTGGTGACTGAAAACACAGAAAGCATTTGAGAAGAGAAAGACAGCAGCAGAAATCCTGTCCTGCTGAGAAAGACAAAGTCCTCATCTCTTCTCCTATTACATATGAGTGGTAAACCAGTCAAAATACAACAGAAATTTCAAAGACTCCTTATGATCAGGAATTGTCCCACTTACGGGTACAGGGGGCCTTTAGGTCTTGTCTCTTATAGAATCACAGAATCACAAGATGATATGGGGTTGGAAGGGACTTCTGGAGATCACCCTGCCAGAGTATGTTCACCCAGAGCAGGTTGCACAGGAATGTGTCCAAGCTGGTTTTGAATGCCTCCAGAGATGGACACTCCACCATCTCTCTGGACAGCTTGTCCCAGTGCTCTGCCACTGTCAAAGAAAGAAGTTCCACTTCATGTTAGATGGAACTTCCTATGTTCAAGTTTGTGCCCATTACTTCTTGTCCTGCCACTGAGCACCACTGCAAAAAGACTGTCCTCAACATCTTGACATCCACCCTGAAGTAAATACTTAAGTTTTTATAGGCATTGATCAGATACCCACTCAGTCTTCTCTTCTCTAGACTAAAAAGGTCCAAGTACCTCAGCCTTTCCTCATAAGAGAGACATTCTAGTCCCCTAATCACCTTTGTACCCTCTCCAGCAGTTCCCTTCTTGAACTGGGGAGCCACTCACTCACTTCCCCTGGTCAGGATGGGGGAGAGAATCAGAAGAGTAAAAGCGAGAAAACTCACGGGTTGAGGTAAAGACAGTTTAATAAGCAAAACAAAAGACAAAAGCTGTGCACACAGGCAAAACAAAACAAGGAATTTATTCACTGCTTCCCATTGGCAGGCAGGTGTTCAGCCATCTCCAGGAAAGCAGGGCTCCATCATGCATAACAATTACAGTGCTGTAACTCCAAATGTGCCCCTCTTCCTCCTTCTTCCCCCAGTTTTATATACTGAGCATGGCATCATAAGGTATGGAATGTTCCTTTGGTCAGTTGGGGTCAGCTGTCCCACCAATATCTCCTTCCAACTTTTTGAGCACTCCCAGCCTACTTGCCAGCAGGGCAGTGTGAGGAGCAGTGAAGGCCTTGGCTGCTTAACAGCAGCCGAAAACATCAGTGTGCTATCAACACCACTCCCATCCCAAATCCAAAACATAACACTACACCAGCTACTGGTAAGTCACCTCTATCCCAGTTGAAACCATGACACTTGGCTTCCTGATTCATGAAAGTTCAAGAAGGCTCAGGTAAAAAAAATGAATGAAATTCCATCTCCAGACCCATTGTTTTTGGAAATACCAGCTTATATGGAGTCTGGCTGGAGTAGGTTTCAGGGCACATCAGTCAGGGCAGTTTATCTTTCTGACCTTGCCTTGCAGGCTGTCTAGGACCCCAATAAGCAATTTAACAGGAATAGTGCAAGCTGCCCTGGCCTTATTCAATGGTGACTTTGTTTAAAAACCATTCCTTGAGACCATCTCACCAATTGCAGTGACCTTTCCCATTACATGATCTTCACTTCACTGTCATTTATAAATAGTTAAACATCTGTAATGACTTGGGAAATTATTCCATTTGCCACCTATAATTTTCTTAGTATTGACAACTCATTATATGTAACAATCAGATTAAAAATCAAGAATCCCCATGTCTCAATTATTTACTTTGTTTATGGCTTTTTAATTACATTTAGAATATAGTTTCAAGGGCTGGTGAGAGACCATAAACAACAATAGGCATTAAACCTCAACAATATTGCATTTAAATGGGAGCAACCCCTTTGGCAAAAAAGTACACCAACATCACCAAATCACATCAAAAAAGGTGTCTGCCAGTTATAAGACTACAAGGTATGAATGTGAATCCCTTGACAAGTGATACAGAAAACTGCACAGCAAGGAGGTAATTTGGCAAAACAGAGTTAAAGTCAAAAACAATCAGGTTTTTGCAGGAGCAAGAGGGAGAGTTAGAGAAACCATGTGCAGTGATATAATGATCCTGCACTCCATAACTAGTATGACAGAAGTTCAAAGACCTCTTGGTAGGGAGAAGAGGCCAGAGATGTTGCCCACATTTTTTAAAGTCTAGTGTAGATATGTGCATTGTCTTTTTTACTATCAATTATCAGACAAGAATATTTGGATTAGAAACAAGTTATAGGCTCTATATCTGTTTAAGCTTCAGCATTATTTATTCCTGGAGGCCTCCATAGTACAAAACTCCTACAGGCTTAAGCAAGTTAAAAATGTGAAGCCCTTGGAAAGGTTATACAGAAGTTGGAGAAGAAAATATTCCTGGACAGAGATCCCAAATCAAAAGAAAGAAATCCCAAACAGAAATCCCAAATCAAAAAATCAAAATAAAGAAATCCCAAATAAAAAAAAAAGTCCAACACCTTAGCTCTCGGGGAAAAAAGAAAGAAAAAAAAAAAAAAAAGAAAGCACCCCAGTGAGACAAAAAAGCTCATAACTCATTAGAGGAAGAGCATTGACCCGATCCAGGACATCATCTAATAGGAAAAGCATGGCTAAATGTTTCAATATTTCAATACAAAAAAAAAAAAAAAATCACAGAAAAAAAAATCCCACAGGTCATAAACCTTGTTGTTCAGGAATCTACCAGTGGCTACCACTGTAAACAATATACTTCACTAGCTGGACCTTTGGTTTTACCAGAGCTCACTGTAGGTGTGTCCTTACATCCCCTCATGGAGTTCGATGCCACCACTGAGGTGATCTCTCTCTGCCTGATGAACTGATGGCCTCCACCAGAAGAACCTGTGGGTAGCTCTGAAAACTTCTCTTTCATCATCATCCTTCTGTCTACATCCTGCAGTGTTCCCTGTTGTAATCTTAAAAAACACAGTAGCCAAAGACTTTCTAGAAGTGCTGTTGCTGTGGCTCTGCCATGGGACTTGTCAGCAGCAGATAGCTAAAACTGAAGTCAGTACAGTCTCATGCAAGTGATCTGTAGGTTACAGTGAAGTAGTCTACAGATTCAGCTGCCCATACAAACTCAGTTTCCAGCACAGCTGAGTGCTTTGTGTGCTTAAAATGTCTGAGCTAATACCAATAGCTAGCTTAAAACTAGCTCCAAGGAGCTTTTATCTTACTGTAAATAGGTCTATTTCAGCTTTTCCATGACTCCAGAGGAGTCCAACAATGTCCAATAACGGACAATTGTCCACTGGCAGAGGCAACTAGAAATAATGAGTTCAGGCTGTTTGTACTTCAAGGGTACTGTGCAGATAAATGTAGTGAAGATAATGGTGTGTGTGCTCAGATACTGGCAATAGAGACCAAGCTAATGTCTCCTTTATTTACTTTCCACTGTCTTCTTACACCACCTTCTTATCTTGACGAAGCTATGTTCTGCAAGTCTATTATTTTATATACCTTCATTACTGGATTTATTTTGTTATGTGAATATATTACAGAAATTAAACAGTCACTACCAAACAGTAAAAGTCACGCTCCCATAAGTTCCACTGCCAAGACTTTGGAATTAAATTAAAACAGGAAGGAAAAACAAAGTGTCTCCCTTTTTCTTTCTTTTATTGCCTACTGAGCCCAAATGCCACTTGTGAAGATGAGTACAATTACAAAAAATTGAATTTCCTGGCGCAAACACACTCAAATTTTTGCTCCAAGTCTCAATACCCACACATGGCTGAGGAAGAAAAATGAACAATAAGAGACTTTTCAATTATACATAAAAGATAACCAAACATTGTTTATGGAAAATGTATTTAGTTGGAATAATAGGCAGGTAGATACAAACTAGATGGAGAACAAAATGCAAGTCTTTGTTGATTTTCTGTTACACTAAACTAATGAAGCATTCAATACCCATGTACTACAGACTAATTAATAGTCAAAAGGGAAAAAAACCCTACAATTACTAAAGAAATGTTCTTTTCCTTCAGTTTCTATCATGAACCTAAAACAAAAGCTGAATATTAATGTCTTGAAAGAGAAAAAAAACAATAAAGCTGCTATATTGGTTATCTGTTCTTTTCATGTCAAAAATGATAAGCACCTTCTTTTAGATAGTCATGGTGTCACACTAATCAGCATATGAAAAATACACAAACAGCACTTTAAAGAATCACCTGATTCCTAAAGTTAGAATGAAATATAAGAACAAAAATATATCACTTTAAAAATTTCCCCATAATCCAAGGGGAAATTGTTAGCAATGTGCTACGTCACTCAGGCACACACAAGTCTATGGATCATGATGGCGTCCATCCAAGAGTACTGAGGGAGATGAAGGAAGTGCTCATGAAACCACTGTCTGTCATTTATCAGCCGTGCTGGCTGACTGGGGAGGTCCAGGAGGAAAAAAGAGAACTTCAACCTGCTTTGTCAAAGGATTACACTCTTCTCCCTTCCCGCCTCCTGCTCAGTACAAATGACAGACATACTCCTGCTTTTGCTCTCAGACAGCCCCACCATGGGCCCCAGGGCACGAGATTTTTCTGAGAGCAAGATAAGAAAGAAGTAAAACAGCTGAACTAACTCCTCAATCTCTGAATCATCAGCTAGAGATTTCAATAAAGTGACAAATCATTTTATTGTCTTGTAAGTGCAGAGTCTTTTTGTGATATTTATCCTTGTCATTACCCTTATTCCTTGCATATTTTTATTTGTTAGCTTCAACTAGTGCAAAGGGCTTCAATATTTCTTCTCCTACCTAGAGAGAAAGCATGAAGGTATAAAACTTCATTTAGATGTTCAGGTTTCTTTAGAGACATTTTTTCTAAATGAGAAATAAAAAGTCAATTATAATATGAAATCTCAAATAAAGAAACTTCTTGTGTTGCCCCAACGGTGATCCTATGCAAATTATTTTGAAGTTTTTGAGGTTTTTTAAAAAAACTAGCTGCATTAACTAAACACGAAATTTCTGCTTGGCAATAGCAAACTTGTGGACCCACTCAACAGATTATTCCCTTATGTGAAAAATCCTTTTGCTGACCGTACTGTGATGCATGTTTTATAATTAAGCAATAAAACACAGCTTTCCCATCGGACAGTGAAAGACAAGAGGAGCAAACTATCCCAAAGACTTCAGGTCAAAAGCTACCCTATCTGTGCCTGTGCTAAGCTACCACTAACAATGCTTATCATAAACAAGGCTAGAAGGAGAAGAAGAAAAAACTCCTACCTTGTAGGAGATTCTGGAAGAGGAGCATGCAAAGTCCTAGACATTTCCCTTCTAAAGCATTGACTCCATCTAAACCTTGAAAGACTAGACCTGTGAAGAAACCCTAAATTGTATGCATCTTTGAAGGCTTTGTTGATTTTAAATATATATAATACTGAGTATCTTGGAAGTCCTTTACCATTTCCAAATACTTTTTAACAAGTATGATAATCCCAATCTACATACAAACGTTGTCCTTTAGGTAAGTGTAATGTAAAATAAAGGGTATGCTTATTTTTTAAAGGCAATTGTATCAATGAAAATAGTTTTCATTGAAAACTACATTAACATCAACTATTTTGTTGTCAAATTCACTCCAAAAGCAAAATTAGTAAGATAAAGCAAAACTAAAGTTCAGGTACTTAAAGAAATGGGAGAGAATCATGGAATTAAAGTTATTGATAGAAATAAATTCATTAATTGAGAAGCTTGTTGATATGAGTCACAGTACTTGCTTTTTGAAGGTGAAAACAATTATATAGTAATTTTGATAATGGATAATCATGTGACAAATGCCTCCTCCAGGTTTTCTTTGGTTAGAATGTCCCCCAAAGAGGGAACACAGGGAAAACAAACACTAATTAGGAAAGAAAAAAAGAAGAATGATCCCAGACAGCCAATCACACTTAATAATGCCCCATTCGTGGAAGTGCTCAACATCAAGCTGGATGGGGCTTTGAGCAACCTGTTCGAGTGGGAGGTGTCCCTACCCATGGCTGGGGGGTTGGAACTCAATGATCTTTAAGGTCTCTTCCAACTCTAACCATTCTATCATTCTATGATTCTATGATAAAACATACACTGCTTTCGACTACACTCATTCTCACTTTTGAAGAAATTAATGTTCTTTTTACAACATTACTAAATTCTCCTGATATAATATTGATTGATTTTACTGGACATTTGTAGAAAATGTTTCGGTCACCTTGAATACCAGTATTTGAGCATTGGTGCCTGACCACTACACTATGGGCATGAAAACTATCTCTTAGGGCAAAAGCAATGCTAGCGTTTCCTTTTGAAACTTTTCTAATTTTTCACATTGAATAGCAATATTAATCGTAAAACATTTGCAATAACAAAATTAGTAAATGTTAACATTAAAGTTGACCATACAACTGTGATTAACCCTTACGTGTACTAAGTCTAATACACTCCTTAATTATGCTATTGTAGCCTTTACCAAAATTTCATATACAATTCCTTTTAGAAAAATGGAAGTTGGCAAAAAAAAAGTTCTATTGCAAAAATTTGCATTAATACACATATGAGACACGTGAAATAAAAAGCCCTTTAGATGGACAGTGCACTCTTGTGATGCTGACAAAATTAACTGCAGTTCTCCACATGGGCTGATACCAGAGAATGACTGCTCTTAACCTCAGAGGAATGTAAGATCAGGAAACTAGGTATCATTTTAAAGAAGTTGGAAAGAAACCATGGTCACCTATCCATCCTTACCTCCTTCCACCTCCTTTCCAGTGCCCTAGAGAGAGTACCATGCCACCTTCCCCCACAGGCTGCTAGTTCATGACTTTGCCCTTTCCCATGCCTCACCAGGCAAGGGCAGGCCAAGTGGGAGGTCTCCAGCTCTCCTCCTTCTCTCTCCCTCTACTCCAATACATTAGATACAACTGCTTTGTGCAAGAAAATAATAGCACTGCCTTTGATATTCCTTCAAGTATTTTTGATTAACAACAAATCGAGCTTCCCAGGGATTTGGCACTGGAACCATACATTTATGCTTAACAGCGTTCAGCTGTGAGATGCTGGGTGACATAAGTACACCAGTGTTGCTCCTTGGGCTTCTCTATTTATGCCAAATTCATCCAAAAAATTCTGTACTGGCATTTTAATACCAGCTGTTATCATTCTACTGGCAATATTACAGTATGCAAGAGAAAACATGTTAATATCTGAAAAAGTTGCCTGAATCCTTTCTTGTTGGAGCTTTGTTTGACCATATGGCACAGCTCCAAGGATGAATTCATTACCAACATGCCTTCTGAAATTCCCTAAAACCTAATTTTCTCATACTCCACATTTGCCAAGTCCCTGAAAAATATTGAGTAACATCATTGTGCAAATACCGGATTATTAGTAAAAAAATTGCTAATATTCACATATTCTGGATTTACCAATCGCAATTAGGCTGTCTTCTGCTTAAGAAAAACCTCTTCTGCTAATGTCTTCTCTACCCATGTGTCCCCAAAAGATTATTGTTTGCTTTTCTGTAGTTGCCTTTTCTGCACTGCTCCAGGTTTGCATAGCAAACTTTGCATTCTCTGGAATGAAAATCTGACCTACAAGTCTATTTTTAAGCAAGAATCAAATGGCAGGCTAAATCCACTGATGAAGGCAGTTGACTTTTGCATGCTTGTTTTGCTGAAGGTAATGGCTACACAATCTGAGACTTTACTAAGTATTTAATATAGCTAATAAACTACAGTTTATATATTCCCTGTCTACTGGATGGAAAAAAAATTGTGTGCTGTGGAAATAGTATTTGTGGTTTTCTTGGCCAATCCAAGGTCCCAGTTTTTATGCACTACTCTTGTAGTCAGCTTCAGTGGTCATGGCTCCTCCTTGCAAGTCTGAACTATTTACAGAGCTCTTTACTACTACAATTTCTAGATCTATTTCTTTCTTCACATATTGTGGAAATACTGTGTATTACCTAGTGTGCTCTTCAGAATTGAAACACAGCAGGCTGAAAACATACACAATATAAGTATTAAATTGGCTATATTTTTGGAAGCACAGAACTGATAAAATCATTGTAAGAAGTTTGTCAGATGATAATGTCCTTCTCTAATTACTGTGAGAATTCAGCATTCAAACTAGAGTTGTCTACTGATTTCATAGCTTAGTAAATAGAAATAAATTTTATGCAGTGTGATAACAGGATTTAATTTTTTTATTTATGATTTAATTCTAGCTCCTTTGTCATTGTAATTCATCATAGTACATCTGTTTTACACAGCAATATTGTATTCAAAAAATATTTAATAACTCTTTATATATTGTTTACGCACCCTCCCTTCATACAACAAAACAGGAAATAAATGCATTAACACCAGAAACCTGATCTGCCTAAAATTATAGTGTTTTGTGCTTAGGTAGGTAATTTATGAAGGGACATTTTAATTTATTAGTAACCTCTGATTTCTCTAAATGCTTACAATACCTTCCAGAATAAATGTCTGAGTATCAGCCTTCCTATTTCTTACCATTGCTTCCTCAAAGCGCGCTTTACCGAAGCATCATACATCTCGGCTGAGCAGCAGAAAACCTCTACAGTCAGGTCAAAAGTATGTGAAAATGCAGCTCAAGCTCTTTTACAGCTGCAGCTTTGTACTTAATGTGCCTCCTGGAGGCTGCAAGTTTTGTTAGCTGCAGTCAGCACAAAAACCATGATGTTGTCCCTCTCACACCTACAGCCCCAGCTCTGTTGGCCTGATAGGAGTGATATTCACATCACATCTGAACACAGATATTTGAAATGTTAGTAGAGACTTCTGGAGTGTTAGGGTAACATAACCTGAACAGGTCTGCTCCGACAGCCTTCTGCTCTTCAGCTCAAACAGTGATAACATGATCATAGGGCAAGTCATGTTCCACGTTGTTTTTAATAACCTGGTAAATCATCAGAATTGAATCAAATCAATATACCACTCTCTTGTTGACAGCAAGTACCTTCTGACTTTCTAAACCTAAATAAAAATAAAAATTGGATTTCTGTATTGTACATGACCCTAAGCATTGTTAGTATGAATTCTGAATTCTCAATACAGACTTGATCCAAACGTATTTGTTGCCTAAGGCTGAGTGAAGAGGCCTCCAGTGTGTTTATTTTCTCTGCAACCAAGATAAAGGACAAGTAAGCACAAGTCCACAGACTTTTTTCCTTAATAGTTTTTTTCTTTTGCCTTATGGTACAAACCCTTTTTTGTGCATGCAATACACTGCATTATAATCTTAGTTTAGAACAGAAATTCACAGCACAAAAAGTGAAGGCTTTCCACAATAAACTTTGAAAAAGACACCTAATGAGTGTCTTCACATCCAAAGCAGTACAAAGAATGTGAAATTGTAAGGACATGAGTTTTGCCTGACAGCCTGATATAGATTGAGTGTCCTTAAAGCTGATGTTCAAGAGTAAGGTGTATTTGAAGGATTCAGATGGACAAGGCAGGTGAAAACACATAGCAAAAAACTGTTCTGCACTCCTGTGACGTTGGTGCTCTTGACTGTGTTCCATTCTCCCATACCATGCACATTTCTATTACTAATTATCTTTGTGTATCATAATGGGACCCAGTAGGTCCAACTGGTCTAAAGAAAAGGAAGTTAAAAAGCAAAGAGTGAGTGTGAGGCATTTTTTTTTCCTCTTTGGAAATCTGAAAGATACTTGAATACAACAAACATACCTTCCATTTGCTAAAGATTGTTATTTCTTCAGGTCTCCTCCCCTCGACTGTGTTGCTAAGCCTTTTCACCTCCAGCTGTTATGTCCCAGGGACCTAAATGAATCTCACTTGAGCTGTCAAACTGCTAATTTCAGAGGGTTTGTGTTTTTATCAGTCCTTTTACACACAGATAAATTAAATACTCAGTTACTGAGCCTAAATTCACCCTTTCTGTAGTAGGTTTGAGCTTTCGATTGGTTCCCTGGAAGCAAACAAATTTTCTCATTTTATTCTGCTAAGAATATGATTCTGCTTTGGGGCATTGCTATTTAACAACCATTTAATAGATCCAAATGTGAGGTTTTTCCCTAGGGCAATTAACTTGTGCTATTCACCCAGATTTGTTTCAGTAATGGGGACTACCACCTCTCCATGAAATATTGTTAAAGCCCAACACATTTTTTACCTCCATGACTTGAATTACAGCTCTCCATAATGATTATTTAAAATTATCCAGACTGGTATAGTTGGACTTTGGTACTGCCAAGTTCTTTCTACCTCCTTAACTTTCCAGTTCAGCTACCAGTTTGTCTTTTGTAGAGGTCTTTGAAAAAAAAAAAAAATAGCGACTATCAGCTTGATGGATGGTGAGCATCCTATGACATCTCAACCATCTACCTGTGTGTTTAAACACTCTTTGTAATACAGACTCCTTCATTTACAGTCTGCCAAGCATTAGG
This sequence comes from Nycticryphes semicollaris, assembly GCA_013400055.1. Taxonomy (NCBI): domain Eukaryota; kingdom Metazoa; phylum Chordata; class Aves; order Charadriiformes; family Rostratulidae; genus Nycticryphes; species Nycticryphes semicollaris. The sequence goes on from VXBJ01005712.1 coordinate 136,173, forward strand.
AGGGGAGGTTATAAAGATCAGGAGTAGCTGAAAGGATAATCATTCTGGAACATAAAATATTTTCCCTTTGNATATTTTCAGAGACAGTGGATGATTCATTTTAAAGTGACCCTAATTCAAGGTTATGCCAATAAGACAACTGTCTTTCTCTTTGATTTAGATGTTCCAATCTTTCCTTTACGCAAAGACTATGTTGGCTTCATTTCCTTTATAAGTAATCTTGCTCCCAGAGTTCCAGCACACTGACTCTCCAGTTGTTTCATTGTTTCACTAGCAGGTAAGTGGGGGTTTACTAAATCTATCTAAAAACTCAGAGAGCCTGCTTGGAGAAAGTAGTGAATGATGTAATGTAATCTGTGGAATGAAGTGCCATATTTCTAATGTTCCCTAAAATCTTTCATCTTCGAATCATTCTTCTCTACAGCAGAATTTTGGCAGGGGTTTTATGTCTCTTATGATGTTTGAGAAAGATTTTCCTCTTTACCACCTGAAGAAGTTGAGCTAGGCAATAGGAAAGCTTCCACTGAAATCTTCCATATCTTCTGGATACTGTTTGGCCTGCTTCATCTCAGTTTTTTCACTGCATCAGCCAGAAGTCACATATCTCTCAGAGACTTTCTAAATGGTCAACGGTGAGTCTCCTTCTGGATCTGGACTGGGAATTATGCAAGGAGGGCTACTCCTGCCAGGTACAGCTTTGTAGTATTCATTCTGCTGCAGGGAGACTGAATTCGGTTCTCACTTACTCCAGTGGAAATATTGAGCAATTCTATTGATTTACCTGATATTATCATAGATATTCAGCATAACTGGCAGAAGACTGTGTGATTCGGTGCACCCTAACTGCCAACACTCGGTCCTGTATCATTCTGCAGCACACAACAAAGGAAGGCAGAGGACAGCAGAGGTCTCTGTTCTTGCAGCAGGTGACCACAATTGGGGCACAGTAAATGCAAACAATGACACATGTCATTGCAGATACCTCAACTAATGTTTATCCTCCAATTCTCCTTGTTACTTATTTTTAGACCAGAAGCATAAGCAAAATGACATTACACACACACACACATACTCACGCAGGTCTGTGTTACCTGTGTAGAAATGGAAATACCTTTTTCACCACAGCACCATTGCCATGGGGTTCCAGGTCTTAATTTATGGAAATACCAAGCTAGAATGACCTAATTTGGGCCATCTTCATAAATATCCCACACTTCTCCAGAGGTGGATTTGGATGACAGCACACCTTTTTCAATGAGACTTTGGCTACTTCTACCTACAGCAGAAGCCATGCCAGCACTGGATGCTGACATGCAACCAGACTAAAGCTTTATGTGGCTACTACTCCAAATGCAAGCGGATTTTGATGGGCTTGCAGAATTCAGGTTTGATTCTTCCCACATTTGTTTTCCTATTCGTTATTTCTCCCTCCCAGACAGATGGGCGTGAAGATGGCTCTGAAAGGGCCACCTGTGTCTCAGGTCAAAGTATCTCAAACAGGTGTTTTCTTCACCCTGACCCAATTCTATAGGTTTCCCAGAGAAAGTAACTATCTGTTGAATGCAATTTTTAATCGTCTTTTCATTATTTTTACTTTTTAGCATAAAGAGATTAAAATAGCAAGATAAAAAGCAGAACAGTATTTTTACATAGCTCTCACGGAAGAAGATATTGTTTCTTTCACGCTATTTTTTCCAGTAATATATACCTGGGTTTACAAGATAGTGCACTGAAACAGCAGAGGATGTGCTACAAACACACAACCTCATTTTCTATCATTTAAAAACATAAAATATTATTCTAATGATTCCATCTGCTTGAACTATTGTTTTGTTTGCAACTACTAGAGCAATCATAGCCAGAGGGGGAAAAAAGGTGCCTAGGAGGGCTGTTTTCTTTAGAGCAGAAACACAGAAATTCTTTTTCAAGAAATGGTTAATGTTTTTCTGCACAGGAGATTTCCTTGATGCTTGTTTCTAAAAACATTTCTGTGATAGCACTACTACTGACAAACTTAATGATTTACTGGAAAGAGTAAGAACAGAGCCGTGGCCTCAGAAATGTCACTTGAAGGCCTCTTGATTGATTTTCACAATTATCCCAGAGAACTATTTGTCCTGTATTCAAATTCACTATTGTTTTTCATTCCTTGTAGAAATTTACAGCTATACGTAGGCTCAAAAATAATTTATTCTGGAAACAAATAAGAACGAATAGTGTAGTAAAAGTAGAATATGATGTATGGAGCACAGTAACTAATGTTAGAAAAAACATGAATCAGCCTATTACAGTCTTAATAAAGAAACATACATTTAGAAGGCATTAGTCATTGTAGTTTTTCACCAAGTCACTCCAATGGATTGAGACTGATTTATTAGAGTGAAAGCTGTGACCAAAGGGTTTAAGTACATCCCTTCCAAAGCAATTCTCTGATCAGGTGCAGCAGGGTGTTATTTGGATTTTTTTCCCTTGGGTAGATTATGTTGTTACAAATTACAATATACTAATAACTGCATTTCCTAACACATCACAACTTTACAAAGTAACAGCAGCTTTATGGAGAGTGCATCTCCATGTGTTTCAAAAAAAACCCCAACCAAATCTCTTGATCACACATACTGTCCAGGTGCAAGGACAAGGGAAACCTTCAACTAATTTCTTTCTCTTCCCTGACAGCTGTATATTAAATGACTTGTAAAATTTCCCCCTCACCAGGGCACAAAGTGCTGTCTGCACCCGTGGGAAGGCCCCTCCAAAGTTCACGTACCGCATAAGGAAAAACAGCAGTCACTAGTTCATTAATACATTTACAGACTTTGATTTTCTACAAGTTCTAGTTTTTCTCTGTATAGCTTGCTCATTTCCAATAAATTGTGCACACACTTTATATGAAAGAGGGTTATTTAACTAATGACTATATGTATTTATGCCTCATGACAAGACAAGCCTTTTTATATCACCTACAACCCTATCTGGAGCCTTTAGCTTCAGATACTTGAGGTAATAGTATAGCTTTCAGTCTCAGCAATTGTACATGAAAAATTATACTGCCTCAAGGAGTTAATCAATTAGAAGATGTTTCCTGACTTTTCAACTTTATTTTGTCACTGTCATTATAAAGGCCCTTGACATTTCATTCATAAACGACGTAAGTAATTCCTTTTCCTCTCTACTATTGCAAATATATTTTTTAAAGTATACTGGAAACTCGGTTCATCTTTTCTAATAACTTTTACTTTTCTTGCTTCCAGTATCTTTGCTGAAGTACCCAGGGCTGTGTATGTTTTGAATGAAGCTACACTAGCATCATGTAGAGAGAAGCAACAAGTTTCTGCATAGCTTAGATGCTTTATTGCATTTTTTGTTGTTGGCAACAACAGCACAGCATATTGAATATACTGAACCTTAAGTACAAATAAGGAAATCTTTCATGAAAGTGGTTTTTTTCCTTATTCATAAAACAAACATGTAATTGTTTTATTTCAAAGCTGATCTTAAGGGGAAAAGAAAAGGAGTATCCAGAATAAATCTTTCAGATTTTCTTCATCTGTATTCTTTGCAAGACCTCCAGTCTGTCCAGTTTCTGATCCAGTCAAGAAATTCTTTTTACATAAATTCCAAAGTCAGGAAGAAACTTTGTTTATAGAATTCTCTTCAATGTATATATAAATATCTGACATTTAAAATTTCAGCAAGTGTGATTTGCAGCCTAATTTCACTCTAGAAATGTTGCTTATAGGGAAACTACAGCTATAATCACGGGAGTAACACTTTGCTAGTAATTACCCCCTTTTGTACATGTGTGGCTTTAGATACATCTTTTTTTCTGTATTAGCTTGCATATGTATACTCTTCAGGTTTTTTGTCTCTTTGTCTCTGTTTTTTTTCATAAAACTACTGTCTGTGTTTGTCAGTGTGAAGTTAGTTCTAAGAAGGTACTGGACACTGTGGACACTGAAATCCTGAGGGACATATATTCCTTATTCTGATGCAGTAAATGTCCAAGAGAAACGTCAGTGAACACTCTTATACAACAAATCTTTATCAAGGTCTGACGCCAGTTCATGAAATTGAAATTAGGTTACATAATGTTATGTAGTGTCTTGGGCGCATGTGAGGAGCCAGAATAGCTGTTATCAGTCATTAATTCCTGGCTAACCTTATTTTGTTGAACACTAGAGGGAGATCAAAGCAAAAGAATAGATTATCTAACAGATTATGGCTACTAATTGGTGGTGTTCATAAAATTTCCACTCATGATAGGATGAAACACCAGGTATCATAGTATCCTAATTTTTGATTGTGGCCTGGTTTGATATTGTTTTCCTTAGATTGTGATCTTAAATCTTAAACATACTGAGTGGATTATGAAGTGTACTATATATACTGTGTCTGAAATACAACACATCTGTTCATTTTCACACGTAATAAATTACTTTTTTAAAATACATATATACATAGAAGGACAGAGAATTAATAAACTTCACAGATTCTAGAAACAAATCATTGCATCTGCATAACTGGCTAGTTTTCTCAACTAGTCCAGCTCAGCTATCTGCAGTCCAAAAGCAGAAGAGCCTACTCAGTACCCTTTCAAATTCTATTTACCGTCAGCTATTTAGAGAGCAAATGCAGCTTGAGATGTCTCCAATAAAGGGAGGCATGGATTTCTAGTAAAAAAATATTTTTAAAAATCTGGGAAATTTTACAGTATTTAAGGTACATAGTTTCTTTACTGTATCTTAGCACTTCAGTTCGAAGCTGACATTAACCTCTGTTGCTATTTAAGCTGAATAGAACAGTTTATTTAACTTTTGGGGAATGAGGGAAGTGTGTTGTTTATTCATTTAATGTATAAGTTTTAATCCACTAAAAAGAAAAATAAAATGCAGAACTATTACTGCCAAACCTTTCAGGTGCTAAGTCAGTGCATTTCTACTGTAGAGAAAACTGAATTTTTGTAATGGAAAAGCACAGGGCACACAGGAGAGAGTATCCAGCTTTTTTTTTGTCCAAAGCTAATACTGTACAGTAGTGGGAACTCCCAGCATCCACAGAGGTATTCTCTGCCTTGTCATAAGCTGAAGTATTTGGGTTGCTTTCAGCTCTGTTACATACAGCCGTGTGAACATGCTTTGCAAGCACCAGAATTGTAAAGAGCCAAACCATAATCATGGTGAATGAATACAGTTGACAGGTAATCCGAATTCTATTTGTTTCCAAAGTTTGTACAATATTGTCAATACAGTTTCTGGTCCTGGTTTCCTGTGTCCAAGTTTACTGCTTCATCTTGCTTTAAATAATTACAAATTGAATAAAAATTGCTGAGGATGTTACAAATGTATGCATTTTTAGTAACTTCACTATTGCCATCGGCTCATTGCTCATTTTACCACCTCAAGACTTTCTCTTTCTAAATAAACAATGTTTCTGAATATCCAGTGTTACGGAGTTGTTGATTTCTCCCTCCAGGACCTAATTTAAACATGAAAAAGAAATGAGCTGAGTTTTTTTTCATTTTTTGTGATACAGCTACATTTGCAAATGTATTTCAAACTTAAAGAGGTTTCTTTGTCATTTTGTTGCTTTTTGACACTTAGATTTCTTGCTACCATTCAGGCAAATTTATTCTTAGACCGAATAACCTCAAGAAAGGTAAAATGCAAAAAAATCAACCATTGCCAGGAAAAAACGATTGTAGTATAAGGTACATTTTATTCTTAAATTGTTGTGTTCTATTTTTAACAATTCTGCCACATAAAAACTAGCTGTGAAAGGCTGACTTTGCAGATACCTGCAGAAGGCAACTCTGAGGTCTTTCAGAGGGTGGTGTTGGCGAGTGTCATGAACCCTTTATCTGCACAATACAATGATGAAACAAGCTGTGAAGGTATTGATAGTGGAGAGGAAATCTGTTGCACCCAGGCTGCCTCTGGTAGTGCAAACACAGGATGGAGAACTTTTTTTTCACCTGATGATTATTTAAGGCTTTGCATAAAATGACCTTGTCATTTTTATGTCATGGTTATGGATAACATCCAAGCTAAATCAATATCACATCCATTTATAAATAATTAAAAACCGTAAAATCCTAATCCTTTGGAAAGATACCTGTGTGCTTTAATGTAGTTTAGATTAGGATCATTATGGAGAAAGAAAAACATTGTCTTGATGCTGAAATAAACATTTTGTCTTTCAGAGAGTTGTAAAATACAGCCAACAAAAGATTAGGTTTTGAATCTTAATCTGCATTAGAAATATGCTTAGCAAATCAAAACACGGTTTCATGAAAAGGAAACCTCTCACTAGTATTTAACACGCATCAGAAAAATACCAATATTTACAAAAGTTCACATCTAAAGTGAGGGTATCTTATTTCAGCAGTGGAGTGGTAAACACATTACTGTCCTGGACAACAGTTTATCTTGGCATTGGTCTCACTGGTGTCTAATAATATTGCAAATCTTGAGAGAAATGCCAGACTTTCTCAAAGCAAACAGCTGGGCCAGTAAAGATTGCCAAACACTTGAAGTCTGTCAGATCAGTTTCAGTAAACATAGAATGCTCATTGGTAAAGAAAACTACATATATTTTTGAAAACCGCTTTGAAGCTAGAAGAAAAATTACACTTTGTTTTCTTCTAATGTTCAGTGAAGCCTAGAGGAGCTCTTTTTTTATCCAAACAAACTTTGCCTCTCTCTGATAATGATGTATGTGTATTCCCTTGCATTAGGTGATATATCAAATGTCTATTTTTGCCATATCTGTGTAGTAAATTTCTTCCTGCTATTTATGTTTCTATGTGTTTTATTGTAGGAGAAATTCAAAGCATTTCAGCTAAGTCTTAGAATTGCTCCAGATGTAAGAGAAAATCTTCATCAAAAGAAGAATGATCTGACAGGTCAGCTTCAGAATAAAGCCAAGCCTGAGAAACAACAATCCAGAATCTTTCTACGATCTGAAGAAATGATCACTGAGAGACCTTCCAACCTAATCCAACACCCAGGGCAAACAAGCATTCCTTCCTTCGAAAATATAAGTGATTTCTCATTAAATGTCACTGACTGCACCCAAGTCGTGGTGCCAGAGGAAGTTTTTTTCACTGTTGCTGCTGCTGGAATACTGGAAAATCTGCTCGTCCTTATTGCTGTCATTAGAAATAAGAATTTGCACTTGCCTATGTACTTCTTCATTTGCAGTTTAGCCATTTCAGACATGTTAGGTAGCTTGTACAAAACTCTGGAGAACATCTTTATCATCTTATGCAAAATGGGTTACCTGACACGTCGTGGGGACTTTGAGAAAAAGCTGGATGATGCCATGGATTCCATGTTCATTCTGTCTTTACTGGGGTCGATTTTCAGCTTGTTAGCTATTGCAGCAGACAGATATATCACTATCTTTTATGCTTTACGATACCATAACATTATGACACTAAGAAGGGCCTTGGTTATCTTGGCAATCATTTGGACATTCTGTGCTGGCAGTAGCATTGCCATTGCCCTCTTCTCCTATGAAGCTGCAACAGTCATTCCCTTCACCATCCTGTTCCCTTTAATGATGTTTTTTATCCTGTGCCTCTATGTCCATATGTTTCTCTTGGCTCGATCTCATGCTAAAAAGATTGCCTCACTGCCAACCAGCACAGTCCATCAGAGAACTAACATGAAAGGAGCCATTACACTGACTATTTTCCTTGGAGTTTTCCTTTGCTGTTGGGCCCCCTTTGTTCTTCACATCCTTTTAGCAAGGTTTTGCCCACATAACCCTTACTGTGCCTGCTATATGTCCATTTTCCATGTGAATGGGACACTTATAATGTGCAACGCGATCATCGACCCGATGATTTTTGCATTCCGAAGCCCAGAATTACGGAGTACGTTTAAAAAGATGTTCTGCTGTGCCAGGTCAAACTGGAACTGGTAAACACTTAATGAAAAATGAAGATCATAGAAGCACACTTATGGGGTGCTGTGCGACATCAGTTTGCAGAGTTAAAAATGCTAACAATTATGCTCAAAATAATACTACGCTTGTAGGATACTGCCAGTGATTTTGAGAGGGCTACCCAAAGAATGCATAAAAACTGAGTATGCACACAAATATTTGCTCCATAAATACTACTGGTTAAGTTAAATCTACTGACAATTTTCATGCAAGTAAAAAAATAATTGTATCTTAATTATTTTTGTCATTTCATAAAAATTAAAATACAAATCTCCTGCAGCAAGTGTTGCATTACCCCAGAGGTGAGTTTATGCCAACTCATTTTGCACCAGTAATTTCAATTTAAGGTGTACATTACTTAAAAATTCTGTATCTTAAATCACAATTAAATGAACATTTTTTTCTAGACTGCACATTTATGCAAAGGTCTATGATAAAGTTGAAAATATGGGCATGTAATTGGATTTTCCTGGAAAAGAGAATTCATGCCTGTTCTTTAACATCCAGCCACCATAAAATCGTGCAAATGCTGTTCTCTAAGTTTCAAAAATAATATTTGGAGTGTGAGTCCAAGAGAAGATCTTTTGGTTAAAAAGCTATTTTTACTGACTAAAGAGTTTTTTCCAACATAGAGGTGTTGTGGCAGCAAAGACAGGTTTTGAATTTTAAAATCCCAAAGCCAGGTCTGGACTAGCAAAGGCAATCACTGACCTTGCCAGTTCCCCATTGGAAATCAGCAAAAGAACTTTGATTTAGCCATGACTTTCTAAACATATTACAACAAAGAATTCAAAAAATTAAATACCAGAGAGAAAATTCAAATACCTCCATGGAAGTCAGCCACCTGGGTAATGAATCAGCTAGCCATTCTGGAAGGATGCTACAAAGCAATTTGTAGTTTAAAAAATCCTAGTGGTAAAATTTTGAATTGCCCCTGCCAAAATAATATGAAAGTCACAAAACTTTAAGGCAGAATGCTTTTCAACAGCAAAACATCCTGAGGCAGTCCAGAGCATATGGTGAGGAATTAAGTGGAGTTATTCAGCTGTGCCAGAGAGAGAATACTTAGTAAGAGACAACCATGAACCTGAGAAAACCAAGGCATGGCTAGAAAAAAAAAGAGAGGAAAATAGAATTCATAGATAAACAGAAGAATTTGCTCTGAGGGAAAACTAAGAAAACAGGACTTTCAAGATATATGGAATATACATATTGAGGTGGACTTAGGCTTACGGATAAAGATACAAGGAAGACACAATAAGCCTGAAAGGCTCTATAGAAGTAAGCAAAGAAAGTGTCTTCAATGAGAAAAGAGATACTGAAATGAAGATTTTTCAAACCTATATATTTATTACAAAAAAAAATGTTTCTCTATAAAATGCAAGTTCAGAAGGGAGTTCAGATATAAAAACATGTTACTTTAATGAGAAATTTTTCCTTCCCATCAAAATCATAACAAATGTAAAGCTGCACATGAAAAATGACTGTTAAAACTGTAAAAAAAAAAAAAATATACAACTTTAAAAACAAGGGAAAACAAAAAACCTACAGTACCATAATACCCTGAACACACAGTTGATGAGCTTCAAAATTATAAGAAATGTTGGACAGAAAAATGTGATTTAGGCAGCCCTCATATTAGCTCTGCTAATATGTACTAAATATGTACTAAATGCACCTTCCCTCAAGACTTTATTTTCCATCCACTTCCCTAAAACAGACATAGTTAAGAGAGCTAAGTAGCCTCTACCACACACACACCTTCAATCCCCTTCCTCTTGACCCTAATTCAAGGGCAGAGCAAACTGTCCTCCATTAACCCAGCATCTGTCTACTTCTTCCCAGGCTGTCCTACAGTCTGTCCCAACACCATCCCCAAGTGTCCAGTCACCACTTATCTGTAAAACAAACACAGAGCAGCTGCAATTATTTAGGTTATGGCCCAGTGAGATTTTTTTTCCATCTACCTTGTTGAAACAAGGAGTCAACATTTAGGCAGTAAATTTTTGACAGGCTTTATCCCTCATCGTTTTGATTTTGACATGAAAGTATTTCTGCAGTTACTGACATTGGATCTAAGATTGCTATGAAATCCAAGCACTGTCCAGAACTGGTTCCCACCTGAAGTTACCAGGAATTCATTGCCTATTCTTTGTAGCTTACCTGGTCTTGTCTCTAGGTACACTCAGAACAACATCCCAAAGCATTTGTTCATGTTGTGATACTGGAGCAGCACTTAAACTTATGATTTGAGGTTACATCTTTAAACTGGTGGTAGAAACTTGATGGCTGTTACAGTTAGATTCTATGTGTAGAACCTAGACAGCCAGGAAGATTGAGAAAAAGCTGCTACATAAGAGGATCTAAGACAATGTACAGAGATAGCAAGGTTGTAAATTATGAGAACTGACAGTTGTTATCCATTTTTAATGTCTTCAGGACAACAGAACTTGCCATGTTCTCTGTGTAAATTTGTAAGAAGTGCAGATCTTATGCATTTGCAATACAGATGAAATCTGCATCAAATATTAGATCTCAAGCTGAGCCTAAGGGTTATAAAAAAGAAACAATATAAACTTCAAGAGACACATACAAAAACTACTTTTTTTTCAGTTTGCACTAGTTACAATGAAATGTAACTTTCTTTTCAAAATATTTCCTTTCTGGGAAAGCAGATTCAGGAAGAGCACAAAATATTCTTGAATAAAAAAATCTTCTAGGAAGATTTTAATTTTTAAGTCTACCAGCATTTGTTGCATATCATCTGATGAGTAAATCTCCATACATTATCTCAATTATCTGTAAATTTGGCTTGCATTTTAGCTGTTGCGCGGTCTCCAAGCAAATGCCTTTTTTTTGTTTCACATACTGTCTCCATATATTTCCCCATGTTGCTCTTTGAGCAGATTCTTTAAACCATGATTTGTGAAGCCTTCATTGTATTGTACTGAAGTCACTCTTGAAGCTCTACTTTGATATACTAATTTATAACAGTGAACATTTTTTCTCAGATTTTGTGACTTCCTCTTATCTGCCCAGCTTTAAATTGCAAGTGTTTGGGAGGCAGACCTGTACCTTAGCTTTGTACATCTTGGATCCTACCAGAAGCTAATAAGGCTGGAAGGAAAATCCAGTCCCTTGAAAATCACAGGCAATGCTACAACTGATGTTTCATTTGGAAGAGCCCACAGAACTTCACATGCCTGTGGCAACAAAATATTGCTAGTCACTTACTGCAAAACCAAAGAAGAAAAGCTCCTCCTCTGTTTCTGTTGTTTTGAACTGAACTTCATGTTCAGGAACAAAGGGAACAAATCTGACAAAGGCACACAGGGGAATTCATTCCCCTGAAGCAGACAGTATACCAGTGACGGACAGGCTTGCAGAGTAGTTTGATTTTGTTCACAAAATAACAAGACATATATAGTTTATTTGTGAAAAAAATGAAGTTTAGAGCTTATTTATGTGAGAAAAATCTTGTTTTCATGAATTATGGTTCTGGGCAAGTCTTTCAGAATAATAGGTGTCTTAGACTCCTATTAACTGAACAACGTTTCAGTTTTTCAAACAATATTTAAGTAACTGAAAAAGAAGTTTGACTTGAAGCTCTGAGCACTGTCAAAGGCAATCAATACTTACTTATAATATTTGTTTATTATATGAATTGAGAGAAATGCTAGCTTTTTTTAAAAATCTCAAGGAAAATACTTCATATTGTGTCAGCTAAAATTACAGGCAACGAAAACAATGAAAGGATCTTAAAGCATCTCATTATCGTGAGACATAATGCTGCCTATAATAGTACTGAATTGCAGCCCTACCAATTTGGATGCTTTTTGGATTTTGTCTAGCCTTGCAGACTCAGAACTTTCAGTACTTTTGTTTCAGTACTAAACATCTACATTAAAGCCAATATTTTTTGGAAAAAAAAATCTTTGTTAGCCAGATTTGAACTAAGCTTATTCAAACATGTTCTTTTCCCCAAGTAGGCACAAGGTCTGGTTTTTAACTCTCTCAAGGTAATAACAGCAGATGGCCGTCTATGAAGATACCATGTGTTCATCGAGGAACATTGATCGTGTTTTGATACAGCTTTGTTTGAAGTATTACTTTTACAGAAGACACAATGCCATTGTGTGTTTGTGATTCAAAGAGGATGACTTATGGTACAATTCTGGAAAATGAGTGTGGCCATTTAAAAAAATTTCTCATGCCCACTTGAAAACAGTTTCCTTTTTTCTGCAAATCCCCTCTAATTACTGCTATAGCACAAAGATCATACTGTTGAACTGTCACACATAGTCTAATGAGTGACCATTAGCCATCATGTAACTCTAGATAACCCAGTTGGAGTACAAATGCCTAAAGAGCGTTTAAAATTTCCTATTGATTTCCATTTATTTATTTTTTTTTACATTAAGACCATGAAATGGGTTTGTTACTCCACATCCCATTTCTTCAACACCTTTATGCTACTATGTATTACAACTGCAGTCCTTCAGCCGTCACACCTAGACTTCATATGAACTATATATGAATAAAGATAGAGCTAGTCAAAAAACATTTGCTAATGAGAGGAATTACTCCACAGGCAACTTCACACCCTCTGACAACCTCACCAAGGATGGAAGAGATGGAGCACATGGCCTGGGTGTAGACTTGTGTTGACAATTCAGCTGTAGCAAGCCAAATGCACATGGATATCCAAATAGCCCCTTTATAGGTATTGTTGTGTAGAAAGGTTTCCAGAACAAAAAGACAAGCTGCATGGTATACAGCTTTACAGGTCAACAGCTTGTTTCGGTGTCATGTCCCTCCCTGTCCCTGCCCACCCCTGGGGCTCCCCCGACCCTGCTCATTGCTCAGGACCCCATTTCAGTCCCCCAGAACAATCAGCCCCTGCTTCAGTGATGCCACAGCAGGGCTGGTCTCCATTTCCCCACAGCCCTGCCCTGCCCTGCCATGGGCTCCCTAAGATAGGCCCATATCCTGGCCCAGCCTCAGACCATCCCCAGGGAGGTGCCCTGTGCCCAGGGCTGGGGCTGTCCTAATCCTTTCTGGGATGGTCAGATGAGTTCTGGCTGCCAGGCCATTCCCTGATGGACCCCAGTGGAACCTCTGGTTCCCACAGCACCCTGACTTTAAGCAATTGATTGCAAACAGGCAGTTATGAGCCACTTTCACAGAGTCTGAAACCACCGAGGAACCTCTGCGGCATATGAGGGCATTTAGCTCTGCAGGGAGCCCTGGTGTCAGTATCAACACCGTGTGGTTTAATACAGTCTTTAAAGCCAGCAAGAAGTATCTTCAGCCCCTCTAAAATCTCATCACGTACGTTATTCTGGCTAATTTGTCTCTTCCTGACAATATAAATTTGGTCTCAGTATTTGGTGGCATTGAAAGTCCAGGGTAGGTCTCTTCCAATTCAAAACTAGCTTCCCAGTTGCAGGTACTCCTGCAGTTACCCACTTTCAAAATTAATTGATACTATGCACTGTGCTAAATATGCATTTGAGCTTTCACTGAATTTTAAAGAATAACCTACAGAGTCTGATGTACTGTTTCAGTCTTGCAGTCTATAGTCTCACATTTTCATTAACTTGAGAAATGAAACCACAGCCAAACAATTTGGGTAATCACATCATCTGGTGTGACAGCTAAATCTGTCTTAACTGTCAGTCTGTGCAACCAGGGAAAACAGAGGAGGGGAAAAAAAGGCTTCATCCCATCATGGAGTGGTCCATGTCAGAGGGCAAGCCAAGAGGAACCTGCACTTAGCATCCTCTCAGATCACAGCACAGCCTTGGAAAGGGGAGAATTTGGAAAAAAGACAACTGCTGGATGAGAAGGCAGATGAAAGAAGTACAGCATGCAAGCCAGAGCTGGCTGGTTGATAACAGGTTGAGACTGGCAGCATTTCCCATTAGAGAAGCTGGCACTAGGGGTTGTTAGAAGTCTGGGAACAGGCCCAAGAAAAAGGGTCCCTGAAGAATAATAATTTTTTGAAATAACAGTGTTAAATAAAGTAAATCAATTGTTTAACCTGTTTCTATATATAGGGGTCTTTACTGAAGGCTCTGTCTGGGTGGCTCAGGACTATCAGGGGCATGAGAAAGCCCATTGGGTCCCTGGCCTCCCGAGCTGGAAACATTGCTGGTGAAGCCAGAGGGGGTCAGATGTGAGTAAAGAGAGCAGGAAAGAAAAAAGTAATTTCTAGGACTGGTTAGGACAGCATGGAAGTAAGAAGAGCAGAGAAAATAATGGATGGAGAAGACGTATGTATCTTGCACTGCTGGAAAGAAGTGTGCAGTCCTGAGAGAGAAGCAGAAATAAAGAAAGCAACATTCAGGGTCAGACGACGGAAAGGAATGTTGAGGGATGAGTGAAAGGACCAGACATGTCCAGAACAGGACTTTTGCTTTTAATTTGCAATAACAACCAATAACTGTCTTGGTTTTTTCAACTGCATTTTTTTGTTTGATACTGATATATTGGGTGCTGGTGCTCAGGGGCCAGCAGTGGGGGTTGCAGGGTCACCTCTGTGAGGAGTGGGTGGGGCTGCCCTGAGCCAGACATGGCTAGTTCCAACAGACCCACCACAGGGCATGGCTGAGTCCCTCAGCCAAGATGGTGGCACCTCTGTGAAAATGTCCTTAAGAAAGAGTAAAATCGCTCTGCAGCAGCTGTCAGAGAAAAGTGGGGGGGAAATATGAGAGAAACAGCCTTACAGACAACAAAATGAGAGAAGAAGGAGGGTGAGGAGGTGCTCCAGGCACTGTAGCAGAGACTCCCCTGCAGCCTGTGGAGATGACCATGGTGAAGCAGGTATTTACCTGCACCTCTTGGAGACAACCATGATGGAGCATCTATTCCCACTGCAGTCCATGGACCCCACACTGGAGTAGGTGGATATTTTCTGAAGGAACTGCAACCTGTGGAGATCCCATGATGGAGCATGTTTACCCTGAAGGGCTGCACCCCTTGGAGTGGACCCATGCTACAGCAAAATAAAAGCATGAGGAGGAAGGAGTGAGAGAGGGGAACTCCTATGGACTGACCACAATCCCCACTCTCCATCCTGCTGCAGAACAGAAGAGACATAGAAGAGTCAGGAATGAAGAAATTAAGTTGAGCCTGGGAAGAAGGGGAAGGGGGGGAACTACATCTAGCTCCAACTCCCTGCCATGGGCAGGGACACCTCCTACTAGGCCAGGTTGCTCAAAGTCCCATCCAGCCTGGCCTTGAACACTTCCCTGGGCAACCTGTTCCAGTGCCTTACCATTCTCATAGTGAACTTTTTTTTCCTAATATCTAATCTAAATCTACCATCTCCCAGTTAGAAGCCATTACCCCTTGTCCTATCACTAAATGCTCTTGTAAAAGTCCCTCTNGGGGGAACTACATCTAGCTCCAACTCCCTGCCATGGGCAGGGACACCTCCTACTAGGCCAGGTTGCTCAAAGTCCCATCCAGCCTGGCCTTGAACACTTCCCTGGGCAACCTGTTCCAGTGCCTTACCATTCTCATAGTGAACTTTTTTTTCCTAATATCTAATCTAAATCTACCATCTCCCAGTTAGAAGCCATTACCCCTTGTCCTATCACTAAATGCTCTTGTAAAAGTCCCTCTCCAACTTTCTTGTAGATTCCCTTCAGGTACTGAAAAGCTGTCACAAGGTCTCCCTTGAGCCTCCTCCTTTCCAGGCTGAACAATCCCAACTATCTCAGCCGGTCCTCATAGGAGAGGTGCTCCAGCCCTCTGATCATCTTCATGGGTCTCTTCTGCACCCGCTACAAATAAACTAATAAAACCTCCCCTCATTCCAGCTGACGTAAACTTTGCAGGTATATATGGCTTTGTGTGCTGGGTACCAGCTTTCTGCCATCAGATAGGGTGAAAACTGGGTGAAAACTCTTCTGATGTTGGAAGACAATCTGAATTAAACATAGAGGTGAAAATAAAATGGTCTCAGAGCTTAGCTCTATTGCCTTGGTAGTGGCAAATAAAGTCTGAACATTCAAGAGTAACATTTTATATTGAAAATGAAGAGCAGTAGCTTTTTATAACAGAATATTCATGACAACTGTTCTGGAATGGTCCAAGTATTTACTATTTATTTAACTGTTGTCCAAGTTCGAGCCTTGCAATCTGGTTTGGGACCAATGTCAGCCTCAGCCTGTCAAAGGCAAGATTTTCTGACAATACTCAAGCAAGATATAGAGGGGAGACAGAACTGAAATAGCCAGTGAAGCAGTTATTTCTGTCTGACATATTGGTGCCAGAGCTACAGAACCACGTGGCAAAAAGGGCACTTGCCTCAGAAATCTCAGTGAAGAGGTCGCTAATAGGGAAAAATTATCTTGAGCACCATCAGCTACTACTGCTGCCAAGGAGGAAGGTGGTGGCAGCAGCTGGAAGGAGTTCCTGGTCCCTGCAAGGAACAGTGAAACTGAGGTTATCTGATCCACCTAGATCTCTTGCTGTGGCTCTTCTCAATTTCACGACACAAAGGAATTGAACTATTCGTATCTATCTTCACAGACATAAAGATAGACATACTTTATTTATATTGTTTTCCCCATAAATATTCTTTCAACTCAGTTACATGGGCTTTCAGTCTCAGTCCTGCATCCATTTGATTTAGTGACCAAAGAAGTCTTAAAGTGCATTTCCTGTTATCTCTTTGGATACCTGTAAATAAGGTGATACCATATCTCATGGAGGAAATTCAAAATAGGTCCTGAAGAATCTATAAGGCAAACAGGGGTTATCTTTGTGCTTTATGCCTTAATTATTAATTCACTTTTTATTTCCTTCCCTATACCCTTCAAAAACATTCAGTTTCTTCCTTCAATCATCTTCATAAAACTGTCTACTGTGATCCTAGGCCCTTTTAATGTATCATGTCTGAGGGTCAGTCCTATTAGAATCAGATTAAGTGTGGTGCTGTTGGTATTTAAAAAATAACCTGAAAATTTCAAATTTAAAGCATACTGCACATTCATTTACAATTCAGATGTTGAGGTTTCAAACAATATTTCATGCATTATATCTGTAAAATTCTTTATATCCATTTCATAACTAAATACCTTACAGTATACTTTCCTCTGCTGATTGTCTGCCCAGTAACTGTCATGACCATAAAATTTAGCTTAAATGACTAAAATTACCTAACGTAATATCTGTACTAACAATTAGTAGTCTATTCAAATGTTTGTAATGGAAGATGTGAATAAAAGGCAGTAATGTGAAAAAAATATTTTGGGACTAAATAAAATTAAGGACTTTGGTGGAATTTTGTGCCAAAGACAGGAACACCTAAAAGCAAATGCAGACTAAGTCATTGACACAAGTCACCCCCAGGAAATGGGAGACCAAGATTCACATTCTTCTTACACAGACAGAGAATTCAAAAGCCTATCTACAGCCTTTCTAAGCTGTTATGTAGGAAGAAAAATTTCCAATTGCTCTTCCTTGAAGGTGTTCCTGCTGTTGAAACTGTGCATTGAACAAACCAGCGTTTACTGGAAGGGGCAAAGAGAGATTTGTGGGTCAGAAGAACCCTCGAAGGTCAAGGAGCTCTATGACAAGTCATCTTCTGCTGACATGCAACAAGTGAATCTGTGACTCAAGTCGTCATCCACACTGCTGACATACTTCACTTCAGCAAAAATGTGACAAAGTGATTCCACTGGAATTCTGAACTAGAAGTCCCTCAGACCAGAATCCAGCCTCACGTGCTTCTGGAGGGGTGGTTTAAACACTAGTCTACCACATGAAGGTCATAGTCTTACAATAAAGACAACGACAGCATTTCACAAGAATGTTATCTAGTACACAGTTCCCTCAAAAAGGAAGAGCATGGTCACCTGTTCTTAAAAGAGATAGTAAGTGTGTGTGATAGTAAGTTACATATCACACAAGATGATTCAAGTCACATCCCTCATTGCTGTGTTCAATATTTCTGATCCTGTTTTGAGACATCTGCTTGTATCCCCACCTAGTTTGGAGAACCTTATACCTGACCAGGGCTCTGGATTCCTTATGTAAAAGCCCAGACTCTCAGTTTAAGAGTTTGGAAAACATTCTCCTGAAAGAACATGATAGGAAATGAGGGGGAAACAAAAGGTCTTCTGAATTAAGCAAGTCAGCTCTCACAGCCCTTCAGGCTATACTGATGACAAAGTCTCCCCCACAAGGAATATGCCTTTCCAACTGGCAATGTTGTGAAACAAATGCCTAAAGAGTCAGAAACAGCATTTGGCAGTTCAAAAATGCATCTGTTCTGTTAATGATACTTTCCTATCAGTATTTTTAGGTCACAGATGAAACTATATGGAAATGAAAGTGGGTTTACATCAGTTTAATTCTTCTCACACTAATTTCAAGCTGAGGCACGCCTTTTTGTCCATTGGTGAATCTCTTCAACAAATATCTTGGCTCAGATCTGCTTAATAAGTCCTGGAAAGGCATATTTGGACTGGTATGTTCACCTGACCAGCTACCAACTTCTCTACAAGAGACTGCAAGAAGATTGCTTGAGCTCAGGTGCTCAGAACACAGCTTTATTAGTACAAGACAGCAGTGGGGAGAAGAGGCCTTTCCCACACAAAAGAAATCTAGCTAGGACTTGCAGTGCACTGGGTGACAGTCCCCCCAGGTTCTGAAACTGGGTAAAGGTAGGAGAAGCCACACTCTCCAAAGTGGATCAACCTCTGCAAGCACAGCTGGGCAGCTGTTGCCCAGTACCCAGCCAGAGTGACAGGGTAAGTGACACAGAGCCCTAGCAAGGGAGTTGGCAGCAAATGTAACCTTAAGAGAAAAACAAAAATAAAGGCAAAGAAACTGCTTCATTTCAGTAGTGCAATCTAGCAACAGTAGAGGTAGTGGCATAATTATCAAGAGAAAAATGACAAGCACCACTGTGCCCAAGGTGCTGAGGGTTGCAAAGCTGTTCCTTGGCACAATATTCAAGCAGTAAGAAATGACAAAGGACTGGAGTTAGAATATTAGGAATTAAATTTAAAATACTATATAATTCACTAGTGGTAAAAAAGAAAAGGAAATTAATTCTGACATTTCTGCTCAAAGCCCAGAAATTTGTGAATTACCTGAAGTACACACTGATTTTCAAGATGCTTGACTTTTGAAGGATATTCCAGTATATATTGTAGCCTGCGCTTTGTCTAATCCCTTTTATCTATCAACACTAGAGACATTTTGCTGCCCTTTAAAAACCACTTTTTCAAAAATAATAGAGAGAGCTTTCAAGACCTATTCTTTGCTGCTAAATACTCACACCTTTTCTCGTGACCCACTCACTACTTTTTTCAGCCAGTGGCAAGATGGAGCCTTAGTATTACTCTCCTAAACTAGTTATCTCAGTTTATTACCAGCTATATTATTATCAGCTAGAGGAAAGGTGCCCAGATTAAATGATAAATTGAAAAGGTGGGAGGCCATATTTTGACCATGTGGCAGAAATGTTCTTGTAACAGGGAAAGAAGCTCCCTCATGCTTCCCTACTTAATAGCCCTGGTGGGCCAGACCAAGACTAGTATCTGTGCCCCATTACAGGGAATAGAATCATAGAATCGTCTAGGCTGGAAGGGACCTTTAAGATCATCGAGTCCAACCATTAACCAAATGCTGACAAAACTACCACTAAACCATATTCCTAAGTGCCACATCTGCCCATCTTTTAAATACCTCCAGGGATGGCAATTCAACCACTTCCCTGGGCTGCCTGTTCCAATGCTTGACAACCCTTTTGAATAGCTACAAAACATTTCATCCCACCCTCACCATTGTAGCTGAAAGATTCCATGAACTAAGAGCTCTTGTGTTATCAATGTACACACCCACCACTAGGTCCCTGCAGCTGAAAAAAAAATTTCTTTAATTGAATTAGTATATAAAATTAAAAGACAAGGAACTTACTAGACAAGGAAGGCTGTATCTGGAAATAGAGGCCAGAATGCAGCCAGCTTCTAATTTCTGAGGAGGAGGTTAAGGAAGAAAGGAGGCAAGACACATGCTTATACTCCAGAGAGGGAAGAATACAATTGTGAGTCAAAATCCAAACATGGTTCATCCCTGCAGGAAAAAAGGTAAAAGAAAAATCACCTCTACAACAAAGACAGCGGTGAATTAATTAGTTTTAGTACTTAGAGACGTTGACTGACCTCTGTGTGTTTGTTTATGCTATTTTGGCCCAGATTTAAATCACAGGGGCTTTCTAATAAGATTGTTCTGGTTTTAGTACTTGGGTTTTGACTCTCTTGTTTTTACCAAAGAGGTATAACAAGAGTAGTGCATTCATGTGTGGAATTTAACAGGCAGTAAACTAGTTTCCCTTAAGGAATACTATCATCCCTTCAGGGGTAAACTGCTGTAGCAAAACATAATGGTGAGAGTAAAGAACAGATACTTCAAATAAGCTTTTAAATATATGTTTCCATGGGAACAAATTAGATATAATATATGGAAGGGTTGTACCCACACTTCAGCCAGAACTTCTTCCTCCCTACTCCCTGGCCACATCTTGCTGTCTGTATTTCAAATGTCTGTGCACACGTTCAAAGCTCAGATGTCTGTCCTCAACTGACTTAAAGTAAGTTCATATATTATCTTTGGCATGTTTTATAGCCCATTTGACAAGTAGTGCATTACCAAAACTGCAATTTCATATAGTTGAAATACAATTGTACCCACCCCCAAGGCTGAGAGGGCAGTGGCTGAGAGGGCAACAGCTGAGGAATACAGTCTGCAACTAAGAAGAGCTTCACTGTCCACCCATGAGGTGCATTAGAGCAAGGAGAAGAAATGCAAATAGACCCTTTTATAAGACATGAGGAAATTATAAGTTGACAGGCCATCCAGACAAGAGGAAGAACAAACAAGGAATGCATGTCTCTTAAGCTGATGTACAACTTGGTTAAGTCTATCCTTAGTTTTGTAGCCCATGACCTTTGGATCTGTATACAGATGCCTGTTGTTCAGTACCTTTTTGTTCTAGGAAAAATGTCTTTCCCAACTACAGTTCCCCACTGGTTGCACAAGCTTCCTATAAAAGAATTGAGCTATTACACCAGTATGGCTTTACATTCTTTAGAGAGGTCACAAGTTGCTGTGCTGCTGCAGGAGGGAGTTGGAAGAGCCAGAGAGGCACACTCTTGTGCAGAACCTGGTCTAAGCAGAGGCTCTGAAAGGAGCCCATTGCAGACAGAAACTCGGGAAGGATCTCTACCTATCCTGAAAACAACTGAAAAGAAATACTGGGTGACTCTTCAGCATTTCACTGGTCATCTCCCAGGTTTCTCTCCAGGAGACTGATTTTTAAAATCATATATTCTCAGCTATCAGCTGTCTGTGCATCTCTGACGTGGAAAGAAGTTCCATAGAGCTGTTTGTACACGTGGAGAAATGGGAAGATAACAATAACCACCCAAAAGTTTTGATCAGGAGGTTCAAATGTGTTTGATGAGCTGTTAGCATTTAGATCACCAACAAGTATCACTTGTCAGATGAATCAAAATAAGGATAGATAGATAAATAGGTAGTAATGTTACATCATTATTATGCTATTTTGACATTTTATAAGCAAGGATAGCTACCCAATAAAGCAGTACAGAAACCTCAGAGACAGAAGCTGACTAGTAAGAAAAAAAAGACAGTTTTGGGAAGGACAAACAGAAACAGCCCAAATCATGAGGCCAATATGATCAAAGCACAAAGGACACTGACTATTTCCCACTAACAAATAGACATATAGGGATGGTGGTTTCTAGGGGAGATAAGAAGATTACATCCTTGTCTTTAGTATACAAAAAACAGAGTTAGCGTTACCATCTTCTGCAATGATGAGGTTCAAAACCTTAATAGCAAAGGGAAACCTCTAACAAATCTAAAGAACTACTGATTCAAATGTTGTGGGAAAATGCACATGGAATTGTATAGTCAGAATCTTCTCATTAGTAATTATAGCCACAGCTTTTGTTTACAAGGACTCTCTGAATGTAATAAATTATTTTACTAATGAAGAGAGCTTTCATGTAAGTGCCAAAGACAGAATTGTAGTCCAAGGACAGGTCCAAAATTTCTCAAAATGGAAGTATAAAGCTATGTCTAATATTTTCCACCTAATTTTGGCACCGTTTTTTATTTGTCAGAATGTAAGTGGTTTGCTACTTCTATTCATCTCATTTACAGACAAGGCAGTTTTACAATACGCACTGCAGTTTAAAAAACATTGGTTTCCCTGGACAGAAAAGCAGTAGTTTTGCAGTTGAAGGTAAGCAGAGTATAATTTTATGCATTCAGCCATGACAGCATTTCTTGATTTGAAACCAACAAGATGATTACTGAAAGAAATTCCTAGAATATTTTGCAGACAAGTAGTTATTTTACCTGACCTCTGAAAGCTCCACTGATCAAAAACTTGTATGTCTTACAGAGGAAAAATTAAGCAATTACAGTAATTAACCAAGGAACAGTAATGGAATCTCTGTTAAAGGGGGCAATGTATTCCCTTCTAGAAGACACAGCCTGATCTGATTTATTAACAGATGTGTGACATTAGCAGGAGATCTCACCTAGGGAAGTGGTTTTCTTTGTCTTGCACAGAAAGTTTTATTAAATCTACTTAAACCAAAGGCTATCAGAAAGCAGTAAACTTTTCACTTCCATTTTGCCATGTTGATTGAAGTAAAAGACTGTTTCTTTACCTAGTCATGTCAGATTGAATCTAAGTACTTACATCATCATTATCACCATGGCAGCTATATTCATAGTATTTTTCATCACTTTACCAGCCACTGTAACTCCTGTTTTGGTACTGTAACTCTATAATTGCTCAAAAAGCACTTCAGAGATTGACTTGTGAACAAATTTATCTTTTTCTTCAGCTAGCTAAAATAGTCTTCTACAAGAAAATTCTTTATCTTGCAAAAACCATCTCTTCATTTTACATTTAAAAGCTCACAGTAAAACTAAAATGTTTTAAACAGAACCAATCCAAAACCTGCACTTTCTTCACAAACTAGAAAGCTATAAATGTTGCTTGAGACGATAAATGGGACTGGGAAAGGACATTTTGATTATGTGAAGACAGCTATCTTGGGGACAAAGGTTGGTACAGTCCTTTCCATCTCTAGCAGTTGCATAACTAAAGATTTTGAAAGAGAGTAGGGAAAACAAACCTAATGGTGCTGCCAAAAAATAAGCCTAAAATTGCAGAAAGCCAGAGTGAATAGTTACTAATTAGTCCCTTACGCAGCCAGAGATAAATATCTGTATTTCAGGGAAACATGTTTCAGCTCCTGTTATTATTATTATAATTACAGTGTGTAACGGAGGATTCACAGTCAGAGTGTGTTTGTAGGCAATAGAATAAATACATGCAGTGAGTGCTAGAGAGATGACAGCAAAGGAAAAGTAGTAAGCAGGCAGCTGAGAATGTCACGTATTTCACCCTGGAAAAACATTTGGCATGGTACCTTGCTGCTGGCTGATGACCAGCTTCCTCATTAGAAGATCTGTTTTGTTTAGGCACAACAGGTCTGTGTTTGCATTCACATTTCTTCCCACTCCTAATCATCATAAAGAAGCACATTCTTTCGGCACAGGTGGGATTTCATTGTGTAGGCCTATGCTCCCACTCAGCTCTCACTCCATATTTGATACCTAAAGTCATTCTTGAGCCACTGGGAAATTACATTTAAAGACGTGGCAAGATATCTGTTGCAAACCCAACCCAAACAGATGTTAAGTCCCAACCAGAACCTATTCCTCCACCTCTTACCTGTGTTACCAGCGGGAACTTTTCTCACCGCCACAAAGTTAAAACCGAGGTTTCTGATCTTCCCAAGCACTTGTGAAATGGGAGACAGGGAAATGTTACCTGTTGAGAGAGATGGTTCCTTTCCCTGTGAACAGAATTGTCAGTGTTTCCATATAAATCCACTCTATCTTTCATAAACACAAAGCCAAGCTCAGAGTAAAGCCCAGAGTAACAATAATGCATAGTATCTTAATTCTTTGTGATCTTTCTACTTGCTGGTTTGAATCTTCTAGTTAAGTGACTGACCCAGAATAATCTTATGGTGTCCACTAGACCATAAGAAACTCATATCACCAGTAGTTTTCTATGCAGTAGTTGTCCATATGCACTCACAAGTGGAATGACATAGACCATAGATGCATGCCCAGTCATTCTGCTTAACTATGCTTCGGGCTTAGGTAGTACATCAGCATATAAAACTGAAAATTCCTTGTTTACAACACCTGGTCCACATGCAGAAAAGATTATAGCATATTCCCATCCACTACAGTAGGGAAGAAAAGAGCATGCTGATACAGAAGTATGTTGTCGAAGAAAGGAAGACTCCTCCTACGTAGACTCTCTTCCCCAACTCGTCATCTACCACCACATGACTGTATCATTCCAAGTGTCACATGCTTTAGGAATTCACCATATTTCCCTTCAGAACTTACAGCTTTTTAAGGTTTGATTAGAAGTTCATCATTAATTCTGTTCTCTTTTAAACTGCTTGAAGTAGTTTTGCACTTTTTTAAAGCAGACATGCCTGTCAAGGCTTACTGGGCAATCAGAAAAAAGAATCCTAATACTGGCTTTCCTGAGACTGATTAAAAAGGGAGCACAAACAACCTTGTCTCACCTGCAGCTGAAGCGCAGCTTGGTCCTCTGCTCATTTGCATTTCCCCCAAACAAGTTAATGCATGTTAGTATGGCCTGCTACTGGATTCTGCCACGAATGCTGACCTCAGAAATCTCTGTCCATGTAAGATGACGTCATGGTGATTTTACTTCCCTGGCAGATTTAGAATCCCCACTTATTTCCCTGTCTAATGTGATGACAGACCTGTTAGGTAAGAAGCAAGGTGGTTCAGCTGGCCTGCTTGGAAGTAAGGAAAGGAAGGAAGGTTGGAAGGTTGGAAGGAAGGAAGGTTGGAAGGAAGGTTGGAAGGAAGGAAGGAAGGAAGAACAAACACCAGCTAAGGAAGACTGGCTTCTTTTTCAAGTAAAGGTCTGCAACTGTGACATTTACAAGTGGAGAATAAGCACAGTGGCTCAAGTTCAGATTGGCTACAGAGTCAGGACAGTACTGGCAGTAGCCTGACAGCAACTGTGGAAAAAGTCATGGAACTATTTGGCTCATTGAGTCAAATAAGACTGTGAGGACCTAGCAAAAAAACATATTTTTTTCATGTAGAAGAAACCATGAACCATGAACAGAACCTGCAGCTGACAAAGGAAAGTTGGTAGCAACAGGATAGGAAACATTACCCTGCAACCAGCAGTGATATAAACAAGAATGATCCAGGGAACTACGTACTGAAAGAGCACCAAGATCTAACAAGCTGCAGCAGTAAAGCAGCCAGGAGAGAGTAAAATTATTTTTTTCAGTGCTGAGCTAATAACTTTTAAATCCTTTCAGTCCCCCTGAATTATCAATAGCTTTCACAAAAACACTTCAGCAACAATAGCTACTGTCAAGCAACGTGCTAAAGAACTTGGCAAGGACAGCACATGTTGCAAAAGAGAAGAAAGTGGAGAAATAAGTCAGTCTGTCTGCATGTGCTGGGATGCTACCAGCAGCTGTGCTTGTCATAGATTTCTTAATAAAAAGATAATTTCATTTTTAAAATATGGAGAGTTCTGATGTTGTAGCTATATAATCTTCATTGACCTTGCCAAGGGAGCTAGTTCAGTTACAATATCCCCTCTATCCTTCCATAAAAGTTGACATCCCAGTCAACTAATTAACTTCTCTGCTTCTCCCTGACCTTCTTGAATCATCTTTGACAACTTCACCTTTGATCACAGAGCTCACTCTCACTTGGATTGCTCAAGCAGATCAAAACTGCTTGAGGGAAGTTTTCTCCTTTTCTTTCACCTTGTCAACAGAACAAGCAGGAAGGCAAAGTCTGAATGAACTCCAGTGTCATACCTTAGAAATAGCATGGGTCACTTGAGAGCCGCTAAGTGTCTCTGTCACTATATTCGTCTTGTTGCAGTGAAGTTGTATTCAGCTTTCCATCTACTTATTTCTGTGCTTGTGAAATCCCCCTACTTCCATCCACATACCAAAGGCTTTGGCAGAGTTTTGCAGAGATGTGCTTTCAGTGCCCTGCGATATTTAGACCCGCAGCAGCATAATTTGCCTTAGGAAATTATTCTTTCACAGTTTTGTTTGGAAAAAGGTCTTCATGGTGACACCCGTAGCTCATGCACCATGTTTCTAAACAGAGGGGCAAGGCTGTTGCTTCTGTGAAACACTCTTCCACCTCTGCCAGTTATGAGTTAGTCCTTTCTAAATAGTCAGTTGTTGTGTGTTAACCCCAGCTGACAGCTCAACCCCACACAGCCACTTGCTCACTCACCCCCAGTGGGGTGGGAGAGAGAATGGAATGGTAAAAGTGCAAAAGCTTGTTGGCTGATATAAATACAGTTGAATAGGTAAAGCAAAAGTTAGATGTGCAAGCAAAGCAAAATAAGGAATTCATTCACCGTTTCCCATTGGCAGACAGGTGTTCAGCCATCTCCAGGAAAGCAGGTCTTCATCACGCATAATGTTTGCTTGAGCAGACAGAGAACATCACCTCAAATGTTCCCCCTTCCCTCCTCTTCTGGAGCTTTTTATCATTGAGCGTGATGTCCTATGGTATGGGGTCAGCTGTCCCAGCTGTGTCACCTCCCAATTTCGTGTACACCTGCAGCCTACTCACTGCTGGGGCAGCAGGAGACACACAAAAGGCCTTGTTGCTGTGTAAGCACTGCTCGACAATAACTAAAACATCAGTCTGTTACCAATACTACTGCTTTGGTCACCAATCCAAATCGTAACACCTACAAAGAAAATTAACTCCAACCAGGCCAAAACCAGTACATCAGTGTAAAGAAATTATATTTGCTTCAGGTATAGGAATTATTATCAATTTTTTTTGAAATGGTAAATACTATCAGTAAAACTGAGAGAATAAGATCTTTAGTCTCATAAAATACCTCAGCTACCCTGAAGGAATAAAAGATGTGAGAAAATGTGCCATTAAGTTTGGTACAACTTCCATTTTTTTCTCCACAGAAACAACACCTAACTGAAGTGAACTTGAAGGAAACCTAAGTGAAAACAGAGAAGCAAGGTGTATATTCCTGTTTTGGCTCCCACTACAGTATCTCACTTTCTAGTGGCACATTAGGAGCAGTCAGAGGCCTATACTTCCTCATTTACCAAATAAAAGAAGCTGAAGTTTCTGAGGCAAGACACTCAGATGCTCACACAGAACAGATTTCAATACTGTCATCTTTTTCCCATGACCCTTAAGAGACTTGGTGTTAATACAGTTCAGGCAACACAGCAGGATCAACACTGGAACAAAGTGTATTTTTGCAAATTTGTGTTAAGATATGCTGGCAGAAGTCCACAGCTTGAAACTTGCTTAGCAAATATTCTTACAGCTATCTAAAGCCTTACCACATCCCACTGGAGCAGAATTCCCTTTCAAAGTTGCCATTTGTAGGAAATTATATATATTGCATCCTCTTGGGAGTTATTTAACAGGTATTTGCTACTCACTGAAGCAGAATTATTCAAAACAAACAGATATGTTTCATGTTTTGGCACTTTTCCCAGTCTTTAAAGAAAGTTTGATCTTTATTGCTTAATCTATCTCTCCAGAAAAATCTCGCTCCCATCTTTTTAACAACAAACCAATTTAAAAAAACAACTAACGCCATCTCTCAAATAACGTAAAAGGAAATAGCAAAATTATAAGCCTGAATAGATAAGAATATTTGAAATCCATTTAGTTAGATGCAAAAATCTTTGGGGGAATTTAAAAATTGAATCCTAACCGGCTTCATAGCTCTTGCCGTTAACTGATTTTCCATGAAAAAGATAACAAAAGATTGTACTCCTTCAGTGTTAACTTCCTTCTAAATGCATTTGGAAATAAACAGCATTTCCCCATTCACGCTCTTCTCTACAGAAGAGATATCTCAGACGCACACTGAGAAACCCCTTTATCTTCAAAAGGTTCACATATATCACTTTCAGGATGGAAGGCAGATACTGGATGGAAACAATTTATTCTCGGTAATTACATAAGAAATTAACTCAACAAGACATTTATCACAGAACTGTCTAGGTTGGAAGGGACCTTTGAGATCATCTAGTCCAATCATCATCCCAATTCTGAGAAAAAACAACAACCCATCACTAACCCATGTCACTAAGCACTATGTGAACCCATCTTTTAAATACCTCCAGTGATGGTGCCTCAACCCCTTCCCTGGGCAGCCCATTCCAAGGCTTAAGAACCCTTTCAGTGTAAAAGAATTTCCTGATATCCAATCTGAACTTCCTCTGGCACAACTTGAGGCCATTTCCTCTTGTCCTATGGTTAAATACGTGGTTGAATATATGGACTGGGGTTGAATCCCCAGTCATACTAAAACTCAGTGATTTTTTTTCTTCCAACCCATGGAGACAGGTTTTCACACCTAATACTAGTACAACAATGCCTAATGCATTTCACAAATGGGCACACAGAAACATTTAATTAAGTACTTTGCTGAATTAGGATTAAAGCACACACATGATACTTCCTATGCTTAAGTTTCAAAGGAATTGGGCTTAGCAGGAACACCATGTCAACTGGGAGGTGTTGAAAGTTGACATTTTCTTCACCTCCAATGCCTTGGATCACCAGTTTCTAAACTGCTTCCAGTTACAACCATACTTTTACTGCTATCCCCAAAACCAGAATAAAGCAGTACATTTTTGTCAGATTTGTAACTCCATTCGTAACAGCTGTGATCCATGACATCGTAACCATTGCCCTAGCTGGGAGCCCAACTGAGAGGCATGGCTTTTTTTATCTCTAGAAAAGGCAGAAGAAAACACTCTTATGGGATATGTATGAGGTTCTGCCTTTACGAGACTTTTCCAGAAGTGAGATACAAGCGATTTTTTTCCTCTCTTTTGCTCCTTTCTTCAAGATGTTTTTTGAGCTGTTAACAAACATGTCTCCCCTGTCTGTGCAGAACATCTGGCACGTTATGAGCCAGCCTGTCATGGTTTGGGCTGGACTGGCCAATAAATGAGCAACAGAGGCTTTTTTTAACCTCCCTCCCTTTAGGGCGTAATAGAATCATAGATTCATAGGATTGTTCTGGTTGGCAGAGACCCTTAAGATCATCAAGTCCAACAGTTAACCCCACACTGCCAAGTTACAACTAAACCATATCCCCCAGCATTACATCTACCCATCTTTGGTTCCAGTGAAAAATACACCATGACTCGGGCTGCAAGTAAATGCTGCAAGCTGCTGGGGGGAAACCCTTCAAAGTAAATCAGGTAATAGCAGTGGCTACATCTTGGCAACACCTTTCTTTTTTATCAGCTCTATTCTGCTTATGCTGGTTTTGACGTAACTGCAGTTGACTCTGTGAGGACTTGAGGAACGTTCAGAGCAAATCTAAGTTAGGAGAATAAAGAGACCAACTCAAGTACATTCTCAGAGGTGAAAAAAAAAACCATTCTATCATGGCTTGTGAGTATCATAAGAAATGGCTGACTGATCTCAGAAACACCAGGATGCACAAGAAGGCCTCTGTGGTCAAGATCCTGAAGACACTGATATCCCAAACATCACAGCAGTAGACAAGAGACAAAAATAAGAAGCTTACCCGTCAAACTGGTGGATGGGCAGAGTGTGCTGTTTCCTTTATCAGGTTGAGAGAATGGCAAGGTCAGTTTACTGACCATGAGGAGGAGCAAGGGATGTCAGGGTCCAGCTCTATGATCATAAACATCTTGTCACTAGAGCCCCTGTGGTCACCCTTTTTCAGCAAGTCTTGTGTCCTGGGAGTCTCTTATGAAGCTGTCACTTTGACAGACAGCCATGCCTGTGGTGGCCTTGATGCTCTGTTCAGCTGGTGTGCGACCCTGTGCAATTCCTGTGACCGCTTTCACAAACTGTCATGCCCCAGTTGCCTTAATACCACACTTCAGTTATTTCTCAGACAGACATATTTAACTGTGGGTTTTTTTTCTTTCCCCTCAAACCAATCCATCTACTTCCTAATATAATGTTGTTTTTACTTTTTTTGGCAACAATTCCAATGTGTTTCACTCTGCTATTTAAGTGCTCAGATAATAATTACGAGCCTGTTCCAAAGCAAGAAGGCAACTCCATAGACAGCACAAGCCTTAGAGGAGAAAAGTCCTGTTAAGCAAGTCTGCGAACAACAATATCATTGTTTTAATTAAATTGTGAGCCTACCCTATAAGCCATAGCACAAGAGCTTGGCAGAAACAGCAGCAAAGTTTGCATTTTTCCTCCAATCATAAAAGTCCTCTCATTACTAATTTAAATATATTAAAACCTTAAATCACAATTATTCCCATTCCTACATTTGCAGGATATTCCTGTCCCTTCTACCCTGCATGGTGATTGTTCATGTATGAATTATTCTGCGTTTATATTACATAGAGCAGAAGGTTAGGTTTGCAATTATACCATTTATTAAATAGTTTTATTACAATCCTAATCCTGCTCCCAGTCACCAGGCTAATAATTCTGGTCACACTGGATGGATAAAGGGGAGTGGTGGGATGAAGTGTTCATCTCGGTGCTCTTGAGCTAGTTGCTTGGTCATAACTGGGCAAAATGACTTCCCACAATGTCTCACACTAAAAAAGAGAGCAGTGTTTCTCATTTCTCTTCTCCCCCATGAGGGGAATGCATGAACATGTGATGACTGCAAGAGAGAAAACTCAATCACAGGTTTTTCCTTTATCTTCTTCCAGTTGTGCTGGTGTCTTTGCTCACACTATGGCCAGGCTGCAACTTTCAGTCTGAGGCACAAAGGAGAAGAAAAATCCTGCTTCATATAACATTGAGCCACAAGTTGTTGAACTGAAAGAGGTAGAATAATACATAATGCGGAGTATCCCCCAGCAGGTTTAAACAGTCTGCCTCTCCAGCTCTGCATTCATTTTAAAAGCCCATTGCACTCCAAGGAAATCTGTTGTTGGATTAAGATGAGCATTTTCAACTATTTCATGTTTAATGGCATTCTACAGCTGAGACTGTCTTTGGGAAATTCCTACCCTGCATTTGCTGCATTTCCACTCGCTTTTAGTTTGAGAAAAAAGGATGAAACATAATGGCTTTTTTCATTCATTCTCTTTTAAGTCCATTAGGAGGGAAAAACGTCTGAATCAGAATATTTTAACACTATAGTAGGAATTTTCAAGAAACAATCATACAGGGGAAGAATTTCTCCAGAGTTCCCAGTAATGACTAGCTTTTATTTTCGTGCCTAATGATAGGTTATATAATAGTGTATAGAAAATGAATATCAGCATATTACCATTCATATAACTGGCAATTAATCTGGCCCTGTCTTTCATCTTGCTTAGAAGAAAAATTAATGTACCATTAGAAGGCATGGAACACGTGTCTTCCTTCCAAACATCCTGCCTGCTGCATGAAGATTCATGATGCTTATTTATACATTTGCTATTCAACTCCTTAGCAAGAGTCTTTGTATCACACCACCCCTTACTGCTCTTCCCTGTGCCAAAGCCACAAAATGTCAAGGTGTAGGTAACTCCTAATGGCCCTACAATTGCTGCTTTGCAGACAGAGAAGTTGGCAAAACAGTCTGCACTACAGGAGCTGAAATGAATTTTATGAGGACTCACTAAAAAAAAAATCTAATTAAATCTAAATAAATAGAACCTTGCGGTCTACAAGCACTAGCAAGTAGATATCTGCTTGAAAATAATTCTTAACCAGCTAGATATCTGGATATCATAGATGTTAGTATTAAACAGGAATTTCTGCTCAAACCAATTTAAGCATTAAATGTACACTTGAGAACTTCAGAACTGCTCTAGAACCCATAATGAAACCCTTTTATTCATTTCTAAATTTATCCCAAAGAAATTCTCTCATCCCGATTAGGGGAAGATTGGGAAAATTGTCTTTTACAATTTTTACAATTTTATTTACACAATTTATCATCCTGATGGTTGAATAGATATGACAACTCATACTTGTGAGAATTTAAAAAAGACCTCAGGTTTTCTTGCTGAATTCTAGCTCCAAAATGAAATATGTACATACTGTATGAAGAAAGGGTAGAGATTAATGACACTTAGCAAAAATGAATGACATGAAGCGTCATCTAACACCATTAGGCGCTTAAATCTGTCAGCTACAGAATATAGAGACAACAATCCAGCTAAGCAATTTACTCAGGGTACCTCCATCCATTGCACTGGGCTACAGTGTGGAGATCTCTGAAGCAGCCCTAAACAAGCTGGCAGCAAGACTCAGCAGCATAACAGGCACTGATATTGCTGTCAGTGAATGGCCATTACACTCAGCCCAAATCCAATACCATATTTAGTTGCCAAGATTATCTGGGAGCCTCAAGTCAGTCCTTGTGCCATATTTTCCTTTGTTATGCAGGGATATTTCATCTTTTTGTGGGATCTCTAGCACCATCCTCTTTACCCCAGAGTCATCAACTATGCAAACGGTCCTGTGGATCTCAGAAAGACAGTTTGCACTTGTAAAGAGCAGAGTGTTCCTATGTATTTGCTTGAATTGGAGACTGAATCAAGAATGCTGCCATAAAGTTAATGAACAGCAGGTGCCAGTCAGCTACAGATCTTTTCAAAGGAAAACCTGGACACTGAAAAAGATGCCCTCAAACCATCAGACTGCAGAGAGACTAAGGGGATTTTATGCCAGATGGCTACGTATAGGGTGAGTAATGAAAGACAGCAGCCATAGTAAAATTAAGGTATTTTAAAATGCCTTACTTGTTTTCATCCATCACTGATTTTTTTTTTTTCCCCACAGTACAACCTCAATTAAAGTTTAGTCTGTTTCTGCAATGCAGGGGCTGTGTTGCCACAGTAGGCACAAGAGCGCTTACCACTAGCTGCTATGGAAGTCCATGATTACTTAAGGAGGAAGTTCTCAGTGGACACATAATACTTCTAGACTGGAGCAGAAGACTGGTGAAAGAGAAAAACTGGAAAGAAAACTATTATAACTTCAACAAAAAACTGCCTCATCTGCAGCACAAACAATACAACACAGCAGTAGAGGGTCACTGACAGCTAACCAGCAATAGCCCTAATGCTCCAAACAAATTAAGAATCAAATGTGCCTTAGTAAAGTAGAAAAGTTTTCTACGTGACACCTACCCTGTACAAGAAAAATTATTTCTGTAGAATAAAAATTGATTCCATTGGTTTTAGAAATACCTCAAGATGTAGCAAAATATTAGCTTAAAGCTGTGTGTGTCATTAACAAGCCTCCATCTAATTTCCTTGTAGTTTTACACTTCAAGGGCAAGAAATGGTGGTTTGTATTCTAATTTCCCTTTTTTAACAAAGAATTTTCTAACTCCCTCAGAAAATAAAGAATTTGACACCAGGTTCTGTCTTTGCCATGTTTGTGGTTTTGCCAAGGCATTTGCATAACAAATAACATTTTTAGACTAATGATGTCCTTTCTAAGACCTTGAGCTAATCTGAGCATGCTTCCCTCTGGAACTACTGAGCCCCACACTACAGGCCAAAACTGAAAGAAGGTGGATGTAAATGCTCATATCAGAGATCCTTGTAGTAAATCCAGTGGCAAAATTACTAAGTTTGAGAACCAGTCATTTGACAAGTTGAATTACATTGGTTACTTCATTCTAGAGGTACTTTGCTATATCTTTTTACTAGCAACATGCTGCCTCTGCTTTACAAAGGTTCCCTGTCTGAAAAGTATTTTAAATGAAAACAGGTATTACATTTAAAGTACAGTTAAATTAAGACATCCATAGGAAAGTGCAGAAACCCACCAAGCACAACTTTTAAAGTGTGCTTCCCCTGGCATATTAGAAAAACAATGCCAGTCTACTAAAACTTCACCATACCTAGCAGATCAGCAATGAAGATGTAGCAATGAAGCAATGAAGAAGAATATGATGCTCTTAAACCTTGGAATCCTATTGCCTGTGACTGTTTCAGTTAATTAATAAAGAAAATGGGTTGTATTTGGTTTGTTATGAGAGGACAGTCCTAAGCAGTACAAGTGCTTAAGAGGACTAAGGATGCATCAGGAGGGCTTATTAGCATGCAAAGTGTTGCCAACCAGTTTGAGAAAGCCTCCAGACACTTGCACATCCTACAAGTCACAGTGTCACACTCCCTATCCTTAACCAATGTTTTAGCATTGAGCTTATTTATCTATTCAAGTTCCATTCATTGCATTGATCATAGCTGTCGCTTCAGTTTTTTACACTGCAAAGAGGTTATGGATATTTTACAAAGATGTCACTCACAGGCTACCAACAACAGCCCAGAAGTGAGGAGGAAACAAAAAATAATAAAATTAATACAACTAATTGTCTTTATTCACTAGGGGAGCAACCTCATCAGCAAACAGTGCACTGGTATGTGAATAGTCCTGTGCTTTCACTGTGTCTGCGCTCTAGGACAGAGGAAAAAGAGCCAGGGATGAAAATCCACTTTTTGAGAACAGGAAACGTCCTGCCCACCCTTGCAGCTCTGCATGGATTCCAGAGTTACAGCTAGTACCACAACACAGGGCATAACACTTTCTCTCAGATCTGGTACAGGAGGAAATAAAGCCTGGGACTCTCCCACCTCCCCATGTTACACCGGGATGTCTTTTTGGTGTCTTGAAGCCCAGTTCTTTCAGATTGTGTGTTGACTTCAGAGTAGTGATACTCAATCACAAAGGGTCAAAAACAGTGTTTTAAAGCTTTACTTCCAAAAATAACTCTCATCTTTAGCTCTCTATCTTCACCCTCAGGGTGACGCTATGCTTCTGCAAGCAATATTGTAGCAATGTTTTGAGATTTCATTCATTAGTGTTTGCAAAATACTTTGAGACTCTCAGAAGGAAGATGCTACTGAATTCTAAATATCTGCCTAACTATCTCTGTTCAGAAGTTGGTTTACCCAGTCAAGCTGAAAGATCAGAAATATCATAGTGAAATCACTGCTGACAATTCACTGGCCGTTATTAATTCAGCAAAGTTTTAAAGTACATGTAATTCCAGGTGTCCAGCCTCTCTGGATCTTGCCTCTGCTTCTTCCCTGAGCATTAAACCTTTCATTATTCAGTCCAGTTATTTATTACCCTATTTATAAATTCAGTACAATCTTCTAACTGACATTTTCAACAAAAGGTCATCTGAAATACACATGGTGTTCCTTGTATCGCCTGCCTTCCCCTCTAAATGTCCACCAGAGCTAATGTTGTACTTGTCATCTATTTACTCATTACATTGTGCAATAGGCCTTTGATCCCCTGCTTGTCTGTATGCCAGGGCTCTCTCCCATGAGGTAGCTCCAGGGTGGCTTTCCTTTTTTCCATTCCCTTCCAATTATGCCAGACATGTTTTCAATATCCCCACTCTAAATACCATACCAATGTATTGCTTAAAATGCCACGCTAGGTTCAGTTATTAATCACACATGACTGGAGTACCAGACACGTGACCAACAAAACCAAGATGCTGAATGAGGAGCTGGGAGCCCAAATCCACCTGTCCCTTATTGTACCTAAGGTTTTTTTCACTTTCTAGTTTTCTGGAAGTTGAGCACCTCTGCTTTGGGCATCAGATGCACCAAGAAATACAGACCTCTTAAAAATAAGTCCATTCAAGAGTAACTGAAAAGTTATTTCTCCACTTGTTTCACCAGAGGGACTGTCAGACTTTCCCAGAATGTAACTAAAACAGCAGGCTACACACCAAATACCTTTTTTTTCTTTACAAAGTTTTCCTTCCAAAATCGACCTCCGGATTCAGAGATGGCCACACCAGTATCTTTTTTCATAGTGAAAACCTGAATATTTAGCAGCTTCATCGTGAGATGAAAGACCTGGACTTCACTCAAGGACTTACCTCCTACATCTTCATTTTTTATGCACTTTATGCAGGGACATGAACTGTCATTGGAACTGCACTTGAAATTCAAGTGATTCATCTCTTTCCTCTGTCATTTGAAAAAAGGGCTTTTTAAGCACCTGCTTTACAAACTGTGATTACCAAGCAGGCCACTTAAGCTCAGGAGAAGCTGAAGGTTTAACCTACCTTTTCCAAATGAGTTAAGCAGGTTCCCTATAAACTGACTTGACAGTGACCCCCAGTCAGAGCACTAGATTCTGGGGGCCCACTATGTACAACTGAAAGGTTCTTGGTCTGAAGAACGTGAGAAATAAATATTGACACACTGATTTTCCACTAATATACAAAATATTTTGTTATTATTAATATTATTATGTTATTTTCCTTTTTAAGGAGGAAGGGGCTAGAGATCTACCATATCCTGAATTCCTACTATATATATTTGTGGGAAAATGTCTTACAAGACACATCTGTGGAATGGGATTTGGTCACACCTAGTGAGGGTCTTGCACACAGATTTTTGGTGAAGTTTCCAGTACTCACTGACTCTCTTTCTCTAAAACTGAATTTGGCACAAGTTTATCTGCCAGGACATTTTTTAATACAGCTCAGTCCTCACCACAGGAAAAGGCGATTCATCTCCATCCTCTCTAACCGAGAAGTATGAACTTAACACAGATTTAAAATGTTTGCTTTCCCAAGCTCCACCACTTATCTACCACTCTGTGAGCAGAGAGCAGGAATCTCCTCTCCTTCTCATAGCCAAGGCTCTTTATGTCCCCTGGGAAAAGCTTTTGGGAAAGAGCTACTTTTGCTTTCAGTGATGAGTCTCTGAGCTGAGGTCAATGTTGACACCACTAATAATTGTGCTGTTGCAGGTTAAAACAAAGTTATCCTGCTAGCTTTTGAAAGGAAGAGTATCCTGGACAGACTCCCCTGACTTTAAAAAGCAGAAGGAACCTGTGAAGCAGAAATAAGGGTAAGGTCTATGTAAAACTATCCCAGCATTATGAACTGCTGCCTGGATTTTGGTCCTGACTCAACACACGCACAAAGTGTTCCAGAAAGCATTTCAGCAAAGCAAAGCTATGACAAACAAATAACATATAATACAAAGATGATAGGTATTCCCAGGGTTATTTTTTTCAGTATATAGGCACGAAGATTCTATGCAAAATACAAAGGCGTTTGAAGAGCTAATTTATCAGCAACACTACTTACTGCTTGCCAAAAGTAACTGTGTCCTGTTAAAACCTGGCAAATCCCATTTTCTTTGTGGGTTTTTGTTCTGTTGCTGTTAATTAGGGCATTTATGCAACAGGGCATCAAAAAAAGTTCATTTGGTGCCTTTGAAAATCACCTGGAGCCAGCATACAAAGCTTACAGTTCCGATTCTCATCTTGCTTTAATCAGGTGTAAAATCAGCCTAATTGAAAGGAGATGAGTGATGAATTACCATCTGGAGATAGCTGTACAAATGATGGTCTTAGCACCCTTCTCAAAGAAATAATAGGCTTCTGGAAGAAGTTTATATCTGAACTTGAGATCCCTGATCCTCAGCCACCCAGAGCATGGCTGGGACACTGCAAGGCCCTTCCAGTCTCTATGGCCAGCTTTTCTTTTAGTCAGAGGTAAGGAGGTGGAAGCTGTGTCCATCATCTGCTATGAAGTTGGTACACAGCCAAAGCACATACTTGGACCTGGGAACACAGAAGCACTCCTAAGCAACATATTTTTGGCATATGTTTTACATACTGATATATCACCAGATTATGGAGCATGCTGTACTAAATTAAAGTATATACTGCTAAGAAAATAATAGAGAACAAAACATGCACCATAGTGTGGAACTGTGGAAATTCATTTTTCACCCATATCTGGATTATCATATGCTTATCTGGTCCCCTTCTTGAGTCAGAAAGAATACAGTAGATCTAGGAAAACAGCATAAAGACAACCAGGTATGAAAATACCAGTAGAGATTAAATAGGCCAGGATCCTTATCTGGAAAAGATAAACTTTATAGGGGAACATAAGTGAGTAGGATAACAAA
Source organism: Nycticryphes semicollaris (assembly GCA_013400055.1). NCBI lineage: Eukaryota > Metazoa > Chordata > Aves > Charadriiformes > Rostratulidae > Nycticryphes > Nycticryphes semicollaris. The sequence goes on from VXBJ01005712.1 coordinate 174,152, forward strand.
TGGCAGAGGGAAAGTGAATGGGGACAAGCTATTCTTCTTTACAATGTAAGGCATCAGAGACATTGAAAAAAACTTCCAATCAGATGTTTTATAAGCATAAAAAAATAAATTTTCCACACAACAGATCTAAACTGTGAAATTTACTGTCACAAGATGTTGCAGATGAGCATGAAAAGATCCAAAAGTGGTTACATAAATTCTTGTAAGAAACATTCATTGAGAACTATCAGTCACAAATCCATAAATATAACCTCCTGCCCAAGACGTCCCTAAACCATAGATTGCTGGAAGCTGTAGGGGTATTTCAGAGCATTAGCATGCATGGGTCCAAACTTTGTATAATTCCTCAAAACAGCTGCTTGTTATTTTGATGGAGCTCCTTCATTCTCAGTGCTCAGTACAGCCAGTCACATGTTTTTCAGGATTTTTAGGCAAGCAGCTCAAGAAGAAACTCTTCTAGGGACAGTGCTTAAGGTTCATAAGAATTTAAATTTTATTAGATCTCTAGTGTGACAGGTGGAGGGGTACTCTTTTTTTCTGTCACACTAATTCACTATAATTTTGAAAAGCTCTGAATGCAAAAAGCACCTGAGGGTTTTTCTTCAACTTCAGGTTTAGGCTGTTGGTAGTTTGTTCACAGGGGGAGGAAATATATGAGAAACAAGCTGCAAATTGGAAAATAGTGTAACAAATGATTAGGTGACAAAGAACAGAAAGGTTAGAGAAAAAAAAAACAATACATCTTCACACTTCATCTGTGATGTCATTTGTGATTGTACTTTATATTTGGGAATAAGAACTCATACACACTTAGACAGCTATGTAAATATAGACATACACATATATACCTTAGATCCTCCTTTTCAGTCCTGTATGAACAATAATCTGGATCCAAGATGCACACAGCTCAGGTTGTAATATGTGATGAGATTTGAAAAGGAGGGAGAGCATGTCACCTGGAGATAACCTAGCACAGAGACTTATGCAGACAGCTCCACCATAGCCTGCATGACTCTGCATCTCTGATGGGATCCCAATTTCCACATCCATATTCCAGTATCCCTGTGCATGCAAATCAACACAGCTGAAGACTGGGACCATCCATTGCAATCCCTGAACACAGCAGTGGTTGCCATAAGTTGGTGTAAAAAGCTAACCAGCAACAGAGGAAGGATTTACTGCAAGAAGGGCAGGGGAATCCCCAGCAAAGCTTTGGAGACAAAAGAAGCATCCTTTGAGACTGTGTGTGAAGGAGTTGGTTGCTTTCCCACAGATACATAAATCTTTTCTGCCTTCTTAAAGTCTGTGTGTGCAGTAAATTCCTGTGTTTTCAGCAGTTATTTTGCACAGGATTCCTGAAAAAAATGCAACTAAAGTCTTCAGAGTCCCACTTAGAGAAGGTTTTCTAAAAGGAAAAGGCTAAGCATTAGGAACATGCAATGCACCCTCAAAAGGGAGTTGGACACTGGTTGCACAGAAGGTGCAGGCATGTAGGTTGTAGAGCTGAAAGCAATCATCCCTCCCAGCACAAACCCAGAGACAGTAGCACTCCATCATTGGAGCCATTTGTGATGGACATGTGCCCATTTAAGAAACAGCATCATAAAGCCCAGGATCATAAACAACCACTTTACTCCATTCAGTTATGGCTAATTCGTGTCACAGAAGATGCTAAGCCTCTTGGAAAACTAGTATTTCCAAGTACTTGGAAAGCCAGGTCAGCGGACTGCAAAAAAGACTCAGATTCAGATTTTCCTAATGCTGGTATAGGAACATGCTGGGTATGGGATTATCCAGGCAATGCCATCATTTGCAAAAGCCAACCTTCTGCTTCAACCTACTAAAGAAAGCAAAACTTAGAGCAACATATGAAGTATTTCAGTGTAATATGGAGGCAGTGCAACTTCCTTACCATCAGCCACCCTTTGCATTATTATCGACTAAATAGTCCAGGTTTCTGCTTCACTAGATGAAGTTCTGTTACAACTAGAAATATTGGGTTGGCTTTCTTTATTATTCTCCCTAGTTTCACTAATCCACTTAAAATTCAGATGAGTTTATTAAAAGCTTTAAAATAGTGACACACAAGTTAGAAGCAGTGAAGTGTTCAGTCATCAAAGCAGCAGCAGGCAATAGAAGTTGAGTTTGGAGCTCTGGAAGAGAAATAGTGTCATTTGAGCTTCTTTCCAATAACAGATACCAAACCATAAATGACTGGCAGCATAAGCAAGGGTAGTATCATTAGGTACAGGGACATGGTGCAGTGACAGCCTTACAGCTTATTTTTTCACGACTGTCCTTTGACAGAAAATGTCATACTTACACAATGCTTGCTTGTCCCAATCTATCAGAACTCTTGGTGTTTTCCAAGCTCTGGTAGAAGTGAAAGCACACTAAATGTTTCTTTTATTCTGGAGCTAAGCAAGAGAAGGAAACAGATTAAAACATGTCATGGCCTTATAGAGACGTGTATTTTCTATTCACTCCTGCAGGGCAAACAACCAGGTTTTTTGCAGGAACTCTCCTATACTGCTCTTGAAAATGCTTTCATTTCCCCCTTAAGCTGTTTTATCTCCCCACCTGTAAAACTTATAATGAGGATGTGATGCTGACACCTAGAGGAACATAGGCATGAATGTAAATACATTATATTAGTCTATATCTCTCAGAATGTGTTTCTTAATAAGGCATTTGTTTAAACTGAGAAGCAAAAGCCTGTAATGCAATATCCCCTCTGCAAATAATCTATAAGGTTAGACATGTTACAAAGAATAACCAATAATAGCAGGTTTTCCAGCAATCCAGTTTAATAGTTTCTTCATATGTCTGTGTTTATACATCAAATAAATTTCCAACAAAAAAAAAAGTACAATTCAAGAAAATACCCAAAGCTATTACAGTTTTGGCTTCCTCTTTGTTGATCTACAGTTATGTACAAGACTGTCTTATTTGCAATACCCAGTGAAGATTTAACGATTTATTTACAACATCAGCTGGTGTCTTTCACTATGCAATTGCATTGTCTCCTTCCACTATTTGCATTCATAGCAGTAAGAGCTCACTCTTAGGTGCTTTTATGGATAAGGTTTAGAGGTGGACTGAAACAAGGCAGGATTCTCACTACTGACCACAAATATAGCTCTGAAATCCCATTTTCAGATATAGCTGAAGGAAGATTCCAGTGCCTGGTGCACCGATATAACCATTATATTTACAGTCAACATAATATGGTGTCTCCACTAAGAATACCATTCCTATTTGTGTTAGAGGGAGATAAGTGTGAGCTGGAGGCAGTATATATTTTAAGCTGCAGCAAACAAAAAATAAAGCTCTGGTGCCAAAGATGCACTTTACTTATCCTGCCAGAAACCTCTAAAGCAAATGATGACACGAAGTATGTTATCTTTCTAAATGTGTGGAGGGGAATATTTTACAATTCTTCTTACAGAAGAGATTAAATTAGGAGGGGAACAATTATAACTTTATCATAATATGCAGACTGTTTCATAGAATAACAGAATAACTTGAGTTGGAAGGGACCTGTGGAAGTCATCTATTCCTAATCATTCAAAGCAGGGCCAGCTTCGCAGTTAGAGCAGATCGTTCAGGGCTGTGTTCAGTCAAGTTCTGAATATCTCCAAGGATGGAAATTGAACAACCACTGGGCCCCTGTTCCTGTGCTTGACCACACTTATAGCAAAAAAAATTTCCTAACATCTGATCAGAACTTCCACCTTGAAGGTATAACCTAAGCAACCATAGCAATCATAGTCCTTCTATTGACAACAACAGTTTTAGAGCATCCCTAAACTATGTATAACAAGGGTAATTTCTTCAGCTTCTTGGAATAAATAATTCATTTTTCCAAGCTATTATCTGATATCTAGTTCAGTAGGGTACCATTGCTTGACATTTTTTCATAGCTTTTATCACAGTGCAAGATATATAGTGTCATCCACTGGCATCGAAAAATCAATGCCACAGCTGCACATCCTTCATCTGTAATAAACTCAGTATTTTGTACATTACACAGCTGTTGCAGAACAGCATGTTAATGAGAACATGACTAGACGGAAATTGTTGACACAAAAGGCATGGAGGATTTCACCTTAGAGTCCTCTCAACAGAGACAAAAACTGTTTGGGGAGCAAAAGTCAGGACTCTCTGTTATAGCTATATATGCCTGTGTTTTTTAAATCCCTGTTTTGCCATTGCCTGCTATGCTTTTTGGTCATCAAACTTCTTTTGTCTCTCTCAGTTTGAAAGTTGCCATTTACAGTATATCTTCCTCCACTAATAAAAGCTGAAATGGTTTTCTAATGTCTATATAAAGGCAGCCACTCACCCAGTCTTTCCATCTCCACAAAATATTATATGACTCTAGAGGCCATGTACCCTGTATTTCCCTAGACCTGGCAAATAAAGAAAACAGACAAACTAGAATCACCCCAGTCTTCATATCCAGCCTTAAAATCCACCTATGGTACATCCTACCCCAAGTGATAAGACCACATATAGTCAGACACGACAAAGTACTGTATTCAACCTGGAAAATCTGTTGGCAACACTGTCCTCTTACGTAATACATATTTTATGACAGTAACAGTCATGACAGGAATACAAGACTGCTGATATGTGGCTATTTATTGGTAATAACCGTTGAGTGAGATATGTGAATCCTGATAATTGGAGCCACTTCTCCGACTTCACGTCTTCAGAAGGAAATAGCAAAAAACCTGTTGAATCTGGGTATCAAAATAAGCCATGCTATATCTAGAGGGACAAAGAATATCAAAAGAAACACACACTTAGAGGCTGATAGGCTCATTTGCATGGCAGATCGCACTCATTTGGTAGAAAGGAAAATAAGACTCTCCCTGTATAATCCTCTTATAAGATCCAGTCTTCAGTAGGGTAAATGAGATTCAAAATATTCCTTTATCCCATAATACAGACACACTGGGTAGCCCCTACCACCAGTGTGAGAGAGGCGTGTGGAGGGAATGAATGGTAAAATCGCATATTAAAAAATGGTTTCTGATTGCCACAGAAATCATGACGATTGAATGGAGAAAAGTGTTCCATAGCCATTTCAGCAGAGTTACAAGATGCAGCAAGATATTGCATTTCAATTTTGTTCCCCGGTTTGGCTTTGTTTTCTTAGTACTTGTTTGATAACCCACAGACCATTCTCAGGCTATAGCAACAAATTATCTCTTTGAAGGTCTTCCTCATTTCTTGGCTACGAAAGGCATAGATCAAGGGATCAATCACCGAGTTGCACATAATGAGAATGAGGTACATGTTGAAGTGAGACATGAAGCAAACACAGTAGAGGTTTTGAGGGCAGGAGATCATCAGGATGAGATGAAGGAAGAATGGAGCCCAGCAAACAATGAAGATGCCAAGAAGCATAGTCAGAGTGATGGCTCCTTTCATGCTGGTTCTTTGACGGACAGAGTTGTACCCAGGCAAAGCAGCAATTTTCTTCACGTGAGTACGAGCCAGGAGGAACATATGGATGTATAGTGAGACCATGAGGAACAACATGGTAAAAAACATAGTTATGAGACAAATGATGACGTAAGTTGATTCATAATAAAGAATGAAGATAATGCCACAGCCTGTACAAAATGTCCAGATGCATGCAATTATCAGCCCCGATCTTTTCACCGTCATGATGTTGTGATAACGAAGAGCATAGAAGATAGTGATATACCTGTCCACTGCTATAGCCAGCAAACTGCACATGGAAGCCACCACAGATATGCAGATCATTGAATCAAAGACATTGTCTATATGACGGACAAAGGCATCTTCCATAATTATGTGTCTATTGTTTATTAAGTATATTGTTATGGTCTCCCAAGCATTAGATACACTAACCAGCATGTCAGCCACTGCTAAACTGCAAACAAAAAAATACATGGGCGAATGCAAGTTCTTGTTCTTAACTATTGCACATATAACTAAGATATTTTCAAGGAGGCTTACAATGCCCAGAGTTAGAAACACCTCAGCTGCAATGACCACTTGCTCACATGGTGACGAATTGCTCTTGAGAGTAGGCACAGTAAAGTTGCTGCCAAAGGCACTCAGGTTTAGTTCAGAAACATACAGTTGAGAGGACATGTTCATCTCTGGAAGCAAAAACGTTCTGTTCTTTCTGAGGGACTTGCCAATGAGTGTGGTAAATGCATTTTCCAAAAGGCAAAAGACCCTGCCAAAAAAAATATAGCATGACGAGAACAGGCAGAAGTTGACAAAACAAATACCATCCACTTCTATTTAATTTGGCTTGTACACATCCTGCCTCTTCCACACCATATTCTTTTACTGATTCTAAATTAACCTCAGAGTTTTTCTGTCCTTCCTTACTGGGAAATTAAAACCACAAATTAATGAAGTGATTCATGGAGTCTTCATTTGTAGTTTTGTTTATTCTATTTGGTCCCCCAGAGTGAGCACTATGTCCTGGAAATTCTGCTGAACACCGAACAACACACAGTTTTCAAAATCTCAATTCCTAGACCCCAGAAATGCAGGAGAATATGGCATTTGGTTCAGCAGAACCTTCTCACTTGAATACAATATGTAGAAGTTTGAAATATTGCCACAGTGGAGAACTGAGCATTTTCAGTAAAAGATTTAAATGCTTTCCTGGGATTTGTACTTCTTATGTTCACATGAACTGTTATAAACAGTTTATCTATGCAACACTAACATATCACTTAATACTATGCTTTTAAACACCTAACAAAGACAAATCCACACATTTTAGAATACATTAAGGTTATAGAATCAGTATGGGTGGAATTCTGTCATAAAAAAAATTGAGTTTTCTATTCCAGATCATGAGTATTTTATTCAATGCTTTTTTGGTAATAACAATATTCAGGGCAAGTTGTAAGCCATTGGATTCTTAATAAGGGGAACACTCAAAGCTGATTGTCAGTGACTTATTGCAAATAAAATTCAAAGCATATCAAGCTAAATTATTTTCAGTTTTTAAAAGTAACCTTTTGTTTGCAATCAAGTATTAACTGTACCTATTTACTCGAGTTGCTCCTTCAGCTTCTCTTCCTCTTCATCGCCCGCAACCTTTCCTCCAGAGAACAGAAGTTTCAGCCCCCCTCCTCACCCGACATCTGGGGCTGGGGACTCCTTGGTGGGAAAGGATGACCAAAAAACAGAGGAAAAGGAAGGAGTAAATCCATAGAGTCAAGACGGACCACGTATAAATTACTTACTGTGCAACTGCCTTTTTATAGACTCCAAGCAATAATGACTTCAGTACTCAAACTGTGGCTCCTCCCCTCCTTTGCCCCTCTGAACTTCTCTTTCCACCGGTGTTCTTAGCAAAGGCTTGGGTTTTTACCACCATCTAGTGGTCTTCTCTTGTCTTTCTAGCTAAACGGCGATTCTGATCTAAATTCATGATAAGCTTTTTATAATATTAAAGGAGAAAGAGCACTAGGCACGCTCCTTTACAAAAACATTTCTTTTTTGTTTTCTCTGCTGTTGCTAGTACTCACGTACAATAAGTTCATACTGCATCTGTACTCAAAAACAGGAGAGAGCAGAAGACACTTAATGAAGTGGGAGGCTTATTACTGTAATAAGCTTTTTTCTTATATTTGCAGCTATAATTTTGGATGAGTAAGAAGCACGTTGTTAGAAAACTCATAGAACGGACAGTCAAGCCCATCACACCACTAATAGAAGATTAAAGTAATTTGTGTGAAAAAAAAATAGAACAAAGAAATGGTTGTGTTCTGATTTCCTTGCCAGAACAGAGATTTCAGTGCAGACATGGAAGGAGTACACAGTGCGTTGTGCCAGGAGACGGGGATCCCTGAAATTCATGTGAATTCCCCCAGGGTCTAAGAGCTGGGAAGCTCAGTGTTCAGTCTTGCAATGGCTGAAGTCCCTCTGTGGGTCTAGCAGTCAGGCAGCTGATGCTCATTCTGGGCCTTACCCAAAGGTGGCAAAATCCATGCAAGGCTTTCCTTGAGCAAAAGGGCTTTGCTTCTGTGTGCAGACTGAGGCATGCAAAGCACACACCTTCCTGACACTACAAAACGCCCTTTATGTTATCTGCTAACCAGCCAGTTAAATACCATGCAGGATCTGAAGTTAGCCTGAGATTAAAGTGTCCCTCCAAATCACCACCTCTCTTCAAGTTAGGTGGTCAGGGGAGTTTCATGGGGTATAACAGCTTCAAATGCTTATTTTTACTACACAGCATTTTTCACAAAGAATCACCACCAACAAACACAAACTTTATTCCTGTGCCCTGTGACATATTTGTGTTTTCAGTGTTCAGATAGAGTTTACCATTATAATGCAGCTAAAGTCATATTTCTAGTGATTATATTCTACAGAAGCTTCCTCTGTTGTTACTATTAGTTTCCCTCTAGGGACGCTGAAAGGCCTGGACCATTATATGAAATGTTCTGATGTACAAGTAGTCCCTGCCCCAAAGGAGACAGTGAAAAGTATTTTTATTAATTTGAACAAAATAGCTCCTATAACATTATACAGTTATAGTCTGGAGTTGAACTTTGCATGCCCCTTCTGCCTGCTACAGGAAAGATTTAGATTATCACAAAATAGAGATAACAAACTATGCACAAGTACAACTGTTAGATCTGAGCAGTTAGTGCCAGCTAGTGAACAGCAACACTCCCTGCTGTATCCAACATGTCCATGTGCCAAACTGAAGCTCATAGTTCTTTGCTATACCCAAAAGGAAAGAATACTGGATGTCCATCAGCAGTTCTCTCTCTGTTCTTTAATGTACAGCATGTTTTAGTTCTCCTAGGATATCTTTAGCTAACTCATCTTAGTTATCTTTGGTTATCTTCTGCATATTTTTTTATATTTCCCCTATAGACCCTGGAAATCATATAACTAGAAGTAAAATTTTACTTCTTTCACTGTTCCTATATCTACTAAGAATTGTGCAGATGCTGCGCTCATTCCACTTCCAAGTATTTATCTTCCAGTATACTGGGTTTTTTGTTTATTACTCTCTCTCTTTAAATTCTGTTCTTCTCACTTACAAATTCCTCTGTGTGGTTGGTTTAATATAGTTATTTTTAGCCCAGCTTTTGGCCTTTGGATTCTACTTCTACAGGCCAAGTGAAAACCGTGTGTCAATGCTAGACAAAGAAAATCCCTTATTTACAAGGCAGAAAAAGGACTACTTTTTCTGAGTTTTCCTACAACACAGGCTTGCAATATACAGTATGTATCTTTTATGTCAGGATTTTTTTAATCACTGTATCCTGAAAGAAAAAAATAAAGAACATTATTTCAGGAGTAGGAATTATTTCTCTTCACCTGCTAAAAGAGTGAAAAGATGGAGTTTTGCTATAACTGAAACCAAAGATGTAATAATTTAAAAGGTAGATGTTGTTAGCCAGAAACAAACAGATATTCAAAAAGGAAAGAAGTCCAGTATAGTGTCTGAACCCAGATTATTGTCTTCCTTGCTGAACTAACCGGTGTGTTCAGTTGTTCTAGCAAGAATGTAAACCAGTTTACACCAAAACATTGTCCTTGATGGAAATCTGTTCCTGACATACAAAAAAACAAGTGACCCTCATGAGCCCCTCAAATTCTCAGATTTAGTATTTCAAGCACCATTAACCCCTCACAAAAGCAGACACCGTGTTCCCTGCTGTATTTAGTGTCTAAGCCAGTACTAAGAATGAAGCAGAATCTGAGAAAATTCTTCCCATACTGACTTGGTGAAGCTGCCCATAAGTTGCAGTTTTCTGGCTTTCCTGGGCTTACAATGCGTCTGGTTATAAAAGACGACCAGTAGATAACTTCTTTTTGGCACACTTTGAAACATGAATCAAAAATACACCTTACTTTTTTTATCTCCCCCCAAAAAACCAACCAACCAAATGCAGTATGATTTCAATGAGAGGGCAGCCTCTAGAGTTAGCTCTCATTCTAATGGAAATAACTCAGAAAGCCCCATGCATGGGTTAATCGTTCAGGCCAAAAAGGATGGCAGATTTGTGTCTCCGAGAAATCAGTTGTTATTGGATCAACTGGGAAATCAATTTCTGCAAGAGCTAAGCTGGGCTATGCCATGTTTTCTCAATTAAATTACATTTCTTCAGGCCATGAATAATATTTTTTAATAATAATAATAATTGCTGATAAAGAAAATGAAAAAATTGCTTGGCATCTACAATCTTTCTCAGTTCCTCTTGCTTAGCTCTGCAATTATTGCAGTGTGGACATCAATGCTGGCTAAACATCACAGCCTTCAAAGTGATGAAAGGCTGTGTCTTTGAAAAAGTGACCTTTGTGCTTATTAAAAATGCTTAATGCCTAAAACGCATCTCAGTCTCTATGGCTAGTTAAAACCTGGGACTGAAATGTTTACATTTGGGTGATAAAAGACAGACACTTCAAAATTCTGGGGAAAAAATAAAACTTTAATCTTAAGGAAAAATCAAACTAAATTTTTCCTGTGAATCTGTATTTCAGTTGCCAGACTTCATGGTCTCCAGGGCTGATGGGTAGAAAGCTCGAGAGCTCTTCAAGGAAATCACCGGGGAGTCATGAGGGAAGGTGCAGCTGCGTACACCTTACAGCAGAACAACGCCATGACAGCAGTTCTTATTCCACTTGTCTGTATAAGACATTGGTGGAACATCAGTTTGATACCACAAAAACTCCATGGCCTCCTGGTTTCAGTGACTATGATTGTACTCCTCGTACTCTCACATGGACATATAGAGCCACCACCAATGTTGTTACAGAAGTTTCAACAGCACGGATTGCACTAATTAGTATAATTCCATGAATGTTAGTCATGTCATGAAGCTACAGAACACGGCTCTGATTGGAAAAACTAAATATGGTTTTTTCTGATAAATCCTGGTTTGTCAATGACTGGCTCATACAAAAAATTCCCTGAACGCCAGCAGGGAACAACTAAGGTCTGAACACCTACATGCAAACACACAAAGGAATATCAAAGAATTAACTTCAGGGGAAGTAGTAGCAGAATAGTCAGCTTACAGCTTATATATATGCAAAAGTTTTTATACAATAGAAGGAGAGAAACAAGTTAATCCAAAGTTTCAGATCAATTAGAAGAATCAGGACAAAGAGAAATGACAAGTCTCCTGACTTTTCTCCAGAGAATAAATTTGCAGGCAGAGAAAGTTCACAGGAATCTGTTCAAAGAATAGGATGAAACAAAAAGAGCCTAATTTCCAGCAACAAGAAATAAATGCATGTGATTAGCATATAACTCAATTTTATTAACAGACTTAATATTGACCTGGGTTACCAACATTATCAAGTTCAACAACACCATCATTCCTGAAAACCAGGAAACACAAAGTACACTTCTCAATACAGCCTGTTTTCAGTCTTAGCTGTGGCAGAGTTGGAGCTTTGTCTTAATGCATGATGAGAAGCAAACTAGATAAAATCAATTATCTCATTAAGAATGTTCTGTTAATTTGAAGTTTGCAACCTGGAAGTACTGGTTTTGGCACCGAGAGTTAAAATTAACTGCTACTAATGCGATGACAATAATAATGAGAAAACAAAATTTAAAGTAAGATACAGTTTTCTTTTTTGGATTTATTGAAGTCTTCTCAGCAGACCAGGAAAAAATCACAGTGCTTCTCAGTTATAAATAATACAATTGATTAAAATATACAGGCAAATGAATGTTTAATATTATTATAGAATTGATAATATAAGAGAGATAATTTAGTGAACTAATGAAATTTCTACCTCTTCATCTTCATTAGAGTCTTCTTAAAAGACAGTAAATTTGTCAGTAGCTAGATGCTTCTTTTTACTGTCTTCTTCTTATGTTATTCTGAGATTAACTCATCAAGCCTGTAAAGTGCAAGGGAAGAACAGGAAGGTCACAGGAATTTCTTACAAAGACATGCTCCTATGAGTTAGAGGATGCAGTGAGAAAAAGTTCAGCAGAAGGGATAGTTTTATCCTAAAAATTTGTACTGGATTCAGCACACAATGTAGAGTTCCCTTCCCACAAGAGGACACAGGGCTGGCAGAGCAGGAGCAAAACCAGGAATGCCAAGCTGCAAATACCATACCTCATTATCTTTTCACAATTCTGCCTTGAAGGTTGGAAATACAGAGTCATGACAAGAAGATCAAATTCCAGTTAAACTTTCTTCATCTCATGTAGAAAAGGTATGTCAGGTAGAGAGGTGTTACATCTTTACTAGGAGAGTTTCACCTGGCACACTTTGTTGTACTTCAAGGGGTAGAGATGTCCCTGCATACAATATCTGCATCTGTAAATGGGCTGTAACAGTACAACTACACCTCCAGCAAGATGTTGTACCACTTTCACGTAACTGGTGGCACTAATGCAAAACAGCTGCTGTCTATAGGGAAGCCCTGGCTGAAACTGAGCTTTTGGATTCTCAGACACAACCACTTAAAGGAAAAATGACAGTTTGTTCAGCCTACTTTCTTTGCTGCCTGAAAAATGCCAAAGCAACTGTGTCAGCAAGGTACTCTCTGCTCTTGTTAAAGAGTACAGAAATCTTCTTTTAAGGTCTGATGATGGAATCTTGATTTAAATACACCATCCTTGTGCTTTTTTTGAAGAAGCTGTGCTCCGACATTTTCCTCTGAAATAAAATGCTGTATCTAAATACATTTTTACATGAGCTTTTTCTTTCAGTAGTAACTGCACTTGGTCTGCTGTTTGCAAAAAAAAACCCCAAAATCACAGTCAACAACATAGAATAACCCATGCATTCAGGACTGTGGTTTCATTCCAAGTTTTCTAGCCCATATGCCTCCTTGCATAGCTTTGAAAAGGACAACCTTTATTTGTTTCAGACTTATTTTAATGTTTTTACTTCAAAGGACACTAGCAAATTTTCTTTGATTAAATGATGGGCATTGTTCTGAAACACTGGTATAGTTGCAGTCACACTGAAGACAGTCATATAATGTAGGACAGTTGCAGCTTTCAAGTAATACATAGTGAGAAGCAAATTAAAGAAGATCGATTATCTCAAATGTTCAGTTAATTTGAGGTTTGTGACCAAGTACTGGTTTTGGCCCTGAGAGATAAAGTTCACTGCTACTAATGCAATGACAATAATAACAAGAAAAAAAGACCTTAAGTAAGACACAGTTTTCTTTTTCAGATTTATAGAATTCTATTCTCAGCAGACTAAAGAAGACGAGGAAAAAAAATGCATTTTTTGCAGTTTTCCTTTGATTAAAGGGTGGGTATTGTTCTGAAGCAGTGGTATAGCTGCAGTCACACTGATGACTGTCAGGTAACAGACCTCAGACAAATAGTCTCTAAAGATTAGCTTTTGGTGCAGGCACCAGCATTCCACCCTGACAGTGTTATACAGGCTGGAGGAAATTCCACCAGCTCTTTCAATAGCACAGGATACTCTGGTGATCAACAACTCCAGCTCCTACAGCAGTAAGTGTGAAGACCAGAGACAGGCTGCTAGGTTTGAATGCACAGGAGTAGGGTGATAGCAACAGTGCGAGCCTCCTCCTGCCTCGAATAGTGAATACTTCTTTCCAACGCTTCTTCCTGACAGCCAAGGTTTCGAAATCTCTTAAGTGTCCTCCTGTAGCCCTAGACTTATTCACATGAGATTAGGTTGCTGTGCAAGAGACATGCAGCTCACCAAGGAGTGGATTTTCATCTCAGGGCCTGCTCAAGAACAGGGAAGGGCAGAGGTACAGCAAGGCTATACCACCCACTATACCATTCAATACTATGAATGTCAGTCTGTGGTCCAGAGCAGAAGCGGGAAAGCTGTGGGGTAAAGCTTCCATTGGGATACAGGACAGGGATGTGTCTGGAAAAAAAGTCAATGTTTGACTAAACATTGCAACTGATTTTGACAGTCAGATTTCTGGAGTTAATGACAACATTTTTTCACTAGTCTCTGATTGCTACTATATTAGATTTTGTCTGCCACAGAAAATGTTACTTCTGATGTTCTTAATACCTTACCTATTATCTTATAAATCTTTGATTGACAAATCCGACTGCAGAATTAAAGCCTCTGTGGAATAAGCTCAACTAGTACAACTGTAGTATAAATTAACCCCTTAACTCTTTTCAGAGTAATCTTTTAATGCAGGCAAACCTTTAAAGAAATGGTGTTTGTTTTCAAATCATGTGTTTATTGAGCCCTTCTGAAAACTGCTTTCCTCCCGAGCTTCTTCTAATATATAACCACAAATTTATGGCTTGGGCAGTACACAATCTCAACTCACATGGTCCTCTGCAAAGCCACAGGTTGCCTCCTTTTTCAGTTAGAATTCTTTTATGCCGACACTTCTCAATTCAGATTTCATTTTCCTCATCACAGTGACTGACCATGCTCACCCAACAGCATCCACTGCTCCTCTCAGACAGCGGTGGCACAGGTAATGGCACACGCTCCAAGGGGCTTCAATCACATACACCGTGTTTTCAGTTCAGCAGCAGTTTATTCTCCAAGTAAGAAATGTAAGGCGATAAAGAGATAAAGTGCTGCATTTGTGTCAGCAGCAAATACACGAGGTGAGGACTGATCATCACAGCGGGCTGGAGACAACTCTCAGACAGTGGAGCTGGAGCAGATGGCAGGAAACCCCAGCTGGTACACGATCCCTAAGAGGGTCACTCACTTTTTTTCTGGCAGGGGAAAGAAGCTAAAGGAAGCCGTTATTTAAAAACATTCTACTATCCCTAATTCCCCTTCACTGGTCCAGTTTGTTTAAGTTACTTTATGAATCGTTTCTTTTTCAAATAGCATTTGGAAAGCCAGTGCCCTCTGCTTGATCCATAAGGTAAGTGGGCTTTTTTCTTAGTAATAAGATAAAAAAACTAACAGTGTGTTAGTTCCAAGCTTCCCATTAGATGAAACTCTGCCTTTTGCTTTCAGTCAGGAGATAAATAATTATATTTAAATATCTCATTTAAAATTAAAGTATTTTTTTCTTTTGAAGTCATAAAGGTCACATTGGGGTTTTACCCTTAAGATCAAGTAAAAAAATTCAGAAGTCTTTCAGGGAAACTTCGCGGAGCAATGTAAAATAGACATACTTCTGAATACATTTACCTTAAATTATGACTTAATAGCATTTATAGTTCAACTGTTACTGACAGAGAAGGCACAGTGACCTATCCTCACACACAGAAATACTGATTGATTTCAGAGAAAGCATTAGGAACTCTCAGAATATCAATAGGGCACAGCTTTAATGAAAATTCCAGCCTCCAGCTTTTCACAAGAGCACTCTACCTAATCCTTAAAGCACATAATGGTAAATTTGAACATAAGTGGTTCAAAACAATTTGTTTTCTAATACATTTTTTTCTCTTCAAGGGCATTTTGACCACAGATTAGGAAATTGTGAAAGTTTCAAGGAGCAGATTCAAGCAGATGAGAGCTGAATGTTGTATTGAACAGGCTGGTGTGACTTTCAGGTGTGAAGGAAGCCTTGTCCAGAAGTTCATGCCTTTGTGTCTCCCCACTCCTTTGGTATTATTAAAGGTCACCACCACAGCATTTTACCTACAGAAGTTACCAGATGTGTCCTTAGCAGCCAGCTGTGGCAAGTTAGTGGCTACCATCATTGCAATGTGGAAGTGTAAAATCAGATATTCTTGTCAATGGCAGGTTGTTGCAAAGGTAATACAGATTTTCTTCCTCGTGTCCTTTGTAGATTATAGAATTAAATTATTTTCTACATAAAATTTTCTAATGAATACATAAAAGTGAAAGAAAAAACAATGGCTGATCCTTTTTTCTCTTTTTTTTTTTCCTTCTGGACAAGTAATAAATGCAAAATTAAACAAAAATCATACTTTTTGTATCTGGCCAAAAAACTGTATTTGTTACTGGCCAAAAAACTGTATTTGTTACAAAGTCAGCAGTGAATGAAGAATACTAAATATTGCACTTCTATTGCTGAAGTTGAAAGAGTAATGAGTAAAGTGGTATCAAGGACAAGTATACCACAAAGCTGCCCACTCCACTGAAGCTGGAACTGAACTCACATTGCCAAATTGCCAAGAAACATCTGGGTTCTTCTCTAATAACCCCCTACACTGATCCATCTTAGCAAAGAGAAGCAACCAGGTAGTGCATTGCAACCAGCTACAGTAATTAACACCTTCTCCATCTACTGCTAATTGCCTGCACAAAACCAAAAGTCATAATCATCCTGCACCCCAGCTCTGTCACTTGGTTACACAAATTGTGCAGCAAAAAAATTTTGAAACTTGAAACAATGCAGTGATAAACAGGATCTTTACTACTCAATTCAAGCATTTAATTGGGTCTCAAGGAGGTGAGAAATTATGCTGTGTATTTGTGATGAAGTATACCATGGTAATGATTACATGTACTTGAAAGAAAAAAAAAAATTGTATTGCTATTCAGTAGATGGAGCACAAATGTATAACACACAGTTTGCTACCAGTAATAATCTTTCCTATTGCCCTGTAACATTGCTTTGCCATCAGGAGGAAGAGGATCATAGACCTCTAAATGTGCTCATCTTACTACCATGCTACTTTTGTTGTGTGGTCCTCACTGGTGTTCAAATATGAATGCACAGAAATCATTTTAGCAGGTAATGAGAGTGGTTTTATGTACTCATTATTACATACTCATTATTTTAAGAAAGACTTTGGATGCCCAGCTGCAAGGGGCCTGATTTTCAAGCACTACTGAACAGGTCATCCTTAAAAAATCAGACCTTTTTATATTCTTTCCAGTAAGGTGCCTTAAAATATAATTTCTAAAATCAGTAATCTTTTAAACTTCAGCTTTCTTGTACTGTGGTTAGCTGACCCTGGCCAGCAACCAAACACACACCCTGCTGCTCACACTCCCCTCTGACATGAGATCGGGAGAAAATATAAGGAAGGTGAAAAGACTCATGGATCAAGATAATGATAGTTTAATAAGGAAAGCAAAACTATTGGTCACAGGCAAAGCAAAAAGAAGAATTCGTCCACTGCTTCCCATCAGCAGGCAAATGTTCACCCTTATCCAGGAAATCAGGGCACCAGCATGCATTATCATCACTTGGGAAGACAAATTTCATAACCACAAATGTCTGCCCTTCCTCCTTCTTTCCCCCAGCTTTTAGTGCTGAGCACGATGCCATATGGTACAGAATATCCATTAAGTTTGTTGGGGGTCAGCTGTTCCAGCCGTGTCTCTTCTCACCCTCTTGCCCACCCCCAGCCTATTGCTCTTGGGAGGAGCAGTTTGGAGGGACAGCTTTGATGTTGCTCAAGCGCTGCTCAGTAGTAGCCAAAACACCAGGGGTTACCAGCACTGTTTGAACCACAAATGCACAGCACAGTTTGTCTAGGTGCTATTTGTGCTACTTCATCTATTATTTTTGGCATATATGCTGATTGCAAGCCCACTGGGCAATGAAACTAACTCTTTTCTAATGAATAGTAAGCTAGTTAATGCCCTCAGAGTTCAGCCTATGTAGAAGAGAGAATATAGTAAAATAATCTAGAATACTTGAAGCATTACAGCATTATACCTGGAAAATACCTCAATACAAGTCTGGAATATGTAAAATAATGCTTTAATACTGCAGCTCAATTGTGCAATCAGACACTGCATTTTTACCTTTAAGAAAAATCAAAATTATTATGTTTTATTACACTTTAATTCAGAGGTTAAAATGTATTACATGAAGAGGCAAAGACAACAAAGTTTACCTTCTCTGTGATGGTCTTCTTAAAGTAAAATTCCTAGAGTTGAGCAAGTAGTCATAGACTTACAGAACTTTCTTGCAATGTTTGAAAGAAATCTCCTGGTGCATGGATGGTATCTCAAAAGAAGAACTCTTTGTTTAGGTTAAACAAAGAACCAAGTAAATGTGCTGTGTTTAAATCCAGCATCTATTCCAAGACAGGTTCCTTATGACAACACGCAGACAGACCTGGATTGCATCCACATGCCTGCTCTGAGCCAGAAACACACACAGGGACACCATGAAGAGGGTACAATTATATATTAGAGATGCAAAAATACCTGAAAAAGAGTCAAGAAGGAGCTTTCTATGAAAATGCTGGTTCGGAAGGTATTTAAGACAAAGAAGCTATCCCTATCTGATTGCTACAATCTCTTCCAAGGAAATAGGACATTCTGGGACTTTTCAGTGATTAAGGAGGACTTGGTCAGTGTTAGGATCCTGGCAGCATAGAACAAGTCTTATAAGCTCCTCCCTCAGGACTGGACAAATAAGAAGAGCAGCTTTCTTCTGCATCGTGCTTTACTGATTCCACTGTCAGCTTACTTACCTGGAAACTCAGCTTGAAGTCCAGCAAATATGTTGAATCTTCTTACACTAAAGCATTGGTTTCCTACATCATCACCTAAGATCTTGCAGACAGCTTCAACTGTGCCTTTGCAATGCAATTTGTACCTCTGTATGGTGTAATTGAGGACATACTCTGAAGACGAGGCAAATGCTCAGGTCAGCTAACTTGTCCTATGTGATTTTTACTACCACTTGAGAGGTGTGAAGAATTAATAGGACAGTGTGGCTTTCATTACTAGCATTGTAAGGCTGGCAGCTGAGGTATCCAACTTGTCACATGTGAACGAAGCAGTCTTAACACGGAAGTAATGAACGCACCCAAAAAATCACAACTCCTCTGTGCTCTCCGTGATGCTTCTCTCAAAGTGGAGGGGCAACAGCGTACTCTGTACAGTTTCCATCGGTCTTTACATTTCACCTTTTCACATTCTAGTGCAGCTGGATGCCTCCCACTACCCTCTAGTTGTACTTCCTGGTATATCATTCCAATGTCTGTGAGGTACATGAGGACTTTTTATCAGAAAAACACCCAAAGCAGTGGGTAGCTTTAGTACTATATCTTCACCTAATAGTTTTAGTCTGTTCATAGTCAAATCTTCAGACACACTGAATAGCACCTCTTACTTCATATACATCCTCTCATTAATATAAAAGCCTACATGTACACCTGTTTTGATAAAAACTGCAAAATTTATATGTAATTATGGGCTACTGTTTGCTTTTATTCAGCAAGAGACTAAGGGCAATTTGCCTTCAGGTTGTGCAGGTAGTATTGTTTCTTTGTTCTAATTATATCTGACAAGGTTCCAATGGCTGCCATATAAGTTGCAGGGCCACTGCTTTCTGCAGAAAAACAATCACCACAGCCGGTATATAATTATGCTGCTCTAATTGAAGCAGAAGATATTTCCTGGGCAGTAATGAGTAGTAGAGAGGGTTTAATGGACCAATTGCTACAGAAGCCAATCTCAGTCATTCGTTATTCCTTCAGTCGCAATCCTATGCTAAATCCAACTCAGCAACTACACAAAATGTCAGATTAAAAGCTAAGTGTACACTGCAGTAATATGATCCTTAAAGTTTCCACCAACACATAAAGCTTTAAAGGTGGTGGTTTTTGCACCAGTAAAAGTCACATAATGCCTAGATCTGCAGAATGTCTTCACTTATAGACTGGGAGTAGTTGTTGGACAAAAGACCAGTGGCAAAACCACCTAACATGTTTCCTTGTTCCACAAGTAATCAGTTGATCATAACAAATATAGGCCTATCTGCTTTTATTTCTTTTCTTCTTTTCCTCTTAGGAAGAACAAAATGACTGAGATTTTTGTAATAAATACTTATCAGTGTTTATGACGTAAAGTCCTGCCAGACAGATGAAAAGGGGAGAACTTTCACATGTTCCTCTCCCTACCGCAGTGTTTAAGAGGAAGAAAAAGCTTTCTCAACTCAAAAAGCCATCTTAGATTTCTGGACTAGTGGTCTCGTCTCCTGATCCTTCTCTTCCAAAAAAAGTGTTGTCTTTTATTTGTGATGACTGAGGTTACTCACAGGGTGACTTATCAGTTACAACAACTCTCCCTAGGAAAGCCACTCAGAAAGGGTGAGATGGTTTGTCTCATCAAAAAAAGGTCACATGGCAATAAACAGCCCCTATCAGGTAGGGTAAACCAAAGCAACTGCTAAATATTATGACACTACTACTTCAGAAGAATACACATTCCAACCTGTTCTGGTACAGCCAATCAGCTGCAGATTCTTGTCATGTTTAGCCTGAAGTTAATCTGCTTTCTATTGCAGGGCTTTAAAATAAGATGCAGTCATGGAAATGTGTGAAGAGAAGTTGGAGATTTTCGGTAAAGCAGAAGAAAATATATGGCTACACTGAGTAACATGGGTATTGTAGCAGAGCCAACGTTTTCTGCAGAAAAACAAGCACCACAGCTGGTATATAATTGTGCTTCAATATAATTGAAGCAGAAGATATTTGCTGGGCAGTAAGGAAAGGAGTTCCTTTTCCTACACTTATTCAGGTATATAGAGCACTGGTGTTCACTGTGACACAGGGCAATCCAAATTATTATAATTATTTCTGTCTCTGACAAAATACAGGAGCCTGGCAGAAATACCTTGTGCTGGAAAGCCAACTTCTAGTTTTTCTGCCTCTGTTTACTGTTTATATTTACTGGGTTTTATTCACTGTTACCTTTTGACCACTGTCTTCTGTACCAGCACAGAACAAAAGCCTCAGCAATGCTTCTACTCCATTTGTGCATTGTCCCGAGGGGAAAGTGGGGAGGCAAACCAGGTGCTGCTCTTTGTGTGCATACCATGTCTCCACCACCCTGACCCTTTCCAAGGGACAACTATACTCTTGTAACCCCTCCTCAGCAATAATTCAGGTTTAAGAGGGGGCCTGTAGATAAACATCTAAAACTCTGCATGTGGGTAGGCATCCTGTATGGAAAAAAAAAAAAAGGCAAAGAAAGGCATTAAATTGTGTGATAATAGAGGGCTTAATTTCTGCTAGGATGGGCATTACCACCTTGGAAGGCTATACACAGGTTTGCAAGCAATTTTTCCCTCTCACTTAATGAGCAGTCTTGACTCTGGAAAAATATGACTACCCTGATATTGCTCTGGATTGCTCAGCACTTTTTGTCAGAGTGACCCTGGAGACAAGAAAAGGTTACCCTGCCTTAGGAGAATGCAGCCACTGTCTTGGACTTAGGCAGCGTAAGTCTTTGATGCAAAGCTGCAAGGAGGAAACCCGACCTTGGTCTTGGGGTGACAAAGAGGGGTCTGAATAAAGAAAGAACACAGTACCTCATGGCACTCCTAAGTTAAGTAGCACTGGTTTTTCCTCCTCTAAGAAACTGATAAAATGTCTTTCAGATGCATGATACTACTCAGCAAAGGGACAAAAGCAAGCATCAAAAAGGGACAAATAGCTTGTCCAACATTCCCCTCTGCATAACCACCAGGCTGCTCGGGATTAATATGACCAACATAATGAGCCTGCATTCTGATTACAGCCCATCTGTGCAAAATCAACACCAAGGAACAAGTCGAACTTGAACTAGGTTGAAGAAATAATTACGCAGCCTGATGAAAATGAGAACTACAAACCACTTCCTTGGATTGCCAACCTCCCTCCAGAAAGAAGGTATAGCGGCTCCACTAACAAGACAAACACACTTAGGGTAGCAGAGATAGGCCACATCCAGCACAAGATGCCTTGATTGCATCAGTATTTCACATGCATTTCTTCAGTAGCACCAGAAATTGGAAAGGACAATGACACTTCTAAACTTAGCAGGCAAATGAGTCCCAATTGCCATCTACTCCTGCTTCTCAGAATTCTGTAACACAACTTTTCATAGTATTTTCCACTCTGGCCCTTACTGAAACAGTCAGAAGTTAAAATTTTAAAAGGAGCCTAGAAAGGCTCATCATTTCCTTTGAACCAAAACCAGATCCCAGCTCCTTGTACCCTCCTAGAAAATTCCCAGCCCCTACTATTTTGGGAGCTTAAGATAGATGTAAAGAAGGTAAAGGGTTCTTGTTTTAAAGAGTCCTTACATTATTACATTAAAAAATACTATGCTCACAATACAACAGGATAAACATACATAAGCCTAAATATACAGCATGCACAGTGCCACTGTTGCTGTGCAAGGGAAAGGGAAAACTCCAAATGCAAGCACTTGCAGCCTTTTGAATGAAAGCACAGACACCATATGATACTTAGATTACCCTGATGATTTACACTTGAAAAATGCTAAAAAGTTTTCAAGTAATGAGGATGGCTGAAAACAACCGTATCACCAGATGTAGATGGTTAATACAAAAAGCAGAACTTAAAGATACATTGGAAGTGACTTTAAAGGCTGCAACAGCCAAACATTTCATCTACTAATAAAATCTACTACCATATTGGTAGGACAAGAATGCAATCCTGAGTAACGTGCTCCAGGTAATCCTGCTTTAGCAAAGGAGATGGACTAGATGATCTCCAGAGGTCCCTTCCAACTCTGACAGTTCTGTGATTCCATGATCGTTACTGTATCCTTCCAGTTATGACTATGCTCTGATGCGATTAAGGAACTCAGTTATTTTAAGATTGACTTCTCCTCTGCTAGGCTGTAATTTATGCTCATCACTAACGGGTTTGTCTCTGAATTTCAGCTCCTGGCAAACTCTCCTTCTGAAAGTGTCTGAAGTTTCCACAGGGAAACAGTTTCCAAGTGTTGAGGTATCATTTGGTTTCTAGCAATTGAAAGTTAGTGCTGAAATCAGCAAGGCAAGGGAGCAACTGACTTTTGAAAGAAGATGGCTAACAGCATAAAATGAACCTTTCAAAGTATGTTTTTTTGTTTGGATTCAGGCACTGTGCATCCAAATGTGGATACACCCAGATTCTCTTGCATAGCTGTGAAAGATAGTATGGGAAGTTACAGAAGACTGTGGGAAAACTCCCTCTGACCACAGTGGAAGTCAGACTGAATCTTGATCTTAGTTTCCTGTGGCTTTTCATCCCAATAGCACACGGCAGCCAACTGTGAGGAAGCTCAAGCATAAACAGACTATCAAAGTTTAAGAAAAGTATGAAGTTCAGAGCTGAAAGACTGAAAATAAATGGACTTCTGTTTTGGCATAGATCTACTGCCAATACCAAGAAGCTTACACCCCTTCCCTCAAGAAAACTGTAGCTTGACTCTATTTTTCTACAGTGTTGAGTACCAAGCACAACAGTGACATTGGCACGGGTTTTTTTCTGCTCCACATGACTGTCACCATCTGGCATATGAAATGCTGCCTCCATATCTGAGACTACAGAGATAGTCACATACCAAATGTCAGGGAAACACCCTCTCCTCTTATTTCAAGATGATCCTGCTGCCTTCACTTCTGCCATTTGAGGTTGTCTTGCCTAAATAAGGAATTGCCTTTTAGAGTTTCAGCAAGCCTCCAGTCAGAGATCATTCTACTGCAGTTGCTCCACTTTTCAGCGAGAAGCTAGAAAGCTGCATATGAGATTGAGATGAACCCGGAGTACTTTGTGCTCCCTGGAGCACATCCCCTAGATTTATTTTTTTCCCAACCAGAGTAAGAATTATAATAACTTATATCCCTCATTTAGTAAAAATGTGCATCAACTAAAGTGATTTATAATTCATAATCAAATTTCATTGATAATTATTGAACATTTTGTCTTTTCCTTTCCCTGGGAATAAATAAAAGACATGAGAGGAGAATTGGGAATAAAATTTAGTGGAAAGTATGACTTGAGCAAGGCTCTGGTCAAAGGCTATGACAGCTGGGTTAAAGAAGAAGTGTCTCAGCTTCTCTGTATAGGCAATGTCTAAAGAACTAAGTCAGAAACCTACAGCCTTGGGAAAACAAAGGCATGCTTTAATTATATTCCATGGAGAACTGGACCTGAGAGAAACTCTAGCAAAGGCTAACCTGAAATTTTACAGACACAGTATGGCGTCAATACTGTATATGAATGCAATTGAACCCATAGGAACAGAACAGAACGATGAGAGCACCAACCTGAAGCTACCAACTACTGATGTTTGGTGCAGGCAGAAAAAAATGTTATGTTATATTTGTAAAAGCAGAAAACCATCTGCTGAAAGTGAACCAAACAGCTTTGAGAGTTTCTCTGACAGTACTAAAGCGGTACAGAATATCCCTGTTGCTTTCTACAAACCAGTCTCTGGGCAAATCAGTCATCCAGCCAGGAGACCAGAAATATTTTTGTGTGCAGTATCACCCAAAGCCTTTGCTGAGTCACTTAGCATTTTTTTTGTGTCTATCAGCATATTAATAGATCGAAATTCAGTTCGTGTAGTTGTACTAGATCAGCATTTCCCAGACTCTGAGCTTTTCCTGGTAGTCCACAAGTCTACCCTGCATTCATTCTGCTGCCTGCCTTAAACCATTATATGAATTAGTATAATTGCACAGCAGAGCACTCCCTGGCATGTCTCATTAGCATTCTTTAATTACAGCAGGACTGAATGGCATGTCATTTACTTGTAAAAACTATTCACTGTATATTACAAAAGTAATTATGAACTAATCTCTAAGCTTTGGCTTCAGCTTGGACCTGACATTCTTATAGACATCTATACTTCATTCTGGTGTTCATGACAACATATCCCCTTGACTATGCTATTGCCTGCTAATAAGCAATCTACCCTAATTCATTATCTCACACTTTATTAAGCATAGGTAAACAAGAGTCTGGGAAATTCTTTTACTGCTTATTTGACTTGTTAGCAAATGTTCACATTAATTGGAGCTATTCTCCCTCTGTGCTCCTACATGCTGATTCCAGTGACTAAAAGAAAAAGAAATACATTTCAGCTGGACTTACGTAAGTTTTGCAGTACAAATACAACTAACATACTTTGACTCCATGTTGGCTCATCTACCATAGCTCTTTTGCTGTCCCCTTCTCTTTGCAAAATGATGGCAATTAAGCCCATCTGAAAAAAAAAAAAAAAATACTTTTCTAAGCAGTACTTTGCTCAACACAGTCTGAGCAAACCACCTGAATTAGCATTCTCAAGGACTCCACCGCAGAAGATATAAAACTCCACTTAAACTTGGGG
Source organism: Nycticryphes semicollaris (assembly GCA_013400055.1). Taxonomy (NCBI): domain Eukaryota; kingdom Metazoa; phylum Chordata; class Aves; order Charadriiformes; family Rostratulidae; genus Nycticryphes; species Nycticryphes semicollaris. The sequence continues at coordinate 199,132 of VXBJ01005712.1, forward strand.
AAAGCAAGAAAAACAGTAGAGGGAGAAAGACGAACTTTCCATAGGAATTTGGAGTCTGGTAAGCAGGAATGAGGGAATCATAATTTCAAATCCAAATACTTAACACTCCTCTTTAGTCTGGTTTTAGAGACCTGAGACCTCTTGTATTACTAGCCCTTTGTATTAATTCTACGTCAAGCATGTCAGACAACAGAACATGGTTTTGCCCCACAGCACAAGGCTGAGTTGCATAAAGACAGTCCTAGTAAATGTTCTATAAGGAACCTTGCCATTGCCCTTATATAAATGTCATAACCATGAGTTTTGGTCCAAAAAGAGTTTCAAGGTAACAGAAGTAAAACAAACACTTTACTGTGTATGTACAAAGTCAAGATTACCCAGGCTGGTTTATTAATGAAAGAAAGAAAAGGTACTACATCCTGTAGGGAGTATATGCCATTTTCCATTTAGGCTGAAGGGAAATGCAGCTAGCCCCAGCAGTTTAATACAGAAATCCTGCCCATGAGTTAATTTTTCTCCATCAGACTGAACACAGTCATCTTTATACTGGATGAAGTGAGCGATATTAACACCCTAAATCAATCAGGATTTAGTTTCATGACCACACAGGAGGTTCAGCACACTAAATGACTGAAAGGTACCACATTTGTGAAAGATTCATTATGTTTTTTATAAGATGTGCTTCAGTGTATAATTACTAGATTGCTGCTAGAAAGGGCAGCCGTGAGAGGGAAAAACATGACAAGCAAAACCACAGATACTGTCTGAAGACAAGGACATCTTCAAGAAAGGATGAAAGAAAATATTCACCTGATTTAAGCCATCCATTTAAATTAGAAATAGCTAAGCAAAGCACAACAAGAGCATCTTCTCTGTTACATGCACCACTTTTGGTCTTGAATTCACAAGCAGAATGTTGTATTTTCCCCACTGTGGACAACTTAGGGAAAATGCCTCTCCTGCTAGACCCAGAACGTTTACATTGCTTCGCAATCCATATTTCCATAAAAATCTTATTTGAACTGGAAGACCCATGGCCTTTTCACACATGAAATGGAAGTATTTCATACAGGCAATAGGAACAGATTATTTAAAGCAGTGACCACCATTTTCTGAGTTTCAAGTAAAACAAAGAAATGGGCAGTGATTATATTCTGTGCTAGTTTGAAGGAAATGCTGCAAAGCTGAATAACATGTTTTACTCCCTAAGTAATAAGTGTTCTTCTCCCCAAACTATTCTCACTATAAAAGTCTCAGTTATGGTAATTGAACTGATCAGCTCCCATAAATTGAACGGATCAACTCCTGCGTGAAACATGAAAAACACCCTTACAGCACAGTGTTTGAGGGAAGAACAGAGAACAAGGGGATAAAGGAAATAGAGGAACCTTTTATCTGCTCTTTCTTTTATTTTAAGGTGCGTTACCCTGCTCTGTACAAACAATTTTTAAAGCAAAGCCCAATGAAATCAGTTTCTGAGTCAACAAATTCTACAGCAGGGCTCCATCTGTGACTCACGCACAGATGCACGGATACTGCAGATGCTCTTGGTTAGTGTACGTAAGTTATCTTTGGTGTTAGCACAAACTGACAACAGAAATGTTGACTACAATTAAAGATTGTATTACAAAAGTAATGTCAGGATAGAAGAAAGTAGTTTAATACACTGTCTTCTGTCAGACCAGCTGCAGGTGAAAGTCAGCTAAAGATACAAAATTTTAGCCACTCTTTTAGAAGTGATTTCTCTATAAAACTCCATTGTTTCATCTTGAGATTCCTAAATAATGCTGTGAGAATGACAGGTTACAATGTTGCAGAATTAATGGATTTCTACCAGCAGGACGTCCTTCCTCCTCAGAAAAGAGGGGCACAATTTTGCTTGGCATATGAAAACACTGAAAGCAGCAGCCAAATTGCACATTTAATTTCCGTTTTCCCCAGGAGTCAACAGAAAGCTCTGAAAAGGAAAAACATCATACGTTTTGCCTCTTTCTAATATTTTGGTAGTGATTAGTAAAACAGTAGCCCGATCTCAATCTGCAAATTAATTTCACAAAACAACAATTATTTTACAATTTTTATTCTGGCAGGGATGAAAGTACGGCAAGCACAAGAAAAATATCTGATAAAAAAAGCAGACATAATTAAGATGCACTTTATATAAAAACTTATATTCCAGAAATAAATGGGTAATAGCATCCATTAAGTGTCCTAGGCAGTCTTTAACCATTTCATAGGGAGTCTTTGCCTTCTGTGCACTCTCTTTTTCTCAGAAGTTGGGCAAACAGCCTCTGCAAATGTATTTAAAATACTGGTCTCAAGGGCTAATGCATATATCTATTTATTTATTTATTCATTTTTTCATGGGCTGGTAACAAGAGTCATGATAAAATGCCAGGGTTTGGTACACTAATTTCAGATGTTCTTACATACCAACATATTATAAAACATTGCTGCCTTGCTCAAAATTCGTTAGCCTGGTTGTCCTGGTTTGAAGTAAATGGAACCAATTTTGTGTTCAGTAATTTTACTTTTCAGTTAAGTCTCTTCTAACTAATTGGACTTTCTGAAATTAACAGCATATTCTTCAGACAGTGCCTGCTTCCAGGGTGATAAGGCCTGATGTCTATAGTGAACACCAGGGAATGGTATGGAGAGAGGCTCGTGCTTATCCTTATTCCTGTAAAAACCAAGATCAGCTCCCTTTGCTGTGTGCCATGTTGGAGGGTCAGAAGCAGAAGAGTATAGAGGGGTTGCACCTGTGGGGAGGAGCAGACAGGACAGGTGACCCAAACCTGACCAACGGGTTGTCCCATCCCATCCCATCATCATCATACTCAGTATAAAAGCTGAGGGATCAAAGGGATCAGTCTCTTCTTTGAATGACCAGCATCTGATCCCAATCCATGCATTCCAGAATCCAGTTCCTGAATCCAGCTCCCGAATCCAGCTCCCATCCATNAATTTGATTAAAATAGTTGCCTTTTCAAACTTTTGAGGTTTTTTCTCTATTCCCTCTCCTCTCCTCTGAAGGGAGTTAGGTTAAAGAGAGCATCTGTCATTCAGTGAGTGGCCAACCCAGCTCAAACTGCAACACTGGACATGAGAAAGCACCAGGGAGACCTTATTGCGGCCTTTCAGTCCTTAAAGGGGGCTTATAAGAAAGATGGGTACAGATTTTTACCAGGGCCAGTAGTGACAGAACAAGGTACAACCATTTTGAAATAAGAAAGGGCAGATTTAGATTAGATATCAAGAAGAAATTCTTTCCTATGAGGGTGGTGAGGCACTGGAACAGGTTGCCCAGAGAAGTTGTGGACGTCCCATCCCTGGAAGCGTTCAAGGCCAGGTTGGGTGGGTCTTTGAGCAACCTGGTCTAGTAGAAGATGTCCCTGCGATCTTTAAAGGTCCCTTCCAACCCAAAACATTCTCTGATTCTGTGAAATTGCCAAAATATTCTTACTAAATTACAATAAAAGATCGATTCATCTTTATGCAGGCACAAATCCATAGTACTATTGAAGGCAAAGTTTCTCCCAGGCAGCGTAACTTAGGAAACCATTGTCTTCTGATTTAAAACTGTTCTGTAGAAGAGAAACTGTGCTTTCACTTGTCTGGACAGCGTCAAGCGTACAAGTGCTATCACACCATAAAGAAGCAATGCAACCCACAAGCAAAAAGACAAATTTACCCTCATCACTGCGAGGTACACCTTCAGGGCAGCGTTAGGACTACGTCTTCCTTTCAGATTGTGTTCCATTTTATATAAACTTCACCTTAAATGGGCATTAGACAAACTGTACACTGTGCAATCAGCCCCTTGATTATCATAGTTGGGGGTCCATGTTTTTGCCCAAAAGTCTCCTGTGGGCTTAGAGTCACAGTAATCAGCCCAGATCCTCCAGTTTCTAAGAGGTCCAAGAGCCCATACCATTATCCTCAAGATGCGGGGAGGCACTCTTAAGGCAGCCCAATTTTTCCCTGAGGCTGTTGTTAAGGAGAGGCAGCGATCTGCTTCTAGCTGAAGAAACATTTAATTGAATCTTTTATGAATTATGCAAGGAAGCCAACAATTTCCCACCCTGTAATTATTGTTATTTGTTCGGCTCGCTCACAGCGCTTTTATAAAGTAGCAGGCTTCAGTTCCAGCTGTCTGTCGCACAGATGCACGCTGGCAGGTGTCAAAAGCAAGGGAACTGAAGAAAGGAAAGGGCTACCTGGACCAAACAATTCAGAATAATTCTACTACCGGAAAATAACTACTCCCCAGAGCAGTTTCCTTGGGCTATAAAAATTAGAGATTTAAAAGCTGTCTTTTATTTATAAACCAAGGTGATGTTTGTGTTCATTATTTCATGTAGGCTTTTTTGTAGTCTCGAAACAACAAACAAAGACTAGTTTTGTGCCTAAAGTCAGAAGAATTCCATCACTGTCAAGTTAGAAGAAGTGAGTACTTCTTACTGAGAAGGAAGCTGTGACTGATTGGGAGCGAGCAAGTCACCAGCTGAGTAGTCTATTCCAAGACTATAAAAAGCCTGAAAAGATGAAGAGCCAAGCACCTAGGCAGGAGTGAGAAAGTATCCCTCCACAAAATGTGAATATTCTTACACTGAACCCCACGGTGATGTTCACTCCTCCACGAAGTGCCGCAAATGCCCAGTTCAATCACAATTAGTGACCAATTAAGAGTTGACCAAAAGCACACCCTTCTATCAGCCTGTTTCAGAAACATTGTATGAATTCAGAGAAGATTGTGAGACTCGGAGAGCTCAACGCTTACGAAGCTCTGCTACTGAAACAATATGGCCTGTGTACTAGAAGAATTCCCTTTCCTTGGGCTTCAACTATTAACAGCACAGATCAGTCAGACTTTAAATGTTTAAACACCTTACCCTGAAAGTAAATTTCAGTTGCTAGGAGACACATTAAAGTGGATAAAGAAAATGACAATGGTGAGAACCAGCTTTAATAAAATAAAGAAAGGATGAGAGCATCCATCAAAATAGCATTTGTGCACCGTCAGAAAACCTTTATCAAAACCTAATTTATCAAGTTAGCTTTGTTCTGCCCTACATCTGTTCTCTAAGTAACAGAAACATTCAAGGCAGCACATAAACCCATGATGGTGATGCATTAAAGAGGTATGCTGTAAGGGAGATTACAGGAAAGCCATTTCACCAGCACTAGCACATCCGTGTAAAATGCTACACACTGAAGCTGAAAAAAAGTAAACTATATGAACACTTTTTACTTCAGTACAAAGCATTCATGTCATCAGCACAAGGATTCAGATTTCAGACTTTTTTCTTCAAATTTCAAGTGAGGTTTCTTGTTCAAAAAACCACTCATACACTTGTCTCTGTGTCTTTTGGCACTTCAGTGACCTGATTTTTGTGCTTCACATTTCTGGAAAATCAGGACGCTTATTTGCATCCCTGAGTAACAATGGGGATGTCCGTTCCCTCACTTCCTGCAGACAGAGGCTCTCATTTGTAGCTCACAGGGCAGACTGGGGACTGAGGTCACAAGTCCTGCTTGATTTTGGACAAGCCATTTCTCTGCCCAGAAGCATTATTACCGCAGCAATGAGTGGATTGCAAAAGTGGCTTTATTATCAGAACCTTGATTATTCTGCAAATATTCTAAATTTATTGCCACCCAGCTTAATGTTCCCTAATTTAACGGTTTTCAAAGTCTTTACAAACACAGTTTAGCAATTAGAACACAGCATATAATTACTCCTTTTAACAAAAACAGATATTAGAAGACAGCACTCTTTATTAAATTGACTAGGACTCAAAAGGAAAACACTTTTAATCAAAGGACTGAGACATTCATTATGTAAATTAAACTATTCAAATACTGTAACAGGAGTACGTGTAAGATTTGTGCCAAGTCTAGCTTCTTCATCAAATACATTCTGCCACTGCGCCTCCTTAAGCATTTGCTTAGAACTTGAGCACAGAACACAGCATACGCTTAAGTGCTTTGCAGCAATTTCTATCACGCTACTGTGTAATTCCCAAAAGCAAGCTCATAAAATATAGCCCTGATATTACAGTAACGTACCTGGAGCATGACAGCTTTCCTGCACAAAGGCGATATTTCATTTAATGGTTTTTGCAGTAAGGTTGCAGAATACCCTAAACCCCACAAGGAACAATTACAAAAACTAACGGCACTCATGCAACTTCGTTGCCTCATCCCCTCAGCTACAGGACAAGGAACCAAACTCCAGAACTGCTTCCTTCAGAAATGAGGGAAAATGGGAGAAAATGTTATGACTGATGGCCCCTAGGAGCCAAGTACTGGATTTATTTTTTTTAAACAAGTCTTCCACCCTCACGTTGGCAAATGCATCTGTCGTGACCATCGAATCCATCTGAAGCGCTACAGGCTTGGGGCAGAGTGGCTGGAAAGCTGCCTGGCAGAAAAGGACCTGGGAGTGTTAGTGGACAGCCGGCTAAACATGAGCCAGCAGTGTGCCCAGGTGGCCAAGAAGGCCAACAGCATCCTGGCTTGTATCAGGAACAGTGTGGCCAGCAGGAGTAGGGAAGTCATCGTGCCTCTGTACTCGGCACTGGTGAGGCCTCACCTCGAGTACTGTGTTCAGTTCTGGGCCCCTCACTACAGGAAGGAGATTGAAGTGCTGGAGCGTGTCCAGAGGAGAGCCACCAAGCTGGTGAGGGGTCTGGAGAACAAGTCGTACGAGGAGAGGCTGAGGGAACTGGGCATGTTTAGTTTGGAGAAGAGGAGGCTGAGGGGAGACCTTATTGCCCTCTACAACTACCTGAAAGGAAACTGTAGAGAGGCAGGGATTGGCCTCTTCTCCCAAGGGAATAACNCTCAATGATCTCAAAGGTCCCTTCCAACCACTAAGATTCTGCGATTCTGTGAAATAAAATGGCTGAACTGCCTCTTTAGCAACGCAAATTTATGCCTATACAGCGTTGTTCTTTTGAACTTCTGAACCAATTAGTTAAAACAGGGTTTTCATACGTCCACTTTAGCGCAGAACAGTTTTCCAGCTGTGCCGGCTCTTCTCTGCAAGTACACACCAAACAACTGGGCTCCACCACAGCTCTCAACCGTCTGCCAGCACAGAAGGAACTAGAGCAAAAAGGTTACGCATTTTCTAGCTCCTGTTCCCAACTCCTGTATCTCAGGACGTAGGTGAGAGAGGATAAACTGAACTGCAAAGTTAAGCTGCCATTTCTAATCTGAATTCCTTGATTTCGTAAATTGTAAGTTGAAAACCGAACCACTTAATTGGTGTAGCCCCCTTCATGTATCACCCCTCCATCCTTTCTTAATTCAAGGGATTGCCAAAACTCCCTCTATTACAAAAATCAGCCAGCTCAGATGACTTCAGCACTCCCCCATCTCCAATTCTTCATTAGTAATTCTGAGGGCCTCGATGCCCCACACTCCTTCAATGGTTTCTCTGAAGCCACTCGGTTCTACTGGGAAGATGGGTATTGATCAAAAAAAAAGTTGCAGAGGCTATTGACTTGCTGCTGCAGGGCTACGATCTTGTTGGGACCATGGGGACACGACGGGATGACTCGCTTGACTGGAGTTCTGCAATGAAGGGTTACAGGCTTCTTAGGAAAGACAGGTCAGGAACACAAGGTGAAGTGGTAGAGTCACTGTTTGCATGAGAACACGGCTGGAGCACAAGAACGACTGCCTTGGGATGGATAATGAGCCAAGTGAGAGCTTATGGGTGAGGGCTAAAGAGATATCAGGTATGGGTGACATTAGAGTGGATGTCAGCCATAGACCACCACACCAGGAAGAAGTGACTTTGCCCCTCTATTCCACTCTCGGGAGATCCCAGCTGAAGTACTGCACCCAGCTTTGGAGCCCTCAGCACAAGAACGACACAGATCCGCTTGGAGAAGGTCCAGAGGAGGACCACAGAGATGATCAGACGGCTGGAGCACCTCTCCTACGAAGACCGGCTGAGAGAGTCAAGATTGTTCAGCCTGAAGAAGGCTCCATGAAGACCTTATACCAGCCTTCCAGTATCTGAAAGGGGCCTACCAGAAGGTGAAGAGGGCCTTTTTACAAGGGCATGTAGTGACAGGATAAAGGGTAATGGCTTCAGACGGGAAGGTAGATTAGATATGAAGAAATTCTTTACTGTGAGGTGGTGAGACACTGGAAAAGGTTGCCCAGAGAAGCTGTGGATCAGTGTTCAAGATCAGGCTGGATGGGGCTTTGAGAAACCTGGTCTAGTGGGAAGCATCCCTGCCCACAGCAGAGGGGTTGGAACAACATGATCTTTTAAGTTCCCTTTCAACCTAAACCATTCCATGATCCTGTGACTCTCCAGCGGTGCCCAGCAACAGGACCAGAGGCAATGGACGTACAGTGGAACAGAGGAGGATCCCTCTGAACATCAGGGAACACTTTTGTACTGTGAGGGTGACTGAGCACTGGCAGAGGTTGCCCAGGAAGCCTGTGGAGTCTCCCTCCCTTCAAAAGCTCTCTATAAACAATCCTGGGCAACCAGATCCAGGTGCCTGAGCAGGGTGGGGCTACACCAGATGACCTCCAGGTGACCAGATGTCCTTCCAACCTCAACTATTACATAACTCTGTGGCACGTTCAGATTTGCCTAAAAAAAGGAAAGACACTTCATTGGATTTCCCCTCTTTTTATTATTCACATTTTTTCCAAAAATAGCGTAACAATGCACTTTCAAATGAAAATTGATACAAGAAATCTAACAAAACTAGCTTTGACACACACAAGTTTCAATAAAACGTTTCAGCATTTCTAAAGTGTCAGCATTTTTCAGCTAGTTTCACGAGTACTAATTCTAGCAGACAAGAAAAGAGTTGTTTTCTTAGTTTCAGCAGCAGAACTGACTGACTTCTGCCTTGGTGAAGGTTATAGGTGTTGTTCTATGCAATTAAAAAAAAAAAAAATAAAAATCAGGAATCATGGAGGAAAGGATATGACCTAATTACAGGGGGAAGGCAACACAACTACAAACTAAAAATAACCCAAACGCTTAACTGTGTAACAAAAGTGTTCTTTCCTAGGTTTATTATAGCTTTTAAAAATACTCATGTACCACCAACGTATCACTGTTTCATCCCAGTGTAAACTATGCCAGCCAACAGCTACTGTTAGCCTAGGAAGGGAGAGGAAAAAACCCCAAGAAGTACTCACACCCTCCCAGCAGTGGATGTCTACAAGGACGCAGAGAGCAGACCAACAGCACCTCAGAAATCCCCAAGAGACTGGCAGGCAGCTAAGATGCTTGGTAGGCACAGTCCTGTCTGTTGATACCATTCGATTCTATCCCCAAATAAAGGCTCTAATTTGGGGATTGTTATCCACGTGCCTTGGGGTGTGTATAAACATACACAGCCCTCCCTCCCAGAGTGAATTTCTAATATCCTCAAGTGTTACGCAGGCTCCCTTTTGTTCCTCATCACCACCAACAGCTTATCCTTCTGCTGAGCCTATTTGGAATTTTATGAAACCAGAAACACAGCCTAAAAATCTGTCTAATAAGTTTCAGGAGACATTAAAACTAACAAAAATTCAGGAGAGTATTTAATACAATAGAAAATGTTCAGTAATCTCAGTTCAGCAGCTGTTAATGATTATCACATAGTCATACTTGGAAAAACAACGTAGAGACTTAAAACTTCAGAAATTCACTTTCAGAACAGTTTTGTACAGAACAAACTCATTTAATGTTGAAAGCACCATGAAGTGACACTACATATCAGCAAGCACTAAAAAAAAAAAAAAAAAAAAAAAAAAAAAAAAAACAAAAAACAAANAAGAAAAGAAAACAACCCAGGAACATCATGGGACTTAACCACATAAACTACACCCTCAAATAGCACTAAGGTAGATTTACACTGCAGGCTTTGAGCACAGCACGGAGGTACTCAAACTTAGCTCTGCATGCAATGTAGACGTACCCTATATGTCTGAATATATCTCATTATGACTTAACTGAGCTCTGCAGCAGGACATTTAGGCCCCAATTCTGCACCAAAGCCAACAGTCATTTTCCCATCCATTTCCGAAAGCGCAGGGTCAGGCTTGTAATCACAAACAGACTTCTACTAACAAAACGTCTGTTTCTAACCTAAAAGTTGTGTCAAGTTCCAACAGGAGTTCTGAGAGCGCGCAGACTGCTTACAAAGGCTTAAAAAGACTGGTTCAGAATCTTTCTTATATATACACACACAAGTCCATCTGTCACAGACAGGCAAATGTAACTCAGAATCGTGAGCTTGCTCTAGTTGGCGGTAGTGTCCTGCACACTTCTGATAATTAAAAAATAAAAAAAAAAAATTAAAAAAATAGTTGCCACAATGGATTTCTGACCATTCCAACTTGCACAAGGATATCATCTCTTGTTGCTGCATCCAGTACGTGAAGTTTCACAGTTGCTTCTCAAATGCAAATACCAAGTAAATACCTAAAAAAAAAGAAAATAAGAGTATTTAAAGTTTCAGCTTCCTCTGCCACTCCACTAAGTTTATAAAAACATAAACAGGCTGCTACTCTGCCCAAGCAACCTGTTAGCAGGTCACCAAAATGATAAGAACTGCTACGGTTTCCCAATGAGTAACCCTAGCATCCACCTCCAGTTTGGTTTAGACAGGTTTTCCCAATAAAGCTAAGAATGCACAAAAACAAATTATTTTAAATATCGTCAATATGGTTAATGCAACATTCACTTCAGTTAGTGATACTACTGAAACATGAATGTCATTAATTACTATGCCATTCTACACTTAATTAACATTCAGTGGTGCGTGGAAAGTCGCATACAACTAAGTTTAAAGACTCCTTCATACACACAATAATTGATAATTAGAGTTGAAATGACCAGATTTATTTTTAATTAATGAGTGCATAAACTCATGGTACAAAATTATTCATTTTCTCTTTCAAAATTATCACAGACAGAAGAGATTTTTACAAAGGGAGATGGCATTTTCTAGGAATGGATACCCACAGAGCCCACAACAGGACCCTTGGGAAATACTTATTTGGCATACCATCAGCATCAGCCACATCAGAAATTCTTATGCTTCATACCAAACAGATAAGTTTAAACAGTTACTTGAGACTGTGCCTCTAGTTAAACATTTACTGATTTCCACTTGAACTCAGCTCTCATTTTAGCAGATGAGGTGCCAGAGCTACAGTGCTAATCTTTCAAGATAAGCCTCGGAGAGAAAGCAAAAATGAAGTTCCGTGTAAGAAGCTGTGCTTATACCCCAAGTATTAGAAGCTTTGTAGTCCCAATCTCTCTGAAAAGAGAAATTACTAAGTTTACATAATACTTTTACATTGCTGGAATAGTGTCTGCCTTATAACTTGTACCTTTAAAAAGCAGGTAATAATGTGTGAAAGCAAACACCTTTAAGATTTTTTTCATTCATGAATTTAACAGCATTTTTTGTTTGTTTTTAAACCAATAGCACATGAAGTATAATGGTCTGCAAAAATGCAAGTGCTGGTTGCCTGAAGTTACACAGAAGTTAGCAATAATCTCTCTGGGATTCAATTTTTATCCTTAGAATTCTCAATGCCGTATATCTGGGTTTTATTAAACTCAACATTGGAACAAAAGAATGACACAAGTTTTCCATGGCACACACCCACAAAATTTCAAAAGGTATTTAACAGTGATGTATCCTTCTCAGAGTCTGAACCACTGACTTTTTTCTCCTCCCTTTATAAAACAAATACCTTTTCACCGTCCGTGCTTTAATTGCTTCTTCCTGAAACACGAATCACTACAGGCAAAGAGTAAAGTTTGGGTCCCAAAACAGATTTGTATTATTTTTGATTAAAATATGCCCCAACTGGAGATTGGTTTCTGGCTGACTGATAACAGTACAATATCCAAGTGTGTCAAACAGAAGTACAGTATTTAATCCTCTAATGACAGCAAAATAATCCTTTAACACTGGCATCCTCTTTTCATAGACTCTAAGTAAGGCTTCCCCAAAGTATTTTAACCCAAAAGTTTGTGTGCTAGAAGCTCCTTAAATAAAGCAAAATTTCAACTCATTTTACTCATTTCCCTCACAATTTCTTGCCATGTGCAGTACATAATCTATACACAGGCATTCAAATAACACAAATAATAAAATCTTGTTATAGTTAGTATTTTGCTTTTCTTCCATAACCAACAGGCTATTTTACACACTTTCCATAGAAGTCATTTGGCCAATACTGAGTTTTCAAAACAATACTTACTTGTTGCTTCCCATTCAGATTTACTCAAGGTTCCCTAAAAGAGAGTAAAAAAAACAGTAAATTTAAAAGTCCGTTTTCAACAAGAAATGAGGAAACGATAAAACACCAGTTTAACTCAGAATCATCAATCTCTCACAGACCAGCTTCTAACAACCCCCACTGGCTGCCTACTTAGGGACAAGAAGAGCACAGACACTTACAGCTCCAGTTACTAGGATGGTAGGGAATTGAAACACAGCAGATAATGGAACACACCTGAATTACACAGGCACAGGAGAACTGTTGGCCTGAAAGCCTCTACAATCCAGAAGCACACCGGGTCCCATTACCACACAAGAGTGTGACCTGACCTGTCTCAAGCTCTTCTCCAGCCCCAAGACATCCAACACTTGTGCAGAAGGTCCAGAAGAGGCCCTATATCAGGTGCTGCTACCCTCCCTGGGAATACTGTCTGCCTCCACCTCCCTTCCCTGTAGCCCACGAAAGCTCTGTTTGCAGGAGACTAACTCCAACTCAACACACACACTGCACACTGTGAAAAAGCAGCCTGCTTGGGAGCCTAGGAAAGCTACTCCTAGCTCAGCATTTGGGATGCAAAAAGGCCAAGTGCACAAGTAAAAAGCGGCTGCTATTTATCCTATCAATTAAGGAGCATGAAGTAATAACGAGCAGCTGGTTTTCTGCTCTTCCTGCTCCATCCCCATCCAGTGAGCCTCTCACTAGGGGCATGATTTGCCCATATACTACCCATTTACCAAATCATTCATCTCTTAAAACACTAGTGAAAAAAGGCTTGTTCAAGCAGATTTCTTCTTTGCCAGATGACAAAGCTATTTCCTTTTAAAAATATTTAGATTTCGGATATGGAGCACATGTTTCTTTTCCCTCTTGATGTAGGATTTAAGTATATACAGTAAAAGGAATACAACTTCAAGAATTCAGGACATGAACAGTAGATAAACCAGTAATTTAAAAAAGAAAAATCCAAGCAGAAAAACTTCCCAGCTGTCATGTTGTATCTATGACAATGAAATAGGGTGCCATCCAACACTAACTGCTCATGATTTTACTGAAACTACAGTCGTTACTCAAAGTAGTCTCCAATTTTGGTTCTCTCTTGTCAAGAGCCTCAGCATATAAAATAAGACCTAAAGTTCACAGTGAATGAGCCAACATTGCTGATCAGGAATGGTTAGGCTAAGACAAGCCTTTGCAAGGTTTCCACAGAGCCTAACTCTCCCAAATGCACAGACAGAAGCACACAGCTTTGTGCTACCCTGAATAGCTAGCCTGGCTGCAGGTGGAGAGCCAGTAGCCAAATGGCAGCAATTCCTGGGGAAAAATGACAGCAGACGTTGCCTGTCATCCTGCTCCCTTCCCAGGAACAGCAGCTGTGCAGGATCCTGTCCATCATGCACCCAACTCCGAGACCAATACAGAAAAAAAAATGAAAGGCTGGGAGGGAAATCCACTGCAAACAACTTCAACATTGTCATGTGCTGCTAGGGCAGTGGCAGAAAGAAAAACACGAGAAAGACAACAGGCTCAGAAAGCTGGCACGTGCACTAGAGGGCAGGACTAGATGCAGAACAATATTTAATTGCACTACTGATCTTAAATCTATTATGACTTCCATTAAAGATGGTTCGTTATTCTTTCACTTCTGAGGTCATAAATCAAGATACAAGACCAGAAGAAATGCAGAAAAATATACGACAGAACAGCAGGCTAAGTTTTGTACAAAGCAAGATTATGATCCTCACAAAGAAAGTTTCTTTTCATTCCAGAATGTGAACAGAATATAGTATTTAATAAAATTGAGGGCAGAAATATATGGATTTCATTTTATGCATGTAGGACTGGACTAATTCTAGAAGCTCTATTAAGAAAAAAAAAAATAAGGTGCAGCAGGTTTAAAAAAAATATAGGCTTTACAGAACTTTAATAAAATCAGCCAGGAAGGGAGCTTGCAAAAGACAATAGAAATAAGACAATAGAAAACCAATGTTCATTGTTTCCAATACATACAGTATTATGAAGAAACTTTTCAACTCACCTGTCAGAGGACTAAAAGAAGAAAACTAAGGCTTTAAATCAGTGTGAAGATCCAGAAACATAAAATTCTTCAAATTAAGAAGAGTTATGTTAGAACAGCTGCTGAGGAAGATGGCAAAATAGCCTTTCCCTTTTGCACTGTTACAAATTGCTTAATAGCTACTAAATTAAGTCAACTTGATTCTTCGAATATTGGGTATAGATTAGATGAACTCCTCAGCCCTACAGGTCTACAATTTTTCACATGCACAGAGACATTCACACCAATGTCATCACAATTGAAATGAAGATAACATCACGTGTCCAAAAGATCAGGACCTCAATTTGAGACACCATTTGCTTTAGTCAATTAAGAAGGAACTTACCAGCGGTAACTTCGCTTTGCCATCTTTGATGAATTCTTTCACATGCTCATAATCATCGGGTTTATCAGAAACAAGCCTGGAATCACCAAAAGTAGAATAGGGCTAGAGAATATAGAAAAAAATAAGAAAAAAAAATATTAATTGCCTAATAAGATATATTAGTCACAACAATTTGTCACTACAATTTGTCACAACATAGCCCAGAAAAGAGGTCACTAATTATTAAGAGGATCTTAAAATAAATCTCTCCTTTATAACACCTACAAGACAAGGTCTGATATTCTCTATTTCCCAGAAAATCTGACACCCAGGCCTTATAAATAAACTTATGTTTCCAAAATAGGAGGACCAGTACTAAGAAATAAGCAACTGTAAGATTTCAAGCAGAATGCTTAAAATGTTTCGTTAACACACAGGAGTCGTAAGAGAAACACATAACTGAGTCTTCAAAACTAATATATATTTAATAAAGGATCCCAGTTACTGCGTAATGGTCTGTACTTAATGCAGCCCTCAGTTGTAAATGGCCACCAATTTATGACAACTCTCACTTTTCTAAGAACAAATCTGCTATGTCAAAGGCTGTGTCACCATGCCTCTACCAATATAAGCCCATACAAAGCGCTGTCCCTTTCAGAGGCAACAAGGACAGCTGCAGCCCATGTGACTCGGTTTAATAAGCTGCCAGATATTTGATTTGATTGTTTTATGCTGAAAAATTCTACTGTGCGAAGGAGAAGCACAGAAACTGTGAGTAAAACTAAAGCCTCAGAGATGGCACGGAAAAGCTTCTCTGAAGATGCCAAAGTCATCCAGCATAAGAGCTTGAGGAAAAGTAAAAAAAACAATTGGGGCAAAAACATAAGCTCAGTTCCAGTTAAGTACCATTTTTTCTACACACACAGACTGCCCTTTTATTCCTACAAAGATTACTTTCCATCTTTTCAATCTATATTCCTTGCACAAAGCTCCAGCTTTGAACTGATCCACTGATTTGAACTGGATCACTATTGTGTGCGGGTGCCCAGGTGACTGCAGCAGGAAGCTGCAAAGGTGGCCATTGGGTTGAGAGGTCAAGGCCCTACCATGACAAGACACAGCCAACAGAGCCACCACAGGGCACAGCTGAGCCCCTCAGCCACAAAGCGAGGTGCCTCTAGAAAAGTCTATTTAAGAAAGCACAAAAAAACCCCCGTGCAACAGCTGTGAGAGGAGAAAAATGCGAAACTACCCTGCAGACACCAAGGGCAGAGAAGGAGGAAGAAAAGGAGGTGTTCCAGGCACCAGAGAAGAGACTTCCCTGCAACCCCTGGAGAAGACCATGGTGACATAGATTGCCTCCCCAGGCCACAGCAGGGCAGATACCCACAGTGAACCACTTGGAAGACCCCACGCTGCAGCAGGTGACTATGCCCTGAGGGAAGCTGCAACCAGTGGAGAGCCGACATAGGAGCAAGCTCCTGGCAGGAGCTGTGGCCTGTGGAGAAGAGCCCAACAAGGGGCATGTTTTTTGGCTGGAGCTGCAACCCTGTAAGGAACCAACCCACACTGGGGTAGTTCCTGAAGGGCTGTATCCCACGGAGAGAACACATGCTGGAGGGCTGTATGCCACAGGAGAGACCCGTGCTGGAGGCAGGGGCAACATGTGAGGAGGAAGGAGTGACAAAGTGTTACAGACTGACCACAAGCCCCATTCCCTACCCTCCTGCGCTGCATGGTGAAGAGAGGAGGTAGAAAGGTCAGGAGTGAAGGAGCGAAGTTGAGCCTGGGAACAAGCAGTGGGTGAGGTAAAGGAGATTTTAAGATTTGTCTTTTTTTTTTTTCCCTCCCTGTAATAAATTAATCTTCTCCAAATTCAGTCTGTTTTGCCTGTGATAGCAATTGCTAAGCCATCTCCTTGTCTTTATCTTGACCCACAAGTGGGGTTTTGTTTTTTCCTTATTTTCTCCCCTATCCTGCTGGGAAGGTGAAGGGAGAGAACACGGTGGTGGTGTCTGGCAGCCAGTCAAGGTCAACCCACTACAGTCACATTTGCAGCCACAGGAGTTCAGTTCTTTTATTGGTAGCCTTTAATTAGTTGTACAATGTTCACAACAGGAATTTTAATTATTGAATAAATAATTAACAAGATGTAAAATGCTATATACATCAAACAAGTTAACTCCATATTTACCTCCAAGGCCTGCATTCTCCTTAGCAGCATTTTATGCTCTTCATTCTTGATTTTTTCTTCATAGAATTCCCGAAATGTCATTTTGTAGACTAATTTCATACCATGCTTCTTTGCCATTCTGTCAAAATAATAACCTTAATTAGGGAAGCCACAGAGTTGTTGTAGATTCATTTTCAAAGGAACAATTCTAAGCCACAGTGACATCTTATGGTATTCATTAGGATTACACTCTTTCTAGGTTTTTTTTAGTAAACACATTTAGATGAGAAGGAAAAAAAAAAAAGCACTAACACCACAAACTGTACAGAGTTTTTTTTTTAATTAGGACAACAAAATCTACACAGAAGTCATTTACAAGCATTTTAACAGAATAATGTCTCTCTTTCCAACACACAGAAGTAAGTTTCATTTGAACTTCCAAATAGACCACGCTATTTTCCCTGCAATATCATCACCCTGTCACGTCAGATATTATGGATATATTTAGAGAACCTGTTTCTACCAGATTTAGTGCCTTACACCTCTATATGTAGACATTGTGGTCATACAACACGAAGTTACAGGTGTCAGTGACAGTTGCTGGTATTTTTCATAAAGAACTACAGATGCAGTGTGTGAAAATAAACAGGTCTGAAGGGAAAACATAATACTGATTAACAACTACACTGAGCTTGAATGGCAGGAAAAAACCCAGCATAGGAATGTCTGTAACTCAGGAGACAGGCTGGGCAAATCTAAATTCACACAGAGGTATCAGCAAAACATGCTCACAGATGAAGAAGATTTAGAGGAATTAAAACTAAGTTGCAGGAAAAATCCTACAAACATCAAAAGAAAGTTGGAGAAGACAAGGAAGAGGCACCATGATGAAGAGAATATACAAGAAGGCTTACTGAAGGACAAAAGAAAGATAGAATTAAACCCCCCAAAAAGTTAAGATTAAAGAAGAAAATGTTGACAGCACTGAAAGTTTGCCAACATCCAACTATCAGATACATTCTTGTGTGAGACTTAGTTTTAAGCCTTCACAGCTTCTGACCAGAGCACCTTCAATTGAGTGCAGTGGACAGATTACAGCAGTGGACACAAATGCAAGAACCCTCTTGATTTGGAGCAATAACAAAAAATTAAGAACTGAAAAACACAAGAAAGGCAAAATACTATTTTCTGCAACTATTATGCAATGACACAGGAGCTAAACAAATGCTTATTGTTTCACAGCTTTCGTTATATAATGTATAACTTACTCTTCCAGCAGTGGAAAGTAAACCAAGAACTCAGGGACATCAACCACCTCTTCCAAGTGGAAATCGTACTTGCAGCCAAAGAGAGGATATTCTCCCTTCTTTTCAAATTTTACACTGTACACATCATTCCCAAATGAATTTGTTTCTGAAGCTTCAAGTCGTTTTCTGTAAAACAAGATAAAAACAAACATTAATTTAACAGGCAGATAAAACTATACATACAAGACCCAAAAGTGTTTCTCCCAGTACAACAGCATTCAGTGATCTCCATAGTTTCCCCTCTCCCTTATCTAATAAGGCAACAAAACAATGAAATTGAAGAGAAGCAGCACACTAGGTTTTAACAGTTTATAATTCCTATACAATATACCAAGGACTAAATGGACCTAGAAAAATCAACTTTTAGCCCAGACAAAATCTACATGGACAAGTCTGGCTTCTTGGAACTACCACAGCAAAACTCTAACAGTTATTCCCTCAGCCGTGGCTATTTTGCCAGTGTTTAAATTGCTACAGAGGATTTACACATGAAGGGCTACACTCTGTGCCAGGAGAGACACAGGTGCAAGCGATAACTTATACAGATTTACCTGTTTTGAGTCCAAGTCATGAGTGAGATTTTTCTCACCAGAATCCAAGATTGTTGTAAAAAAAACTTGCTTTTGTTTGCACAACCACATCAGAGCACTGTAAGAACAACTATCACTTAACAACGCCTCACTGACTTTTTAAAGACTAGTAGAATATGGAAGTACTTACACAAGTTCAAAGCTATTTGGAGTTGTGCCAATGAAATACCCTCCAGGAGAGAGGTTCCCACAGGCGTTTTTAAGCATCATGTCAGCCTGCTCGTATGTCTCAAATGAATAATGGTAAACAAATTGACAGCTGCAAATGTCAAAGCGCATGTCTGGGTCGTTGTATTTGGAAGACAAGAGATCCTGAAATAGATTTAAAAAAAAATTTAATAAAAGCTACAGAAACAAGCATGATTCGCTTAAATCTTCCAACAAATACACCACTCCCATAATGCTTTCATGTTCTCCCTTTCAGCCCCTGTTTCTTCACAAGTTCAATGAGAACAAGTGAAAAAGATAAGAGGTAAAAGACAAAAAGTCCTCTGCTACACAGAAATCTATACAGAACACTTGGGAACAACACGAATGCACACATACATTTCAAAGTTATCAAGTCTTCAAATTAGTTTCACATTGCTAAGTGAAACACCACTACACCTGAAAGGCCAAAACCCAAGGTTGGTTACCAAAGAGTTTCCAGAGATATTTTACTGCTGAGGGTTCACCCCGATTGTAATTTTGAGCTGAGAGGACCTGGAACCTGCAACAGGCTATTCCACAGAAGGAGAGGCAACCAAGAATTCAAGCCAACAACCCCCCCTGCAAGGCTGGAAAGAACAGTTTCAGTCTTTCCACAGATCCACTGCAACCAGGCAGGCTCTGTCCCTCAGCCTGCATCAGCAAGGGCACTTTCAGCACGTGTTAATGGGAAGCAAAAGCAATGCTGGGTACAAGACTATCTCATAGGCCTCAGCAATGTATTCAATATCACCTCCAGATAATCTAAGCAATTTGCTCTATCACACCAATTACTATTTGTGGTAGTAACTAAAATGCTGCTTGGAAAAAAAATACTGGGATAAGCAAAGTGTAAAAGTCAAATCAGAAAACACCCCTTATTCATTCCAGCATAAGAGACACTTTCACCAAGATGGTTTCAACATCCCATGCTTGGCTCCCAGAACTCCAGAAATAAGTAGTCATTCCCTTCCCCTTGTCAAGTTAAAGAAACTGAAAGCATAAGACTTATTATCTGAAAAAGACATTCAGGCTTCAAGAATATTACACAGTAAAATGGTAACAAAACACATTTATCTATATCTTAGTAACCTGTGTGGTTGATTCTCCTGGTAGTACAACAATCTGTTCTCAAGAACATACATGCCCTAAATATTACAGCACCAGCATCACTTCCTAAACTTGCTTAACACAAGGATGTTAAGTGTCCAAAATATTTATAAAGCACAGGAACTGTACCTTGGTACTATCTGCTTGTATAAATTCTGCATCAAAAATGTGTTCATTATAACGACATCGAGCTTTCATGTCCTCGTATCGCTGCTTGCACTGCTGCACAGAAATGTCAGCAATATCTGTATAAAGAGAGAGAGAGAGAAATTATTTTTAAAAGCATGTAAACTGCTACCCAGAAAACTGGAATGATTACTGGACCACAGCAACCCATTACAGCATGGGTAAAAAGTCGACCTTCGGTTACAGTTTGATGTGAACAAACGGATTCAGTTCAGCTCCCAGAGTTTCTCCAACAGCACTGGAAGCTCTTCATCTTCTTACAAGTCTACAAGATGTTGAATGCAATTATTTGAGATAGATGCTGACACACTGCATCATGGGAACTTCTTTATTTTGTTTTAAGAACGTTCTTCACCCAGAAATATTTTCACTGAATACTAAAACTAACAATATGCAATAAATTCACAGATTTCTGTAAGCAAATCCATTTGCTGTATTTGAAGACTGCCAAGGGAAAAAGAAAGGCAGGGAAGAACAGTAAAATGCAGAACAGCCAGAATAATTCCCACTAAAGGAATTTTACGAAGTTTTAGTCATTTTTAAATTTGACGTTCAGCAATGCTTCCCCTGATTATCCTTAGCTTGATTTTTGAGAGAAGGGAAGACGGTATCTCCTTCCCAACATCTAAGCAAACTATTTAAATTAAGAATTATTTAATCAGTTCACTTTTTGTCAAACCACTGCAGGGTTTGTTTGATTTTTTTTTTTTTAAGTGTAATTCTTACATGTGTATTTTCAGAACAACTAAAAACACTGCAAGAGATTAGATGTGGGAGAGAACAGATAAAATACAAAGTGTCCGTCTTTTCCCCAGTGTCACTTTGCCTAAGACAATCTGTGATAATTATGCATTTATTTACTAATAACAGTTTTTATTTATGAGTTGAATTGGAAGCTTGTTATACATTGATTTATGCATAAAGTCAATGGTTCTTATATATATTATGCATCAAGTTGATGTCTTCAGGTTAAAAAACAAAGGTGCATCATTGACATCCTTGGGCTTACTGAAAAAGGAAATAATAAAAGACTGGAAATGTGCCTGTTTTTCCCATAAAACACTGGTGTACTTCCCCTAGAAAGTTACTGTGTCTTCTTACCAGTACAAACAAGTTTTTTAATTCTGCCTTTTTTCCATTTCAGTAAGTCTCCACCTTTGCCACATCCTAGATCCAAAACAGTTATATCATTCTTTTTCCGTCGTACCCTGTCTATGAATTCACCTGGAAAAATAAAGAGAGAATGCATATATAGGTCTCCATAATTCACTTGTGTTGTATAGAGGTCCCTAAAGGACCAAAAGAGTTTGAGCATTTTAATGTTACGAAGACTTATAGGCAAAGTAAGTTCTGAGATCTTTTACAGACTTCAATCTCTTTTTCTAGAAAACCTCTAATGATAAAAGCAACTGCAAATTTTTAACATTATGGAGCAGATAATGAATATTTTCTATTCTTAATGACTGGAGCTCTGAATTGTTTCCTGGCAGACAAAGGCAAAACTGCACATCGCAAGACAGCCAACCCATGTGGGAGTGGGGAAACAGGATTCCCTTTCATTACCATTATAATGAAGGCAGATGTTATTTCAAAGTACAGGGAAGCCTTTTGCAGAAGAGTAAAAGCCAATTAAAAAGCATCAGCCACAACTTTTCATTGCAGCCACGTTACAAAAATGCATCATGTTCTCCAATCACTCTCCTAGGACTTGTAATAACATTAGCTCCTTGTTTACTGTCTTTTTCCCCTACATACACCAATTTCATTTTCTAATCTACATCCACTGTGTCTACATTATCTCTGCTCTGACTGATGCTGGCATATTATGCAAAACATATCAGCATGCTAGCAACTTTTGGTCACAGTAAGAGACACAAAATATGTTTGGATACAACTGCTTTAATGCCACACTACTTAAATTCATCATGACTGAAAGGCTTCAACACAGGCTCCAGGAACAGCTTTATATAAACCGAAATATTGCTTCAGCTGCTCTGATAAAACACAACAAAAAGCAGCATGCTAAATAAATGGTGCCAACTCCTCCTGGCACGGATCCCTCTTCATGGATCTGCCAGCAAATCTTTGGAGATATCCAATGGTTTTGTTTCCTCACTTTGGAATTAAGTTGTGGGGTAGCAGAGATGGCCTTTTATAAAAAAGCTGCTGATTCTTAAAGAGCTACATCCTCTTGTTTTTCATGTTTTTAAATCACTGACTATGGGTAACATGGAAAATATTTGTGTGTTCAAGTTTCCTACAGAAATGCTTGATCTAGACCTGAGGCCCAGCTACTTTGAGAAAATGGCTATGAAAATATTTGAGATATATTTAAAAAAAGAAAGAGAACAGCTCAATCTAACAAGAACAGATAGATTCTTTATAATTTAATGCTGACCCTTTTTCTTTAAAAATGTCATGAAGAACAGTTTCTAGTATGAATTTTTTCTGTTTCCTAGGTCAGCTGATCTTTAAAACTTTAGCATATATTTGGCACCCCAACAACATGAAACACTATCATACAGATTCAAAATAAAAATAAAAATACATTTTTCAAGTGCAGTAAAATAACTATAAAGAGACAAAGTGCCATAACCAACATTAGAAAGCAGAAGTTAGACTTTTATATAAAATTTAGTTATATTTTATTAAAGTCTAAGTAATCAATACAGGAACCTTACCAATGAGGACACTCTTTGTCCAATTATTAAAGTTTCGGAGGTAGAATATACGAGACTGGCTACGTTTTTCCAATCCAACTTCTTGAAGTTCATTATAATGCGCAGCTACAGTTTGCCCATGGCCCATCTCATGCTGTAGGAAAGATGGAAGGAATAGAATGAAGAATAGTAAGAATAGTGAATTCTTTTTATTACTTTATTTAATTGAGAGACCTGACTTAGAGCATTGAAGAAAGTAAACAAGTAACATTGTGAAAAGCACCATCATTATATACACATAAAAACTTTTCCCTTATCCATCCTTCTACTGACATCAGCGCTTCAATTATCACAGAGACAATTCCCTTAAAAATGTAATGCCCTTTTCAGATGGTCCACGTAATTTCTGATGGATGATGCCCAGCATCTTTCCTTCCCAGAAATAGTTACCTTTCAGCTCTCTAATACTCTCAGTTTCATTCCCCTTAAGCCTGGGATTGAAGAAAAGGATGTTCCTTCTCAAGGAACTTTAAGCTTCTTCAAAAATGCTCCTTCAGAAATTCAGTGTTTACATTTAACAGAAGTGCATAAACTGCCAATTTAACCAAAATGCCAACTAGATGATGTTGCATAAAGCCCAGACCACAGTAAGGGAATGAGCGTAATGACTTGACAAGGTATCCCGTTTAATGCTTAACAGTTAGCTGTAGAAATGCCTCTGTTCTAATCTAAACTGTACATGCTCCAAGAGATTTTTGTCCCATGTGACACAGAAGCAGTCTACATCCAGATATGATGTTCCTAACATTTCTTCATCTTGAAATTAATCTTCAATTATATACATAAAATTAAAATAAATTATAAATGAAATACAAAGTAACAGAACATGGAGAAGCAACAGACACTGTGAGGCACAGAAGTGTTTGAAAGAACAGTACAACCTAGAACGAAGGACTCCCAGTTAAAACCCACAAACATGCCACAAAGCCTCGGCCACTATGAATTCAGAGAGCAATTAAAAGCGTTCCCAACAACTGACTACAAAAATCAACATCCCAATTTCTTATTATTCAAATAGCAGTTCCTCAAGGGAAAAGGTTTGATTGAAATCAATACACTGCATTAATTCTTCAGTGTTTCATGTAATTTTGTTAAATTTCACCATAAACACAGACATACTTGTTCGGAATCTCTATAACCTCATCATCTGTTTATTACCACACTAGGCTTGCTGATACTGACAAATATTTTGACCATTTCTAGTCTTTTTTTAGGGTAAGCACAGATGGCTCCCTGCGTGGCCGCTGAAGGTGACATAAGCTAGTATAGCTGACTCTGACAAGAGTGGGGGACATACTCATACAATCCATTAACGCATCTCAGCTGTTGCAAGCACAGTTGCAAAGAGCCATCAGCAACAACATCTAGATTCTGGCAGCTGTGGCCAATGCAATCACCCTCAAGCTACACAAAAACAATGCATTCATCCAAACCTTATCTCAGAACCTTATTAAAAAGATTAAGGGGTTAATGATGTTTCTACCACAAGAAGGGGCACCTTTTATTTTACCCAATTGCTTAGCCATAAATTAACATCCTGGAAAAGTTCTGAACAGAGAAACAAAACATTGCACGTACACAATAAGGGACAGGATCATATAAAACATTACCCTTTTCACAAAGGACAAATATTTTCTGCTACTCTCCCAGACTTAAAAAAAAAAAAGCATCTGTAAACCTTTGAGTACTTCATTTTGCTAACAGATCATACTGAAATTCTATCACAGAGCGTGCAGTTTGTAGAACTTTCTGACTTATACAATAACTTCCAGAGGAAATTACAGGACAAAATTATCTTACAGAACCTCCCATGAACAGATAACTGTACTAACACAGAGGATATCAATATACAAAACATAGCAATTCGAGACATATGACTTGGACTGATGCCAGTAAACCCTGTAGTACACTACCAGCCTGCTACCACAGACAATGGAAGGATAATCTTAAGACTGAGCATGTGCTGAGATCAGTTTTCTTAACATTTTAAGTACTAGCCCTCTTTCTCTTCCGTTAAGCTCTACATAACTTCTGCATCTGTCATTTTGCTAGGAAGCTACCCTCAAACTATATACATTTTCAAAATTTTCAGTTTTTTCTTGAGCTAAGGCTTTGAAACAAATATTTCAACACTGCTCAAAATAAATAATACTCACCACTTTCCTAGGAGGTTCATCTCCAGGATCTAAATTCTTCCTTTTTGCTCTGTCGTCCTGATTACCACTGTCTTTTTCATTTTCAATGGAGTGTACTGTACCTGAAGTTGAACTATCACCTTCACAACTGACACCTGAATCTGCCTCTAAAGTACTAGGCGTTCCCTTCACTTCTTCATCCAAGTTCTTCTCTACTTCCTGTTCTTCTGCCTTGGTTAAATCAGCCATTTTCAACAGGTTAGTCTTCCTTGTCCTTTGATCAGAATGAAAATCTATAGAGAGGGGAAAAAAACCAAATCCACACCATTTACTGTGTAATTTCACTTACTTGTAGTTATGGTCATGATTTTCAATCATAATACTGGCCTTATAAAAAAAATAACATGCCTTTGCTCTAGGCAATATATGGACTTCAAATTTGACCAGTTATAAAATATAAAATATGTGGCATTTCAAAGTACTCTCGTTATAATACAAACAAGTTGCAATAAATCTTTACTCTTCATGTTTGAGTCGTCCTTAGTTATCTCCTGATTCAACTGCAATGTGTTACTGCTTTTAGGCCTGTAATCTCCCTTTTCCCCACATATAAGTGACCTACAAATCACTTTGTTTAGAAATATAAGCCGACAGTCCCTCAAATTAGTAAATGCATTATGTAATCTGTTTTCAAATGGATGTCCTCAAACAAAACCAAAAAAAGGTGCATTTTTAAGAACAAACTTCCTGTCAGTTGTGAAGTTTTAAGTTTGCCAAAACTATCCGTTATGCCTCAAGCATCACAAATATTAGGAATCTTCAGCTGTAACTGTGCTCTCGTATCTCCACTTCAAAACTATCTACGTAGTTTGTAGGACTGCAAACCACTGCTACAAAGCTCACGTAGTCTCCAGCACATCCCAGCTTTTTTTACACGATCATCAAGACGCAGGGCAACCACTTTTCAGTAAAGCATTCCAAAGGACAATTTGGAAAGCCCCCTTCTACAACAGCAGTGGCCTATTTCAGTCTAACAAAAACCACACAGGCTTTATTGCATTTAGGCGTGAGTTTCCTAACAAGGGCCAAAATACAATCATTAAGCTACACAGAGACCCCAGAACAGCTTTCCTCAACAAAGCTGGCCTCCAAATCTTATTTATGGCAATAGTTTTCCCACACCGGTACAGCATCGAACTCACGTTTCCAAAGAAGCACACCCTTTCTTCTCTTCACCCGCTGGCCCTAAGCGGTTTACCAGCTGCTTTTAAAATTTAGAAACGACTGGAACTTCGGAATCGGCGAGGGCAGCCAAGGGGGTATCTCCTTGGGAAGAAAAGCTGGGGGAGTTCGAAACTCCAGGGGAACGGGAAGGGACTGCACTCGCGGCCCAAGGTGAGCGAAGCAGCACCACCCCACCAGCCGTTACCGGTCGGGGCCCTAAAGACTTAGAGCTGCGTCACAGGGGGGGCTGCGCAGAGGGAGGCCGTCCCGACGCCAGCATCATTTGACGGGAACTCCCCCAACGCCCCACACTAGCGGGGCAGGCCGCGGGCCAGGGTACCTTCCGAAGGCCCCCGCAGCCCGCCCGGGCCCGGCCCACAGCGGCAACAGACGAAACGCGCGCCGCCGAGCCGCCAGCCCAGGAGCCCCGGCGCGGCCCACAGCCGATTGGCGGCGGCCGGTGGCGCGGCAACGGCTCCTCTCAGCCCTACCCACCCCCGCACCGGGGCGCGGCCCCGGCCTCACACCGCGCCGTGCATCGCCGTCTCTCGCGCCCCACCTGCACCTCGCGCCGCCGCCGCCGGGCCGCCCTGGATGGCGCGCGGCACTCACCCGGCCCAGGCCTCCGCCATTCTGTTTGCGGAAGTGATACCCCCGCAGCACGGCGGCAGGAACGGTAGCGTCACCTCCGGCAGGGAACGCGGCGCCGCACAGGCGTAAAAGGCGCCAAGGCACCTCAACCGCCTGAGGGAGAGGACTACGTGCCCCAGAAGGGCCGCGCGAGGGGGCGGGGCTCGCGCCTGTGCAGTCGGCCCGCCCGGGCCTCAAGGTGATGGTGGGGACGGGCGTTGCTGCACGTTGCCCTGCCGCGCGCGCGGGGCGGGTGAAGGGGAGGTGAGGGGTGGGGGGCGCGCGCAGCAGCGGCCGTTGGTCAACTGCCGCCGGTCAACCGGCGCTCGGTGCGCCTCCATGGCTCGGGGACCGTGAGGAGGAGCGGTGGCTCGGCCACAAGGTACTCGATCGGTAGGGCTGGGAGGGAGGGGCGGGCNGCAGTGGCGGAAGGAGAGTGCGGTGCCTGCCGGAGCCCCCACACGGCGCGGGGAGCGGGGCCGCTGTGCCTCGAGGGCCGGTGGCGGCTGCTGAGGAGCGGCAGAAGCGGCGGGCAGGTTACCTCGCCACACAGCGGTGTCCCCAGCCCTGGCTAGTGTTTTGTTTTCGCTCTTGCAGTCCCGGGGGATCGGGCTAACTGACCCGCGGCCGCCGGTGCCTAGGGAGGACGGTCCGGTCAGAGGCGCTGAAGCCCCTTCCTCTGGGTTGCTTTCTCTTTTGCAAACTCTCGAGCCGTTTTGTCTGGCGTGAAAAATGTCGGCCGTGAGCAATCTGACAGTTGTACCGTTCAAGGACCGCAGTTACGTTCTGCTCCTTGGGGTGTTTCTCTCCCGAGACAACCGATTCCGCGCGTCTTGACTTTGGAGACTACTTAAAGCGGCCGCACAATTATTTTCTTGTCTGATAGATGTTTTGCACGGGTTTTGGTGACTTGGTTGTCGCACGTGACAAACACGAGCAAAGGGCTGGCTTCCTTCAGAAGGAGAATCTCCAAACTGAGAAATCTGATTTTTTTTGCTCCTTTGATCCGTTCACCGGTACAACGATGCTTTCTTGCTCCTCCTGAGCTTTCGGCACTTTATTGTTTTCTTACGTTTTGTATCTGCAAGCTTTGGAGGTCTCTGAATCCATCGAAGGCAGTGGCTGGCTGAACAAGACACAACGCTCTTGGCTAAGTTGCATAGAGTTATAGATCTCATTAGTAAGCTGCCTCTGGTAATTAACTGTGGGCGTTATCCAGGGAGAAGTTGTAAGACATTTTTTTTTAGGCTGTTAAATCAAATATGGATTTATGTCAGGTATTATGAACTGCATGTTCAACCTCATCTATGGCCATTTCTGACCTAAAAGAGAAAATGCTCATTTGGATGGTAGTACATAAAGTGTCCTAGAATTCCTCACCAACACTAATACTTAAACTGAAAGTGTTCCTCAGTTTACCTGAACCGCAAGATGTTACTGCTGTTACAGGTATAAACATAAAACGATTTGCTAAAGTTCTGCTGCTTTAGGGGGAGATGAGGAACAGGTTCCTCCTTTGGAATGCATCTTGCTGCCTGCACAACTAGCTTATATGACTTGCAGCTGCTTCTGTGTGGGATATGCATGCACAGAGGGGATAATGTGTCCCCACCATCCCTCTCCTCCCATGGGCCTGACAGCAGGTGTTTATCTCCTTTCCTGTTCAAGTGCTTTTTGAGGTAAAAGGGTTGTGACTGGCCTCTGTGGCAGCGTTACTGAATTACACTTGTTGTTTGAGAAGCACTTCCAACAGGGAGAAAAAAAAAATCATTTGATGATTTGGGTAGGTGGATATCAGGTGGCTTGCACATGGCAAAAACTGAGTAGGCAAACTCAGACTGTTAAAGACTATGTAAGGAATGTAAAAAGTTAAAGATTTGTTTGGCGTGACTATCTACAGATCTGCTTCACAGACTATACCAGCTGATAAGTAAAGGTTTGATCTGGTTCTTGTTTTCCAAAGGATCTGTGTAATGCTTCTGCTGTAGGTGATCTTTTTTTCCAGATAAACTGACCTAGCTCTGTATGTATGCTTACGGGCATCACTAAGAAGCTGAAGTCTGCTTTTGCAAGACAGGGAGTTCCTGATGTCCCCTTATCTCAGATAACAGCCCTCAGTTTGGATCTTGACACATTTCTGGATCTGTAGGGAGTTCTGATTGTTCTGGAAGATAAGGCCACAACAGTTTCAATTACAAAAGCAAAAAAAAAAGCACCAATTTTTAAAATATAAAACTGCTAGTTGAATCTATAACATTCCATGCAAACAGTTTGCAGATTGGGAAGCAGGTCCAACATAGTTCTTGTTGATGTTGATACACTGTGAACCCAGATAGTTGAAGCTGAATTTATTTTGCAAATTAGATGCTGAAGCAAATTTAACATCAGTCAGCAATATTTCAGTATTAAAAATGGAATAATACCACTAGAAAAACTGGGGTCTGGGACCAAGACATGATTGAAGTCTTCCTGGATGGTAAGGTATTATCACAGTAGATCATAAGGATTTTACATTGATATTCTGATAGGTGACCACCTAGTTCCATCACTTTAGAGCAAGGGTCAACCTCCGGGTCAGGGATTTTTAATGACTATAAAGTACCTCTAGTAGATTCTTTGACTGGAGACAAATGGATTGTGCAGTAAGGCAATAACAATAACAACAACAACAAAGAATAATGCTCAAGTTACAGGACTTTTCCTTAATTTTTAAATCTTGGATACCTCTGAAAACCACAGATAATTCTTCTTGTCCCTGTTATTAGAGTAAATTAACTAAATAATAACTTTCTACTTTTATTGTAAAAACCCTTATGATCTATTGTGATGATATGTTCCTAAATTTTGTTGGACTTGAAGGTACCAGTGTGTTA
Source organism: Nycticryphes semicollaris (assembly GCA_013400055.1). Classification (NCBI taxonomy): domain Eukaryota; kingdom Metazoa; phylum Chordata; class Aves; order Charadriiformes; family Rostratulidae; genus Nycticryphes; species Nycticryphes semicollaris. The sequence goes on from VXBJ01005712.1 coordinate 228,917, forward strand.
AATCTAGCATACTTTAGTCATGTTAAGAATTTAAGCTTTAAACTCTCTGGAATATTGTGATTTAACGAGGTGTTAGTATTAGTAGGGCAGTTTGGTGTGTCTAGTATGTCAGTCCTGCACCTTCTGTCTGTCTTAGTAAGTAGTTAAGGACACAATTAATTTCTCCTTTACAGCACTGGGATTATACAATAGGTCTTTACCATTGTTGGTATCTAGATTCCTGCAGCACAAATGGTAATGATCTGTGTTCTCATTAACTTTGTGTTTCCTCTAAATAGCTCCAATCTTTTCTACCCCAGTGCCTTCCATCACTCAGTTCTCCCCACATCCTCTTCAAATTATCTACCCATTGTATGAGTCTACATCAATGAAAATTTCTTGTTTCCAGACATGACACTGCTCCTTTTAAACAAAGACATCTGAATGGTAAAACTAGTTCTTACACATCTTTGTGATGTACACACACATCAGAAAATGAAAGTGCCACTTATCTGGGCTGTAAATTTTAATTCCATGGATTTACTATTTGATCATGCCCAAAAACTGACCTTGACCACATGTAACAGTTCTTATGTAAACAGAGCTAGAGGTTGTGTGGCTGTGGTTGTGGCTCTGTAGAGCACTGTAGCAGAGGATCCCTACAGCTCTCTAGGACTTGTGTGGGTCTGTCCTTATGGAGAGGGATGAGGGAAGGGAATGAGGATTAACGAGTCAGGTGCTCATGAAAAAATTATAAAATACACCAGTAGTTTTTTTCAAATGGATGGATTTTGTTGGTACTAAATAAAAATATGTGGGTGGCTTTACTGCAAACCTGGCTAATGGAAGAGTGGAGTAGAACCTGAGGGCACTTACCTTTTAACTGTAGAGAGTAATGCTTAGCCCCAACGTTTGCCAGTCGTTTTGGGAATGTAAAAGATGACTTTGCTGATATTAAAATTAGATGGCCTCTTTTGTTTCCAGCTGTCTTAGGCCATAGGATAGTAGTTTCTGATGGAGGGGTGTTTCTGTGATGAAACACAAGAGTTGAGCTTCACTGATCACATCTAATAGGAAGCTGCCGTGTGCTTTCAAAGGTTGCAGTGTTGCGGATACAGGATTCCTTTCTCACTCTGAATACATCAATGTAGCAAATCCGCTACTTAAGACTGTGACCAGGAACCTTATTTGGGTCCTATTGCTAAAGTCCCATTGGAATTTCTTCTGGTGTAAAGACACAGCTCTGTGAGTCTAATGCCCCTTTTGACACTTATAGATGGTGTCATTTTCTTGTTTGCGTGGCTGGGAACTTTAGTAGTTATGTCACCTATGCATAAGACAATGTGTAAGGTGTTAAATTCAATAGTGGGCAAGAAAGTTTACCCACTTGGGTATCAAGACCTTCATAAAAATAATACTTCTTTCATAAGAACAGTTCACACTCATTTTCAGAGATGTGGGAAATAGCATTTACTAAAAATTAGATTAAGAGTGTGGTTTCGAGCATGTGTGTGTTCTGTAAATGTTATGATCAGCCTCTTCACACATAATTTTTCAAGATATTCTGATTGATACTACACATATTTCCCCATATGGGCAAGTTTGAATTCACAACAGAGAATTCAACACTTACTTTGAATATTTAGAAAAGATTTATACTGGAAGTGAATGTCTGCCAACAGTAATTCAGCTGAAAGAGGAACGCTCTGTATTTTTTCTTGGGAAAAATGACAGCTTTTCAGTGTTTGAAAATGTGAAATAAATGTGGTGAGAGAATAAAAGGGAAAAAAAAATCTTGAACCTAATGCTTCCACTGTGAATTCTGTTCTTGAATTTGAAGCTGAGTTTAGGGTTTGGGTTTTTTTCAGTTTAGGGCTGATTTACATCTATTCCTACTTTGTTTCTAATTGTAAGGCTTCTGAGTTTTTCCTTCAGCATGTGTTTTGAAAGTCTGAGAAGCCTTTTGGGTGAATTTGATGGGTAGAAGACCTGTTACAGGTTGTTGTTTTAAGTGTTTTGTAAAATTGGTACATAGTATGATTTGCATTTTAAATACTGTTACAGCCAGTGCTGTTGGTGGTGGTTGGGTTACGGAGGGAAGAGGCACAGAGCAATGAGACAAGACCTGCAAAGATCCAAGGTGGCAAAAAAATGGCATTTATCAAGGCTAGAAAAGAGACAGTTTTGGTAGTCACAGTGCAAGATGAGGCAGAAGGCTGTACCAAGTTGAAGCTAAAATCTAAGTTTAAGTGAATTCCTAACAAAGGCCTCTTCTAATTAGTCAGGAGCAAGTATTTGTATTCAAAGCTCTTATTCTGTGATCTGTTCAAAAAGGCTGAGCTTAATTTGGGTTGGGCCCATTTGTTTTGGTGAAAGTCACGCAACTTTCAGGAATAAATATTGGATTCTAATTCCAAGGACGGTTTAGATTAAATATTATAATCTAAATGTCATATGTCAGCTAAGTCCTGAGTTTACCAGAAAAGCCATGAATTACAAATTGAGCTTGGCTACTAGGCAACAGCAAGAAAACTTGAGCAAGCTGAGTTTGGGGTTGTCTGCAACCTTTTGACTGCTTTGATGGCTCTTTCAGTGAAGACAAATGTACGTAGGAGCTCTGAACTCTAAAGAGAGATAGCAGGAATTCATAAAAGAAATAGCTGAATCCTGATAGTGATGTGAACATTAGAAATGTTAACGTGCATTTTAACGGTGCCTGTTAAAATGTAGAGTCAGAACCCTTGAGATGCTCAAAGTTGAAAGAAGCGAGGTATCTGCCAATTAGGTTAAGTGAACTGTCCAGAGATCCTGAAAGGTTCTCAAGCAATGTTTCAGTGAAGCGTATAAAACTGATCTGTGTATTTATTTATTTGGTTGTGTTTTAGCATCTAACCCTTCAGGAGTTCATTTGTGGGTTTTTTACTGAGGGATTTCAAACCCATGTGCAGTGAACTGCTGACACAGGCTTGCTTCGGTGAATTACCTTTTGCAGCCCCTGGTAGTTATTTAGTAGGAATTTCCCACTGCTTTGTAAACTGCATCATCACACTCACACTCCTCCACGTTGAGAGTCCTCTGACAGAAAAACTCAAGTGTTTTGAGGGGGATGAACTAATCCTACATTGGGAGATACATGGGCAGAAGAGGCTATTAGGTGTTGCTTAGGAAAGTTACTACCGAAGAGTGGCAGAGAAAAGAGGGAGAATTAGATATTGGTTTTGATCATTAGCTTAGAGTGAAAAGTAACGTGTGGAAGGGCAAAAGTATAAACAGATGAGTACAATCCCGGCTTTGAACTAACAAAGGGCTTTTTTAAGCTTAGTTAGCACCTTAAAGCATAGCAACCCTAACTTGCTTATTGCAGACTTGTTTATAGAGAGGCAAATGGACAAATAAATAAAAAATGAAATCAGGTGGCATTTTAAAAGGCAGGAGGGTTCCCCCTTCCTTTGACACGCGCCTGTTATTTTGTGAGGCTCCGGAACCAACACAGAAGATGATCCAGCAAATTTATCCGTGTTGGAAGGAATTGTGGAGAGATCTTTGTAGTATAAGAGGTGTATTTACGTAAAAACTCAGTAGAGGGCAGACTGAAACTTCTGAATGAAAGAACCCAGCGTAGCTCTTCAGCACTGCAAAGCATGAAAACAGGGTTAAAAGATGGAACAGCAGCAGTTATTAAAAACATAGTTCTGAAGAGCAGAAAGGCACTACAAATGGTTGTGATATTTTCTTTTAGAAGAATTAAAGAGAGGGCAGTCACACTTCTATGTAACGCTTATCCTCATGCAAGCTTAAGATCTAATGCTTTACAACACAGTGGAAAATCAGGATACCACAGTCATACTGACTGGAAGCAGATCTGCTGTTAAGCCTCCTGTTCAGCATTCCAGGTCTATAACTCAACACATAGTCATTGCATTAGGCTCTCCTGCTTTATTTGCCTTCTGAATCTGATGTTCAGACTTTGTAAGTGTCTACAATAACTTTTATTCTTCCTAAAGTTACTTTTTGTTGTACTTTCTAATACTTAAGTATCTGAGGACGGTAGTAGTGAAGACTGCTGTGCAAGTACATATGAGGATTTATTCTACTTTGTTGGCTCACACTGTTTCAGCAACAACAAGGGTAGCTTAGATAAGGGTTAAAAAGTTACTATCTCCACTTATATCTGTATAAGTATCTGCAGTAATGTGATCAATTTAAAAATTATAGCATAGTATTTACAAAGTGAAGATTAGACACGATGGAGATTGGAGGGACCTAAGGTTTTAAGGTAATTAGTCTACAAGAGTTTACTCCTTTTGTTTCAACATGATGATTTTTTTACCACGATCTTAATAAATTTCACTATTACTTATTCAGCATTACTCCCTTTAACCTAAATTGTGGTGTTCTATTTTCTAGACAGCCCTCAGTGGTAGAGAAGATTAGACAACCAGCAATGCCCAAATATCAAATTATAAGTTTCTTTGTTTAGAGTAAACAACAGACTGTATTAGGGACACTGCAAAAGTAGTAAAGGTCAAAATACAAATTCTAAATGCTTGTTCATGCACTCTAAAAGTACTATTACAAGGAATAAAAGATCCCTATATACAGCCATTTTGCTGTGCTGAACCACTGCAGTTGCCAAGAGGTTTATAGTTATATTTTACATGGAATTTAGGAAAAATATATATTGCACTCTTATTAAGTGATTCAAATGTGTTCCCAGCTTTTTAGGCAACCCATATGTGTTATCTGTTCCATTCTGGTTTTCTTATTTTATTGATATTTAGTAAAAATGTGAGCAGTAGAGTGTGAGTTTTTATTAAACTGAGCTGTTTGTGTGACATCTCTGTACATTTGCTTTTTAGGCAATCTGAAAGGTGATCTGGAAAGGATTTCTGAAAACTTGGTTTGTCCCCTTTTAAAATTCTTCTGTATATACAATACAACTCTCAAAGTTTGCTTGATTTTACAATGAAATGACAAGAATGTAAATTAATTCTCTGGATTCATAGAAAGGTGTCTTGGGAGTGGAAAAAAAACCTCATGGATTTTCATTGGAAACTCTCATATAACACTCTCCTGTGGTATATTTTTTTTTTTTTAACCAGTGAAAGAACAAGTGAAAAAGCTTTAAATTCATCCATATTTACATATTGTGTCTGGAGTCTGAGAAAATAAATCAGTGTAGTCTACATATGCTATATCCACAATTCCCTCAAGTGCTTTCTGACCTCTTTTACAAAAGAACTTACAATACATTTTTTGCCATCTTATATCCACCCCCATTCTTGTATTTTAATTTCTCTGATAGCTCAGAAGACGTTAATTGTAACAGAGTAACTCTTTTTATATAAATTATCCTGATGCAAGTTTCATCTGACAGTCTCTCTGGTGTGATTTGTCTTTCCTACAGCAGATTCCATGGCAGCCTTTGCTGCTCCTTTATTGGCCTAGCTTGCTACTTCTATGTTTTCCAATGATCTCCCATTGCTTTTTTGCACAAAATCTTAGCACACATCAAACCCAATGAATTTGTTGTAGTCACAAAGACTAACCCTGTGATTAAAAGATCTTGAACTTTCCTTGTCCTCAGTAACAAAAGCAAGTCTAATCTCTATTTTCTAGTAATCACTGGAAGGCAAAAGTTTAGCAGAGATAATGCAAGAGAGAGGGTACTCCTGCAGTACATCCGTTTTATACCAAAGCTGATGTAAATTACAACGAAGTGCAAAAGTTTGCTAAACAAAACCACTAGCACTGTAATGAGAAGCTGATCTGTTTTTTTCCTCAAGAGGTCACTAGAGCACTCCCTTTATGTCTGAGGGCTTGTTAATAGCTTGCCATGAGACAGACCTGCCTTCAGGAACTAAATGGATGTCCAAGAATCCCAACCAGGAGTATGGCCTGAACAGCCAAGATCTCTTCAGCTCAGTTTACAGCCAGCTGGAGATACTACTAAATAGTTAGCCAGAATATGACAGCACTGAAGAGGAGACCTTATCCCAGAAGTGTTTGTATATCATTTGTCCTACTAGATTCTATTCAGTCACTGACCACGTATTTCTCCTTAGACATCTCCATCTTCATTCTTTTCCTCATGGCATTTTTAAGAGAAAGCTAATATAGAAATTGAAGATACTTTAAAACACATTGTGTCTCCAGCCCCCACAAAATTCTTAGACTACAGGCCAGAGCTGCTACATTGATATCTGAAGGTTCTACCTTCTGTGCTTTTGCAGCATCATGCAACAGCATGAAAAAAATGAAATGCTCTAAAATGAAGAAACAGCTTTTCAAAAGTCACTAGGTGTAATTGTGGGTAACATTTAGGTTTCTGTCCTGAGTTCCTTAGAATCTGCATGTTTTTAACAACCAAAAATTACAAGGGCAATTGTATAGATTATATAGCTCCAGTAATTTCTTTAAGAAAAGTGTTATACTTGGAGAATAAAATTGTGTCTCAAATCTATAGGCTGACAGATTCTCTCCTGCTGCCTGTTGTGAGCAGAGGGTAGCAGAACTTTCTTTCACTCATTGCATCTTAAAGGACTGATTTCTCTATATTTATCTCGTGATTTAGAGGGATGAAACAACTATAGTTTCATATTTCTTTGGGCCACAAACAACATTTATTGTGTACTTTGAGTTGTCTGCCCTGTTTAAGATTTGTATGCAATGCTGAGCCAAGTAATTAAAATAATACAATTGAGCAGCTGCACCCATCAACCCTTTAGCAATATTAATTTCTTTAAAATCAATTTACGAAGTGTATTCTATATTAATCTGTCAGATTACCTTTCATACCTCCTGTTGTTACCATTATATTACTTGTCTCATTTATTTTTGTAGTGCTGCTAGATAGTAGTATAATCCTCAACTTACTGACACTTTTAAAGTCTCTCTCTTGTTAATTTAGATAAGTAAAATAAAGCACCTACCTATGAAACATAGTAGAGTCATTAGGAAGATTCCAACCTTATTTTGAAAAGCCTGTTTCCTTTTATTCTCTTAGTGGAGAAGCAAAAAATAAGCTGTTTTACAGAATATTATCTAGAACCCTACTAACATCTGTGCTTATAGAAGTTCAGGACCTTTTCAGGATCTGCTGTAGAGGGTTAGAGAACCTTCCATTTTACCAGCCAGGCCTTGCATCATGGAGAAAAACCCTTTAGTTAAAGAGTTCCAAGTCCATTTGAGGATATAGGTGTGGCAAGTCTTGTCAGGGTAGTTCCCCTGCTTTAAAGCCATTGGTGACATTCTATTTTTAAGTCTTATATGGTGCACCTAACTCTGTGAGCAGAGGCCTTGAAATTCATTTATGGATCACAAATATGGTAGCTATTGACTGATGAGTATTGAAGGCATAGTAGTGACCCATTGTATCTTCACATTAGGGATAATTCCCACTCCCTGGAAGCCATTTCATACCCCAGTGTTCTGCAGCCATTGCAGTGAGGTGTGATATGATGTTACTTCTGTGCTGTCAGTAGGTGCTGGTCAGAAAAACCTAGAAATGCTACTATATAGAATGGGAAAATTCAGAAAATAGTTCTTCTGTACAGGAGCAAGAAGAAACTGAACAAGTTGCTCCTTCCAAGGCTGTTGGAATACAGAGTCCTGTTAATAACATTAATGAACCAAAATCAGAGTGCCAGGCATGGTTTCCCTTATGCTGTATGGTGGCTGTTTTCAAAGGTTGTTTGGAATGGGAATTTCTCAATAGGTTACCATCCACTGAAAGCAGATGAACAGCAGAATTCCAGCTCAAGAGCCCTGAAATTCCTATAGATGGATAGGTATTCTTTGCTGGGTTTGTGAGCTGGATATTGTGAAAATCTACTTAAGGCAGATGCTCAGTGTTGTGTACTATTAGTGAGAGGAGGAAAACAGTCCTCTGTGGAGAGTGTTATCATTCAGGAAGGAGTGTAAGTGGCAATAGGCAAGCAATGTAGTTGTCGTCTTCCAATCTGTTGTTACACATTCTATGAATCAGTAAGGTAGTTGTTAAGAAGGCACTCTGTTATTCACCACTTGAGTTTTGCTGAGTGTTTTCGCTACTTTTTGAGAAGCAATTGCACTTGGATCTAAGAAGTCAGCAAGAATCTCTGCTTCTCTTAAAACTGGAGGTAGCACAAGCAGTTGCTACTTCCAGTAAATTCTTAGATGAGCTGGACTCCCAGAGAGGTAGTACTTGTAGCTGATTTACTGCTCTGTGAGCAGCAGTACTTCTTGTCTCACACTGAGTCAGTTCATAACTCAACAGGAGCGAGTAACTGTTTGCTTATATAGAGAGTAAAGTTCCCTTTTCCCCTGTTGATGCAGTACCTCCTGTCAGTGCGAGTCCAACAAAAGTGGGTGTCTGTGCTTCACATCCAAGGTAGGGGTTCCCAGGGGCCTGGGAAAGCACTTCTTCAATCTTTTCCCCCCATCAAACTTTGTAATTCCAGTAACTATAATTAATTCAGACACACTGATAACACAAAAGTACCTAGAAAACGTACAGGCAGGAGTGTTCCAGCACATGTGAAGGGTTGTGAAGGTTTTCTGTCTTGGAAGGGAACAGCAATTCACACTTAAATAACTTCTAAGTTACACAGAAAAAAATCTCCCATTAGTGTGTCAGTATCCAAAGGGGAATTTATACCAGTAAGTTCTTCAGTGAGTAAGGTTTCAGGCTGACCAAAAGTCTCAATAATATTGGTTTGCTGTTCTTGCTGTTTCTCTAAATGTGCTCTTTTGTTTTTTTCACTTTAGCAGAGTCATCAATATGTTCAAGACATATATTTGCAAGGTGGAGAACTAGTGGAAACGTTACAACTTTTTAACGATAAAAACCTTATCATTCCTTTCTTGTTGCATATCTGGAAAGTAATAAAGGGTATGTATGGCTTCTTTTCTTTTTGTTTTTTAACTTCTGCCTACATAATGATGTATAGATAATTTTCATCAGCCTAGACGAATTCATGATCAAAACACCTGATTGAAATGCATCTACAGCTATAGGTGATGGGGAAGTAGACATGAAGATGACACTGGAGTTTCAATTAAACTTTAATGATTCCTAGTTTGGGTCAAGAATTGCTATGATAGTGAAAATGTAAAAGCACCAGGACTTGAAAAATGTAATATAACTGACATAATGGCATTTATTACATAAAATCAATCAGTGGCACTTTTTTTGGAGGGAAGGAAAATCAGTTCTGTAACTTGCAGTCATATAAAGGAAAAGAGAGTTAGTATTTCATTCAGTAGTTCAACTGGGTTATCCAAAGTTCTGCAAGAAATGGCTTCTTAAAATTCCTCATCTTTTGTGGGGAATATCTCGATGGTTCCTTTGAATTTTCAGCAATAACTGTTCTGGATTCAAAATCATAAAGTCAACTGGGTTATCCAAAGTTCTACAATACTTTTTTGCATTGTGGTATTTCTGAAATTGCAGTTCAGTTTTGCTCGTGTTGATACATGGCATTTAACAGTACCATCCCCCTTGCTAACAGATGTGAACTGGCAAGCTGTTATGCTTAGGTTTGTTAGTATTAAATCTATTGATTATTAATAATTATTATTGGAGGGGGGGTTACTATATTAATTTTTAGTTCAAAATGGTACAGAACGTAAAAAATTACACCAAAACTAAAAATGTATTGACATAAAAAGTTTATTTTAATTGCACTGTGGTGAGTTCATACTACATTTATGTATGCTCAAAGTACTGCTTAAACTATTAGTTGCTACTAGAAGTGAAGTTTCAGGGGTAACTTTTCAGTAAGTGTGCCAGATCATACAGATAAAAGCAGTAGATAGCACTAAGTATCTACAAATTATTTTGGAGAGTAACATGAGCATTTTAGCGGTGAGGAGCAGAGTGTGTAAGGGAAGGAGCTGTTTTAGTTAAGAATGCTAAAAAAGTGAGATCTGAAATTATTTGTGTAATTCTAGAAGAATTTCTGCTGTACAAGGTAAGGAAAACCTTTTAAAGTAACAGAATAAAAAGCAGTTTAAAATTTGAGGATTTCAAGCGGCGTTGGAGCAAATAGAAATCAGATTATAGAAATGCAATTTGTTTGCTCTTCTCTTGTTTCCCCTCTAGAAACCTCAGCCGCACCTCATCAAAATGCAACGGAGTCTATTGCATAGTGCATCGCAGCTGGCACATGGGTCGTCCTTGGTTTGTCCTCGCACTAGTATCTTTCAGTGCTTACATGGACCATCGGTGCTGTCAAATGTTGGTTGCAAAGTGATTTTGGCACTGGACCCTAGTAAACGATGCCTTCATGCGGGTACAGCATGCCTTGACTCAAAGAAAAGTGCTTTTTCATCACAGCCAGCAGACACTCCTCAAAAAATACCCCAAGAGAGAAATTCTTTGACTTCGGCCACTGATGCGTCCAAGCAGCGCTCTGTAGAGTCAGATTCTTCAGATCCTGATCCATTACAAGACAAATCAATTAGTCTCGTTCAGAGATTCAAGAAAACATTTAAACAGTATGGAAAAGTCATGATTCCAGTGCATCTTCTCACTTCCACTGTGTGGTTTGGATCCTTTTACTATGCAGCCATGAAGTAAGTTGATACTTTTTTGCGGTGCCCAGTTCAGTCGAGACTGACTTTCACAGGTGAAAGGACATATAAATGAGTATTACATGTTAAAAAGTGCCTATATGTGTAATAGGTAAGTGAGGATACATTTTTAACTGAAGCATAAGATTTATATTGAGAATATATAGGATTCATGAGAGTGTCACATACGTACTGTTATGCAGTTATTACTGTGTACCAGATATATTGCTAACATTTGAAGGAGTGTTCATCTCCCCAGAATATAAACAGCATTGACATTATTAGTAACCTCTCACAAAGTAAAGAGAGGCATTTTGAATTCTCATTATGAATTGCTGAGTGAGATCTTAATAGACGTGGGGTTTTTTTGCCGTTGGACTTGAAGGGGTGTTTGACTGCTTCCTCCCCTTTCTTCCCTAGTCCTCTGTAATCATTAGACTTTCATACTGCTCACCTCGCTCCTCCCAATCCACGTCTATCTTTTCCTTTTTTTATTTGTTTCCTGTCTTTCTTGCCTTCCACTAAAAAATTGCTACTGTAGGCAAGAAGTTTTAATTGGAAATTACATATTTGTGTGGCTGAAAAGAAAAGATAAAGTATTCTAATTTTAGTTTCTTTCTGCTGTAGCATGTGCCAGTTACTGTTCTGGAAAATGCATTCATTTGAAAAAAAAAAAAAAACCTGATATATTGTCTATGAGCTGCAATGGTTTGCTAAATATGAGCAAATGTTTATCTCTGGATTGCTAGTGTTCTACATTTAGTAATAGAAAGCATGAAACAACAACAGTTTGTGGCGACAAGGATGGGGCTTTGACATCAGAATGCCTTACCACACAAGTGTTTGTTTTAGTTACTCTAACCAGCTGGCATAATTGCCCTTTCTAGGAGCTATAGATCCAAATGTCATTCTAAGTTTAGCTCATGTCAGAGGAATAAAGGTCTTGAGCTACAAAAATACTTTGCTTTGGATGAATCCAGGTTGATGCTTACATCTAGCCATTTCAGATTGAGTGAAGATTACTTTTCTTGAAACACTTAAGTTAGCTGCTAAAATAAGTATTTGACATACTAAAACAACTGAAATATTTATGTAGAAACTAATTATAACAAAGCTTCTGTTTATCGTGCCACAGGAGCAGCACCCTCTTGAAGTGGAAAAATAACTTTCAGAATAACTGCTCGTGATATGTGGTGGTTTATGAAATAACCAAGTTCATGCTGTCTTTCAGTCCTTACTAGGTCTCCGTCTTCTACTCTGGGGAGAGACCTTCAGATTGTGGGCTCTGGTAACTATTAGTAAATTACTGCCTGCTATTGTTCCCGATGCTAAAGCGATTACATGCACAGCAGCATGCTTAAAACATTAGATAGAAATGGATAATGACATTAATAATACATCATTTCCAAATATTGGAAAGTCAGTTCTTCCATAGCTGCATGTAGTTTTCCACTGTAAGGTAAAGATAGGCTGTCTTTTTTCCCTCGGTGCTGACGTTAGCTTCCCTGGTTTTCAAGTAGAAAGAAATTGAGATAGAAGTTCCCTCCACCCCTCTTGCCACCTTATGTTGACAAGGTAGAATAACTGGAAACAAAGCCCCTGAAGTCCTGTCTATACAACATGTTGCTTTGTTTTCTTACACCACATTGCATTTTTTTAATACATTTAAAAGTGAATGGAGGACACTGAAGTCTGGATTCTGTTCTTCTATTCATGCTGCAGATTAGTCTGAAAGTTTATTTTAAAAAAAGTAATTTTAGGTAAAACAGAACATGAAGTTGAACCTGCACAACTGGAGCCTGAGTAACTGTCTTACCACCATTATGTCTGCTTAGCTTCAAACATAATAAACTGGGATGCAGGTAAGTTAGTAGCTACTCAACTGGACAGGGATAATATTCTGATATCCTGTGATTCTGCGAATATAAATGAGTCAGCTCTTGGAATGATGAAAAGAAATACAAATTCTGTAAGTGTATTGCTTAGAGGAAAAAATACTTTGCTATCAAGTTACAAAGTTTGTGTAATAAAGAATGGCAATGGTACTGTAACTCACTGTTCAGGTTTCAGATCCTAATTCAGGTTGCAAATGTTTTCTCTTTTATAGAGGAGTGAATGTTGTTCCATTCCTAGAGTTGATCGGTTTACCAGACAGCATAGTAAGCATCCTGAAAAATTCCCAGAGTGGAAATGCACTAACTGCATATGCATTGTATAAAGTAAGTATAATTACAGCTTGGAAATAAGCTTATAAATCTTGCCTGGTGAGCTAAATAGGGTTTATTTGTTTACATCAGAAAGAACTTATGATCTTTTCTCTCTTTGATAGTTAACACATACTTGAGTATTCATTTTTGTAATAAAAATAGTGATACGTGAGTTGATAAGGGCTCTGTGTCCCTTTAAGGAATCTATATTTCTAAAATAACTTCTTTGTGTGCTGCAGAACTATTGTCTGCCCTCAGAGATTTAATTACAATTAAGCTATTCCTCTGTATCCCTGACATAATTAACAGGGACAAAGTCTAAATACTTCATGATTTCCAGATAAAAGTATGGTTATTTTTATCTTGGAGGATTTGCTGGTTTATCTTCTACCTTAGTTTGTCCATCATTGACAGGTACTTTCATTGTCCATTTGAATCCATGATTTGCATTCAGGTTTGGGTCTCTCTATTGCTTCATACGTGCACAATCCATGTTTGGGACACCTGAAACATGTCAGACTATGTGAAAACAAAGAACTGTACTCACTTCAAATGCCACTCACCTATTTTGTTTCCAAATGTGATGTGCTTCTTATTTGTTATTTAAAGGGGTTGTTTTCTCAAGAAAAAATGTGAACAAACTACTCTCACCAATCATTCCTGAGACCAATAAACAAATGTGGTTAAATATAGATTTTATTGTAAGTAGGAGACCTGGCAGCGTTGGAAGAAGCTTTAAGATGTGGAAGCAGTGGAATAGGTTGCAAAGGGAAGATTAGGCAGTCTTTATCCTTGAAGTTCTAAAAAACCAGTTTAGTGTGTCAAGAACAGCAAACTTGGTTTTTGTCTTGGATTAGCTGACTTCTTGTGGTCAGTTTTAACTCTAGTTCTTTATATGTGGGTCCTAGTTTTGGACTGAAAGATGCCTAATACTCTTGTGAATTTTAGAGTTTCATAGAATCCAAATTGTTAGGTAGAAGGAACCTTAAAGATCATCTAGTTCCAACCCTCCTGCCATGGGCAGGGACACCTCCCACTGGGCCAGGTTGCTCAAAGCCCCATCCAGCCTGAACTTCAGCACTTCCAGGGAAGGGGCTTCCACAGCTTTTCCGGGCAACCTGTTCCAGTGCCTCACCACCCTCACAGGAAAGAATTTCTTCCTAATATCTGATCTAAATCTCCCCTCTTCCAGTTTAAAACCACTATCCCTCATCCTGTCACCCCACTCCCTGATAAAGAGTCCCTCCTCATCCTTCCTGTAGGCCTCCTTTAGATACTGGAAGGCTGCTGTAAGGTCTCCCCAGAGCCTCCAACGTGTCAACTTTACCACACAGCTTGGTGTCATTGGCCACCTTGCTGAGAGTGCACTTAGTCCTACTCTCTGTCTCACTGGCAGAGATGTTAAACAGCACTGGTCCCAGTACAAACCCATGAGGAATGCCACTCGTGACTGGTTGTCACTTGAGCTGTTGACCACAACACTTTGAGTGTGGCTAATTCTTTGTCCACCAAATGGTTCATCCATCAAATCCATGTCTCTCCAGTTTAGAGGTAAAGATGTTATGGGGAACAATGTCAAATGCTCTGCATAAGTCCAAGTAGATGATGATGTCAGTTGCAATTTAAGGCATATCTTGTTGTCAGTATTTTCTCTTTGCTTATATGGCTCAGTGTTCACATACTGTCTGTTCTGAATTGCATTCTGAGATGCCTAATGCTCACCTCACAAGCTGCACAGGGAGGGCTTGGTTTTTTGAAATGGAAATCTAATGTCTGTGCTGGTTTTGTCAAAAGGATAGTTTAAGTAAAGGGTGTGCTTTTCTGTGGGCTGCCCTGTAAATTGTCTTATTTCCAAATTCCAATTGACACTGGCCAAAATAATTTCTCAATATTAAAAATACATTTGCTAGATGGTGTTTTATTGATATGGTGTGTTCTTTGGTTTCTTTAAGATTGCAACTCCTGCCAGATACACTGTGACTTTGGGAGGAACGTCCATCACTGTTAAATATCTACGTAAGAATGGCTACATGTCCACACCACCACCAGTAAAGGAGTATCTACAAGACAGAATGGAGGAAACAAAGGATAAAATTACAGGGAAGATGGAAGAAACGAAAGATAAAATTACAGAGAAGATGGAGGAAACAAAGGATAAAATTACAGGGAAGATACAGGAAACCAAAGATAAAGTTTCATTTAAAAAAATAAAAGACTAGGAAAGATGCTTAATTTTGGGGTATGTCAAACTTAGCACTTTAACCCTTTGTGAGGCAGGATATACAAAGTACACTTCTGAGCTTTGTTTTTCCTTTTTGTGGGTTTTTTCCCCTTGTCTGGAGACTACAATTGCCCTGTAGATTTGAAAATTGTGTATATTCAACAAGGTTAAAGTTCCCTGAGGAGAGAGGTGGTGACAAAATTTCAACTTCTCCTTCTGTAAATTGTATCTGAGATTAGAAGTTCGTATTTCCATTGGTGATAGTGCTAGCAGTCACTCTTCCCCCTTTTTTTTTTTGTTTGTTTTGGTTTTTTAATTTCCCCCCTTCTCAAAATGCAGATGATTTCTTCCAAAGGTCACTACTTTCTTCTTCTTCCGTCGGAGAGCACGGGCAACCTTCTGTTAGCCTGAATCTGCCATTAAATGAAAATGAAGATTTCTCCACTGGGAAAAGCACCGTACTTTGATTTTCAGGGTGTGTGGACCCAAGCCTCTGGAGTCACGATCATCTCTCAGTTTGGAGACAGACCATTATCACCAGTACTGCACATGAAGGAATCAATGGATTAGCTACTCACTCTGAATGAATTATGATGGTTACATTGTGTGTAATAGCTGAGCTGTAATAGCTCACGGGTTGAGACTATGAACCTTCTTTCGTGGACAGTGTGTCTCTTCAGAAATCTCAACTGAGAGCTACAGGAAGATGATTTAATTACAGCAGCCATACTGTCAAGTATACTTCGTTTCCTAAAGTTGTTTTACAGTAGAAAGAAAGTTATTGAATGAAATTAATCAATATTGTATATTAAAAACTAAGATCTTTTTTATTATGTTAACGTTTACAAAACTGTTCTATTTCATTTTCAGAACAAAGAAATTCTTAAAGAGAAGTTTACTTGAGAAATTGGTATACTAAGGGGCTTTTTAAATACATGCAAAGTTAGAGTTAAACCCAGAAGTTCTTCCACCTCTTTAGGAATCCCTCAGACTTCAGTAGAACGACTTAACTAAAATAAGCAGAATTTCAGAGACAATGATCAGAGTCTACCAAACTTTTTTTTCCCCCTTAGATTTTCTTAGGTCAAGCAAATACTTCTTCATAGCTGAAGGCTGAACTGCTGTCTCGGAGACATCATAAAGAACTACAGTTGCAACCGTCCTATTTGACTGGGCAGGAAAACTTCTTTTGTGGTATTACCCAAATGGAGACTAAATTAAAGTGGTTTTTCCCCCTATTTCTATTACAGATCTTTGTGGCAATTCTCAGATGATGTATCTTGTTTGACAAAGATGTGCTTTTGCAGAGGGATATGGGGAGGCAACAGAGTTGGGCCCTGAGCATTGCATTGACAACAGCTGCTGATAAAGTAGCAGCTCTGCCTCACTCGTGTGGTCACTGAAGTCACTGAGGGTCTCTCCGTGGTTGAGTTGAACTTCATTAACTTAATTGTTCAGTATTGATTGCATACTTCTCTGCCTCTGTCCACATGTCAGATAGTAACCGCAGTCTAATGCCTACCTCACAAGGATGTTGTGAGGAATAATCATTGTATATTCAGTGCCCTGAAGATGTAAAGTGCCATGTTTCCAATAAATATTATTAAATAATAATTCTATGAACCCTTGTTGCTGACATGAGCACTGCTGTAGAATTTGAGTTAATAGATGCTTTTTTTGTTGTTGTTTCTATATCAATGCACTTTTCTTTCCTGTCCCCTTGCACATGTGTTCCTGGTGTTGGCATTTGTTCTGCTTTTCCATTTTCCTGGATGGTGTTGCCAGTGTCCTGCGGTACCTGCCCCAGTAACACCACATGGGCATCCTCTTAGTCTGGGGCCAGAGGTGGGAACCTCTTGGTGCAGCTGGGGGTGCACAAGGGGCACCTTGGTGTCCAAGGTTGTGCCTGTAGCCCCCAAGCATGTTAGAACTTGTTCATTACACAGATGTACCCTCTTGGTACCCCTGTCCTCTTGCCCTTCCCTACGTTAGGCCGGCCTGGGACTACTCCATCACTACCAATGCTAAGTACAAAAGCTCTCCTGTTTTAACCATGTGCAGTGTGACCATTAACAGCTTGTAGTGACTTGGCAAGTGTCTCATCAATGTCATGTAAGCTCAGTTTTACAGCATGAACAACCTTGAGGAGTTTCTGGGACAGATGCCTCCTCCAGCCAGGATGTCAATTAACAAAGCACACAATTATATGGATTAATGTACACAGAGTAGGAAGGGCGATCTGCAAGACTGAAAAACTGACCCGGTGAGGGTTTGTGTCAATTAGTCAAATGCTTTGTTGCTCTGGTGACCTTATCTCAAGTCAGACTCATTTGGGATCAATGCATTGTCTCATTAGTCTGGAGACCAGCTGGGGTGTTCCTGGGGCCACTCAGGGAATGAAGAACCAGTTAGAACCAGTTAGTCCACTGGGTATCCAGCGTGTACCCAGCTACACTGCAATGTTAACTGTAGGATAAAGGTAACTTTCATCCCTGTATCTCACTTACAACTTAATTTCTACAGCTCTTGCCACAATTCTAGGGTGCAGTTCTCGTTACGGATGGATCGCTGTGGCTGGAAGTCGGTGTCCGTCTCTCTCCAGTGAAGCAGAGCACAGGGACTGTGCTGGCAGCCTGCCCATCCAAAAGGATGCCTGGGGACAATACAGGGTCTCTTCTTACTGGTGCCCACGCCAGCACAGTTGGCGCACTCCTGTGTTGCAGCAGTGTCCATCAAGGAGCCAAAGTTCAGAGCCCATCACAGCTGAAGGTGGGGCTGGAGCCCAATTAGCTAGATGAGTTGGGACCAGAGCTGAAATTGCTGCCTAACAAGGGGCAGGAACTGAAGTCTCATCCCAGTAACTTGACAAAGTCGAGACTTGATTTGGCACCACCTGCCAAAGCTGCAGCCTGAGCGTGGGCCGGAGCCAGAGTTGCTGCCTGGTATTAGGCAGGACTCAAGGTTACAGCCCGAGATAGCAGATGTCAAGGGCCAAGCAGGAGCCAGAGTAGTTACACAAGTCCAAGCAGAGGCTGGAGCTGAAGTCACAGCTCAATACTGGGCTGGAGTCTTAAGTGGCCACCAAATATCAGGCCAGAGCAAAAGTCATGGCTCAAGATGGGGCTGGAGCCGAAATCACCACCCAGATTAGTGGCCAGAGCTGCAGCAGCCTCTTGAATAGAAGCCTGGAGCCAAAGTAACAGCCCAATACCTGATTGCAACCAAGGTAGTTGGTACCAAGTTGCAACCAAGGTAGGCCAAGATGGCACCAGAGCGGAAGCTGCAGCAATAGGTGGGGATGGTGCTGAACTCACAACTTGAGATGGGACTGTATCCTGAAGCTGGGACAGTACTGAAGTGGAAGTCCAAGCAGGGCTGGAGCCAAAAGCAGGGCCCATGATTGGGGTAGAGCCGAAGTCACAGCCAAAGTTGGTCCAGAGCTGAAATCACTGGCCAAGAGGGATTGGGATTGGGGCTGGACTCTAAGCAGTACTATGAACAGGGACTAGAGGCAAAGTCACAGCCCAAATAGTGGTTGTAAGCGCCTGAGCATGGACCAGAGCTGAATTTGGGTTGGCGATGAGTAGCAGCACAAGACAAGGCAGAAACTGAAGTCACCACACAATAGTGGCCCAAAGCCAAATTCACAGACTGAGGCCAAAGCTGAAGTCATAGACCAAGGTGGGGCTGTGATGGGATCGCTGCAGGGATCAGCACCAAAACTGGGGCCGGAGTGGATGTCGTGTGAGCAGGGGCTGGAGCTCCAATCACAGCCCAAGATGGGTCTGGAGTGGAAGTTGCAAACCACTGTGAGGCTGGATACGAAGTCACAGCTCCAGCCCTTGCTGATACACAGCTGAAGCCAAAATCGTGACTCAAAATGGGCTGGAGCCTAAGACGGGGCAGGAGCTGATGTCACAGCCCAATATTGGGCTAGAGCCAAAATCATGACTGGAGACAGCATCGGAGATGGAGCTGCAGACCAATATGGGGCTGAAGTCCTAGCCAAAGCTGCGGGTTGAGCAGGCACTGGAGCTGAAGTAGCAATTCAGTATCAGGCCACACCTGAGTCAGAGGCGAGAGATGGTCTGGAGCTGAAATCACAATCTGAAGTTGGAATGGAGCTGAAGTCACAGTCAATAGAGCTGGGGCCAAAGCTGAAGCCATGGCCCAAGATTTTGGCTGGAAGGAAAGTAACAGCCCAAGATGTGGCCAGGCCCAAATTAACAAGCCAAATAGGGGCTGGAGCCAAAGATATGGCCTGAGACTGGGTCAGAGCCAAAGGTGTAGCTCAAGATGGGATTGGAGTTGAAATCACAGACCGGTATGGGGCTGGAGCAGACTTGTGGCTTGAAATGGGGCCAGAGCCAAAGTCACAGCCAAAGATGGGCCTGGAGTTGAAGTCATGACTTAAATAGGAGTGGGAGCCACAGTAGCCTCCTGAGCAGGGACCAGAGCTGAAGTCATAACCCAATATTGGGCCAGAGACAAAGGCATGGCTTGGTATTGGACAGGCTCTGAAGATGAGGCCCAAATGCAGCCACCACTGTGGTCATGGCTCAAGGTGGGGCTAAAGCAGAAGTTACAGCCCAAGCATGGAACAGGGCTGAAATCACTGCCCAAGAAGGGTCTGGAGCCAAAATCACAGCCCAATAATGGACTATAGCCAAAGCTGTAACCCAAGATGGGGCCTGAGCCAAAGACACATCCCAAGCAGAGGCTAGTGCTGAAATCACTGCCCAAAAATGGACCAGAGCCAAAATCACAGGCAAAAGCTGAAGCTGCAGCCTGAAGTAGTGCTGGAGCAAAAGTCAAGGACTGACCAAGGGCCAGAGCCAAAGATGCAACCCAGTATCAGACCAGAGACAAAGATGTGGACCGAGATGGAGCCAGAGCTGCAACAGCCTCCCAAGCAGTTATGTTCTGATTTCAGATTGCCTGAGCAGTAGTTGCCTAAGCATGGACCAGAACTGAATTTGCCTTGGAGGTAAGTAGCAGTCCACAACAGGGCAGAAGTCACACCCCCATACAGGTCTGGAGCTGAAGTCATGCCCTGAGCATGGGTACAGAGCAAATTTGTGACTCCAGAAGGGGCCAGAGCTGAAGTTGCGACCTGAGATTGGAACAGAGCTGAAGTGGCAGCCCAACCCAGGGTCAGAGCAGAGAACATGTCCCAAGATTGGGCTGGAGGCAAAGTCACAGCCTGAGATAGGTCTGCAGCCAAAGCAGTGACATAGATAGAAGATGGAACCAAAACCAAAGCTGAAATAAGGGCCAGAGCCAAAGCTGCAGTCTGAGATGGGGATGCATGGTCAGAGCAGGGATCAGAGACAAAATTGTGGCCCAAGATGGGGCCAGAGCCTAAGTGATGATGAGGCGGGAGCCATGCTGATGCTCAAGATGAGGCAGGAGCCATGGCAGTGGCTCAAAATGGCTCCAGATCTTCACTTGACAGCCTGAACAGAGGTCAGAGCTGAGGTCGCCGCCCAAGATGGGCCCAGTAAGGATCCAGAGCTGGAGTCATGGCCTGATACCAGCTTGGAGCTGAAGTTGTAGCCCAAGATGGGACCAGAGCTGAAGTCACAGCCAAAGTAGGGGCTGGAGCTGAACTCACAGCAGAGCCAAGGTTGTTAGCAACATTGGGCCAGAGTCCAAATATCAGCCTGAGTTTGCGCTGGAACAAAACCTGCAGACCAAGATGGGGCCAAGTCAAAATTGCAGCCTAGTATTGGGCTACAGCTGAAGTTATGGCCTGAGCAGAGGCCAGAATCAAAATCATGGCTCAAGATGGAGCAAGAACCAAAGTTCTTTGGCTGGAGCCGAAGTCGTGCTCTGGCATCAGGTTGGATCCAAAGCCTCAGCCCAAGATGAGGTCAGGGCTGCAATCATGGCCTGAGCAATTGGCTGGAGATGACACAACAGCCAAAAAATGGGGCCAGTCAAAATAACAGCCTAAAGAGAGACCAGAGCCAGTCGCGGCTGAAGTTAGTGCCAGAGCTGAAGATGCAGCCCAGAGAGCGGCTGGAACCCCACGAGTCTCCTGACCAGGGCTGCAGCCAAAGCTGTGACCCGGTAACAGGCCAGAGCCCAAGAGTGGCCCAAAATGGAGCTGGAGCCAAAGGCAAAACACTTTTTCTCACTGTCTTCCCTTTCAGGGTGTCAGCTTAGAGCATTCACACTGTATTCGCCCTTGTTCATCACTTACCGTCAGCAACAATAGTAAGTAGAGAATCATAATTATCCTCTGGCGATTATCAGGCTGTTTTGATGAAGATGGTCTTCTTAAGTAGAAAGAATATGTCTTCATTTCATAAGCCTGCAGGACAACACATAGCATTAAGTTTGGGGTTGAGTTTGATGAATTGATTGGACAATCACAGAGGACAGAGCACAGGGGAGGTTACATAGGCTCGCTTAGGAATGAAAAAAGAAAAAAAATAAATAAACCAATTACAATCCAACAGGAAAGAGTTTCATAAAGACACTAATTAAAGATTTCTAACTGCTTCTGTGTCTAGCTAACTGCCCAGGGACTAAACCACAGTTGGAGGAGAACCTACCTCAGATAAATTCTCCAGTGCTGTTTCTAAAAGTTTTTCTTCTTATTTTTTTTAAAGGTATTGTTTAAAAAAAAAAAAGGTAGCGTGCAAATCTGTTGCTTTTTGTGGGCAGAACTGGTATAACTGAAAGCTACTCAGTGCTTTTCAGGTGCTAGACATGAGACATCCTCAGCTCCATGATTGCCTGGAGAGCACTTGCTCCTCACAGGCACAGCAGTGAACACAGATCTCTGTCCAGGAGCCAGGTGGGTAATGGTGGCCATGATAGCACCCATCTCCAAAGGTGAAGCCCCATTTCCCTAAACCTTATTACCTTAAAGAACTGTCCTCCATGGGAAAACAGAGGTTCACGCTGGGACAACTCTTGTGTCCCAACTCTCTGAGAAAGCAGCACGTGGATGGGCTTAGGGAGAAAGCGACAGGTATGCTTGGCAAGATGTCACCTCCAACTCTGGGCTTCTGCACTTTCTAGGAGCAACTCAAACTGTGTGGCAATATGGCTGTGTTTGTTAAACGACTTCATGCTGGAGTAGCTGAAGTGTTAGGCTGCTGACAAATACTGTTTCGATAGTGCTGGTTCGCCTATGGGCTAAACCCAGGTTTTAGCATACTTAGTGCCTGGTTGTATGTACCATGGCTTCCTGACACGTGTGATCTAATGTCGTTCAAACATGCTACAGTTTTTGAGTCAACTCCATTGGCAGATTGACTCATTCCTGAGTCAGTCTGTGTCGTCCTCCTCCTTTTAATCTCATGCTGATTCAAGGACTTTACACTCTCTCACAAGCAGAATAAAGTTGTAAAACTGACATCATTTCCACTTGAGATGCTGTGTTGAATTAAGCTGAGGTGGAGTTGTGATCCTACACCTAATCCAAACCAAACGTGTTCTGCTGGACAGCCAGAAGTGTAACGGATCCAATATTGGTAACTTCAGAACGCTGCCTGGGCAGCCCCTCTGTGGGAAAGCAGGCACAGAGAGACAGCATGGGCTTCTTGCAAAATCTGCGTTCACCTGGCCCTTGTGCCTACCAATGTCTTCACAAATGCAGATGGAGACAAGATGCAAATCTACCATTAGACTCTAAATACACAAGTTTACCCCACGGGGTTGTTTCATTATTGTTTCACAGGGATTTACGCACGAACGCCAAAAAACAGTTGCCAGAGAGCTGATAAGGACGTGGAGCTGAGAGAATGCAAAAGTTAAGAGATGAGAAGTAACGCTGTACTTGCCCTTCATGCTTAATAAGCTCTGTGGTAAGCAGTGTGAGGTGCCTTCAGCTGGCACTATCTAGCACTTCCCACCAGCGCCTCTGTGCCGACCGCGCTGCTCTTTATCCAGGCACTCCCCTAGAGCTGACTCAGAGCACCTTTCGCCCAAAAGCAGGTATCTGCTCACAGCTATGGCCTTCAGCCACCTCCCAGGTGTGGCAGCCGTGATTCAGTACGGAAGGAGACACTTGGGAAGAATTTTAGTGGGGGAAGGGAAATTTCTCAGCCTTGGCTGACTGATGGCTAATGGTTCAGTTCGTCAAATACTTGCATTTAATTTTTATCCCGGGTTACATAAACCAGGAAAATTGAAGATAACACACTAATTTTATATAAGGAGCACTCCAAGTTCTGCCTAATGTCACTCTCACTTTATTTTACATATTTGGATTGCTGTGCAGTAGTCCTGTATTGAAACAGTTGCACATATCTGCATAGGATGTAACTGTCAACAGCCAGGCTGCTCTAAAAAACAGAAAGTAAAACTGCCAAGGCGCAAGCAGCACTTAAACTACAGCTGCACAGTTTACTCGGAGCACAGCTTTAATGCAGAGAGGCACTTCGTGTCTTCCGTGTTAGTCAGAGGGTGATTTGAGTGTACCTAAATACCATTTGTCTGACAGAGCATAATTTCACAGTAGAGGACAGTGTCTGCTTCCCCTGGCATACGGCTGGGGCTAGCACGCATATTTTCTTATCTAAGGGCAGAGTATAGAATTATTCTACACAGATCTTATCTATTCTGCTGATAGATCTTATCTGCCAGCAGAATATAGAATCATAGAATGGTTAGAGTTGGAAACAACCTTAAAGATCATCGAGATCCAACCCTCCTGCCATGGGTAGGGACACCTCCCACTAGACCAGTTGTTCAAAGCCCCATCCAGCCTGGCCTAGAACACTCCCAGGGACGTGGCTTCCACAACTTCTTTGGGCAACCTGTTCCAGTGCCTCACCACCCTCACTGGAAAGAATTTCTTCCTGGTATCTAATGTAAATCTCCCCTCTTTCAATTTAAAGCCATTACCTCTTGTCCTATTTCTACGCTCCCTGACAAAGAGTCCCTCTCCAGCTCTCCTGTAGGCTCCCTTCAGATATTAGAAGACTGCAATAAGGTCTCCTCAGAACCTTCTCTTCTCCAGGCTGAGCAAGCCCAACTCTCTCAGCCTGTCTATGTACAGGATAACTTTAAAAGGTGAGAGGGCTTGCATATTGGGTAGCTAATGGAGCTACCCCTTGGCCATCTGGCTTTTAACACACACCAGTGCACCTTAACTACGAAGCTGTGACACCTAATATTGCACCAGCACCTACTCAAAATAAATACAGTTAAACTTTCAGGTAACTATCAGCACCTTTGATCTGGCAGAAAGCTGGGGGCCAAACGAACCAGACCGACTTTGCAGTGAGTCAGTCAAGCGTTACCTGTTAGGCTTTTCCTGACAGAACATTAGTGAAAGTCACCAGCTCGTCAGCTTTTTCCCTGAGAGCTACAAAGGTTTCAGCTGTAGGCAAATTTGATAGCACTTACAATCCTAACCCCATTGTCAGGAAAGAACTGGCTCCTATACATTTTGCTGTCACCATAAACCCAGCTGGACGGCTATGCAAGTACAGTTGTGCTTTTATATTTGACTTCTATGACTTCTTCACCAAGTAAAACCAACCAGGGCAAATTTGGCTCATCTTATGAAATATTCACAGCGTTGTAACACAATTATGGGTGCAAAATATACACAGAGACATGTAATAAGCTGGAACATTCTCACTGCTTTGAGACGAAAACTACTTTTTTTTCTTTTTCCCCTAAGAGTTTCTTGCTGCCCAGGTTTAAATGTAGGTCAAGCTGTCTGAGCCCATGTCTGTGGCACACAGAGTGGGATTAAACTGGAATTTTCCACTCAACTCGACTGTCAATCACTGTAATGTCTGCAAATGTTAAATTAATCTGGAGTGATCTGGTGTTGGCACTGAAGGGAGCTTCTGGGGCTCACGGATGGCATTTTGGCCCCTGTGAAAAAGATGCCCTCTTTGTCTGGATGAGGGACAGCTACGTTCTGTCTGCTTAAACCCCTGTGACTATCAGCCAAGCACAGAAAAACAGCTCTGTGCAAGAGAGCAGTACATGTGTGTTAGAAGTAAGTGGAGAGAAACTACACCTCCCAGTTGGAGGGGCCGCCAACAGCGGCAACGTGAAGGTTATTCTCAGCACTGCCACAGACTGGCCACATCCTTCTTAATCCGTGTTTCCTCATCTTTAAAATAGCATTAGCACCTTTCTGCTACTGTTGTGCACTGCACTTCATAGCAGAAACCATTAAAGGGTACAGCTCAGCATGTGATGGACATCACCGGGACAGATCGTGCAGTCTTGCCAACTTAAATAGCATATTAAGGGCAACTTGGAACACCTAAGGTAAGCAGAAATATGCAGTCAAATAGTAGCAAGTACAGCACATAGCTTCCCCCTTATGTTTTAAAATATTCTGGGGACAAGTAATGTAAATGACTATAAAAGGTGCTGAGAAACTCAGCTCATCAGTTTTACCACACGTCAAGAATTCGGTACCTCGGCTCTAATCCCCACTCTCAGGACCAATCATGTGGCAGTCAATCTGGAAAAAAAAATGTAGAAAACAAGTGAAAAAAAAAAAGTACAAGTTTTTATCCTAATCAGTGCTAGACTTCTGTGAAAGTGGCACAATGCAAACTACTACACAAAAGCAGGTCATCGCTGCAGTAGACGCAAGCTCTTAGAATAGGATTCAGCAGCAAGGCTTTTAAAATGTGCATTTTAATTAGAACTCATTTAAAGCACAACTGATCAAAACAGTGATAATGAGAGAAGCCTAATTAATTTTTGTCTGAGTAACGAAGTCTCATTACAGAGGGGTCTGTGGAAGAAAAAGGTTTGGGATGTTAAAAACAGGGTGTTTGTAATGAGACGCAATACCGCTGGGAGCCTGGAAGCCAGACCTAGAGGTTTCACAGGACTGCAGCAGCCACCATATTAATCTTTTAACAGGAAAAAGTAACCCTACTGAGATGAGACATCCCATTTATAGCCAAGTTCTGAGTTGCAACCATTGGCAGAGATACTAAAACACAATCAAACAGAATGGCATATTATATAAAACAAATATAAATACAATTAAAACCAGATTAAGTAAAAGATCAAAGCAAGCTCAAAAAAAAATATTTCACTTTCCAGGGAGTTCAGGGTTCAGACAGCAGAAGAGGAGCAGAAGCTTGGAGGTTTGGAGCACTTCTAAGGACTAAGGAACTAGCAATTTTCAAACTACTAAAGAGAATTAAAACACTGTAGATGGGGGAGAGCTAAATCAGGGTGGTTACAGGAAAGGAAAATGGTTACTTTCGAACCAAAAAATAAGTATTGTGCCATTTAAAGTACCAAGCCTCTTGAAAAGAACAGCAGCATGGAGAACACCCCCTGGTTCCTATCTATCAGAGGCTTAATAGAAAGGCTGCTCCATAAGTAGGCTGTCAGAAATGGGCAGACCCACCTCTCTTGAAGACACCTGCAAGAAAGCCCCAGGTTTGAATTACTAACTCCCTCTGGGCATCACATCTCAACACCAGGGAGATCAAGCTCCAGCAAGTACAGGCACCGGTATAAAATATCATACAAGAGAATGATTTCATTAATCACGCTAAGTAAAGCATCACTTACACCTAAACAGAAATTAACTGCTCTGTTAAAAGAAAAAAATAAATCTTTCCTAGTTTTCTTAAGCTGTCGTAGAGCAAAGGGACAGGTCTCAGTCATGGATAATTTGACCGACCTTGCAAAGGTCTTTTTACCAAAGATGAGTGTCTTTCACAGGACCCTTTTGTCCAGTTTCTTACTAACTGCATCATCTCTCTCTTACCCCTACTGGACCACCTAAATCACTCATTTTAGGTATCATCCAAAGCATGACCCAGCTTTCTTAAACCAGCTTGTGCTTTCTCCCTGCTCCCCCATGAGCCATATCCTGTATGTTTGGGTTTTAATCCATGTCTGCAACTCGCTGATTTGGGGCCACTATTTATCCCCCAGCTGGATGGTCAGCACTGATGTGCCAGGGGCAGGCACCAGCACCCAGGGTTTATAATGAGATTGAAGCAGGGTTGTTAGTTTGAAGGAACTGAAGTCATGAGTGGTTTAGATGAAGAGTCTAGACTGTTAAGTGCAGGGGTGACAGGCAGGCGCTCACACACAGCTGCCTTTGGCAGAGAGGTAGGGCAGAAACATCCGAAATCATCCCAGTGTTAATCACCAAAGGCGAAGGTCAGAACAGTGATGTAAAATCCTCATCAGACATCCGTTTCCCAGGCCCCTCCCCTGCGTTCCAAGGGCCCAATCCACCCTCTGATTCCTTAATTCTCAGTTACCCAGTTGCCAGCAGCAAACCAGCAAGCGCAGGAGACAAGCACTTGTTTTACAGAAGGCTGTTCTAGTCTTTCGCGTTTTTTGCTTTGTTGGGCTTTTGCTTTTTCACTTCAAAGAGAAAAATAAATTCAACAGGAGACAAATGCATTTCATGATTTTTAATAATTTTGTGCCATGGTTTAACCACAGCATATTAAGAACAAGCATAAAATCTGTATTTAAAACTAACAACAGCACTTAGAGCAACATCTTCCTTTAAAAGTATTGCAATAAACAGACCTTAGGTCTAAAAACTAGGACATCACCATTTGCTCAATTAAAAGAGTCAGATACACAACAGTTGAAATCTTTTCCTGTATATAACTGGGAGTTACTGTGGAAAAAAAGCAACAAACTAATTGTGTTAAAAGGAACATAAAATAACAGAAAATAAAATTAAAGCAAGCCAGGTTTGTCATAGCGTCACATAAACAGCTATTGAGAAATTCCAATACAGTTGTAAAAAGACTTACTGTTTTTAATAGCTTTGTTTTTACAACAATAAAATTTAAAAGAAAGATTAAATATTGTTGATAGTGCTGTACATATTTCAGAATAGCTTGAAACAAAACGGACAAAAATAAGAGAAACGTTGAAAACGTGATCTTGAAAGCCACAATGTTGGAAATACAAAAAAGAAATCCATACAGCAATAAAGCAGTTTACACTGTAAAATAACTAGCAAGAAACAAAGAAAGGGTCAATGTTCTAAACACAGGTATTTGATGGTTAATTTTAAGTGTAACAGCCTGACTGATGTACATACCGTCGTGAAATGCTCTGAGCACAGCAGCATTGGGCAGCTGATAACCATACAAAGATAAAACCCCTATCAACACTAATGTAGTCTTTGTACTATAAGTAGAAAAGCTTTGTTAAAGCATATTAAAGTGATTTTTTATTATTATTATTA
>VXBJ01005714.1:0-66662 GCA_013400055.1 Nycticryphes semicollaris
GATGAGCCTAGGTTACTGTGCAGGAGAGGGACTTTTTAATATGAAATTGTTTTGCATTTATGCTTGATATCCTGCACTACACACTTGAGTGGTTTCCTTGAAATGACACCCTCTTGGTGAGTCCAAGACTACAGTGGGGTGCCTCCTGGAGCACAGTGTTTGCAATAGAATCATTGAGTCATACAATGATTTAGGTTGGAGGGGACTTTACAGATCATCTAGTTCCAAGCCCCTTGCTAATACTGAAACAAGGTCCCCAAATTCTTCCTGCACAGATAGGTAACCTGCTCAGAGCATGTGATACAATGTTCTATCACAACAGAAAGTGTAATGTTACTCTTCCATGATCTTTTCTTTACAGCTAATAGTAGAACATTGTATTATCCACTTTAAAAAAAAAAATTAAAAATACCCTGCTTTTTTTCCACTGTCTTGCTGCTCAGGAAGTTGAAAAACAGTGTCGCTGTGGAAAGCACACTAAACGCATGCCATGTCATAAGCCATATCTGTGTGAAACAAAGTGCACTAAAACTCGTGATTGCCAAAAGCACCAATGTAGGAGAAAGGTAAGTGTCCGGAGAGGATCTTTCTCAAATGAATATTTTNTCTCAAATGAATATTTTTATTAATATATAATATTTTGTATTATATAGAAGTCAATCTGTTGTTCCGCCCCGTGTCATTCAGACTAGTTTGCTGCGTCCCAGAATTCTCTGAAGAGCACATCACTCAGAAAAACTCAATGGCCTTACAAATTGGGAGGGGATTTTAATAACTTTCCAACTCCAGAAGGCAGTTTTGCTTTCAAATACGTGAGTGTTTACTGAGGCTTTGTGCGTTCTGGAGTAGTTAATTTATTTCCTTGCTTTGTAAGAGGAATTGGGGATCCCTCATAATTTTATAAGGGACATACTGTTGTTTTTGACGACACAGCGTTTCGCCCTGCCTTCTAATATGCAGTGCTGCAAACAGCAGTGGTCTGGGAATCTGAGTTTCGTTTCCCTGCTTGTTTGAAGTTAAAGGAGTAGTTTATAGCTCAGGCATATATTGATTCGTGAAGACCTGCAAGTTGTCTCCTGTGTGTGAACTAAGACATTATCAAAGGTGGACTTCTTACCACACAGAAAGGTATGAGAAAAGTACAGTTTCATTCTTAGGTATTTTTGAGTATTTATTATTATTATAGTTAATTTACTTTATGTGAAAAGATGGTAAAACAAGTAAAGGTGCTCTTGGCCTCTTATGCTAAAAAATCCAGGATTCTCTTCCTAATTGCCATCCTTTCTTATACAGTTTGGAAGGAGGGTACCTTTGAAGTTAATGTAAAAGATGAGGTTCTCTCCTGACCTGGCATCTACCATTCTGGTGGTGGTGTGATGCGTTGTGATTCTTCCACGTTACTACTTTATGTAAGCACAGAAAGTAGATCCTAGTTATCTGACCTTTACTGCAAGGGTAAAAGGTGTGGTGTTTGATCTTTGGTTTGGGTTTGTTTTTTTTTTGAAGAAATTGCAAAATAATGGGGCAAACTGTTGAATTATAATATATCTGGAATATATTTTCAGATATATAGTCTTCAGAAAATATTTTGGATTAAAATATTATTAAAGAATTTGAACTTTTAAAATGTTCCTATGATTTTTAGAACCACTCTGCCTTTTTAGTGTGTTGAAATGATGCTTTTGAATGTTTGTTTTCTTGTTATTATAAATATTTTAAAAATAACTTTATAGGTGGCCTCCCTTTCTATCTGGCATGCATTTGAGGAAATTTGATGAAACAGCATGAAAATTATTTTTAACAANCTTTTTTTCCACTGTCTTGCTGCTCAGGAAGTTGAAAAACAGTGTCGCTGTGGAAAGCACACTAAACGCATGCCATGTCATAAGCCATATCTGTGTGAAACAAAGTGCACTAAAACTCGTGATTGCCAAAAGCACCAATGTAGGAGAAAGGTAAGTGTCCGGAGAGGATCTTTCTCAAATGAATATTTTTATTAATATATAATATTTTGTATTATATAGAAGTCAATCTGTTGTTCCGCCCCGTGTCATTCAGACTAGTTTGCTGCGTCCCAGAATTCTCTGAAGAGCACATCACTCAGAAAAACTCAATGGCCTTACAAATTGGGAGGGGATTTTAATAACTTTCCAACTCCAGAAGGCAGTTTTGCTTTCAAATACGTGAGTGTTTACTGAGGCTTTGTGCGTTCTGGAGNAACAAGTAAAGGTGCTCTTGGCCTCTTATGCTAAAAAATCCAGGATTCTCTTCCTAATTGCCATCCTTTCTTATACAGTTTGGAAGGAGGGTACCTTTGAAGTTAATATAAAAGATGAGGTTCTCTCCTGACCTGGCATCTACCATTCTGGTGGTGGTGTGATGCGTTGTGATTCTTCCACGTTACTACTTTATGTAAGCACAGAAAGTAGATCCTAGTTATCTGACCTTTACTGCAAGGGTAAAAGGTGTGGTGTTTGATCTTTGGTTTGGGTTTGTTTTTTTTTTGAAGAAATTGCAAAATAATGGGGCAAACTGTTGAATTATAATATATCTGGAATATATTTTCAGATATATAGTCTTCAGAAAATATTTTGGATTAAAATATTATTAAAGAATTTGAACTTTTAAAATGTTCCTATGATTTTTAGAACCACTCTGCCTTTTTAGTGTGTTGAAGTGATGCTTTTGAATGTTTGTTTTCTTGTTATTATAAATATTTTAAAAATAACTTTATAGGTGGCCTCCCTTTCTATCTGGCATGCATTTGAGGAAATTTGATGAAACAGCATGAAAATTATTTTTAACAAGTATTGAAAAACTGAGGTGGTAGAAGAATGTAGATTTATACCAGAAATGTCTACATGATCAGTTAAATAGAGTTTTTTTTTTGTTTTGTTTTTGTTTTTGTTTTTTTTAATAGTGCTGTCCTGGAAACTGCCCACCTTGTGATCAAGTCTGTGGGCGGACTCTGGGCTGCAGAAATCACAAATGCCCTTCAGGCTGCCACAGAGGTAAGAATAGGTGAAGGATCCCTGTAGTGATGGAATACTGTTTATTCCAGTCAACAATATTCGTGCTTGCGTGACTCTGTGTGGTGCTTCGTGAATTCTTTCCTCTGTCCCATGTGGGCTTTTTGTGTGGGCAGTGTGTTTGAAAGCTTTTTAATGCTAGTTAGAGCTTAAGGACTTACATAATGACAGCCTGAGTTTTTACCTGGTAATTTTGTTTTGCATTGTTCCTCTGAAATTGTTCTGTCCCCTCTCCAGCTGCTTCATTCAAAATCCATAGCTTGCCTTTTTTTTTCCCCAAATAATTCTGTTTGCTGAATATGCCTAACAAAGTCCAACTACATGTAGAAATGACTGTGTTCATTGAGTCTGGATGGTTTTTAAAAAGCCTAGAATACAAGGAGTAATACAAGTGGGCTTAAGAAAAAAGAAAAAGTTGACGGAATTGAATATATTTTGGTGTCTTACTGGTAAAAGAGAAAATAAGACCTTGTTACTGACTACATGAAGGATAACAAAAAAGTTTACTTCTGTATCTGGTGACCTTGGTTTAAAAGATGCTGAAAATGGCCAGAATTGCCTAGCAGCTTTTATCCTGGCCAATTGCTTTGACATTTGCTTGGTAGGGGATTAAACTGCAATGACTGAAAAAGTGGCTGCCCTCTCAGCAATTTTCCCCACAGAAGCTGCTGCCCTGCTGAAACAACGACTGAGTACCCTGTCTAATTTCCCTTAGTATTTTGGACTTTAAATCGCAACAGCTCAGGAAATAATTCACAATTGGTTGGGCCAATCTTGCTTCTGAGGCAGTGATTCTTAAGTAGACAGGGTGGTAGATGTGGTAGTTGTCCCAGTTAACCTGCTATTAAATCTGTCACCACAAACTAGTGGTTTGGTTTTTTTCCTCTGTTAACTATGCCCCTTTTCTTCTCCTTCCTTTCTTCTCCCCTACCCTCCAAAATCCTGGAAAAACATGATTTTTTTTTTTTCTGTACTGTCAGAAGAAAACTGGTAATGTTATTCCGCGTGAGTTTGATAACTAAATCATGGAATACAATTCTGGTTGGAAAACTAGGGAGCTGATGCTGCATTATAAGATACACATTTACATTGAATAGGTGTTTATATTTGATAGTGCTTGCCTCTTACAGCCTAGCTAAAAGTGACAAGGATATCTAGTAACTAATAATAGTATGAAACATAATCAGTGCCTCTGTGAAAAGAGAAGCAAACTTAGAGAAGGTAAATATCAAATACATATATGCTTTAAAGTGTATGTAATTTAAATACTGACAGTGGTACTGTTTAAGTAAGTGCTAACTCTTGCCAAAAGTTGCATTTAATGAAGCGAAAAATGATGATATCAGATGGTAAATTTAGAAAGTAACTTCTGTGGGCTTTAACAAAATACAGTCTATTACAATTTGTAACATCTTGTCAGAATGCTTGAAAATATTCCTAATAAAGGCAATAGTTTTGATTTCAAAATATTTATATTCATGTGTTTCTCCTTATACACTGATATTTTAATAGGTACTGCAAGTTATGATTAATTATTCAGCGTGTAATACCAGGTCAAGTTAGTTTTGCAATGAGCTGCCAGGTCTCGGTGAGCACTGATTTTAAAGGAAACAGTGTGTATCCTAGAAAATAACATGGCAGATCAGGTCCTTTAAAAGGACCTTTACGTTTTAGAGCTTGCTGATAATAAGCACTTGACCTTTAGCAGGGGTCCCTGAAAAAAAGGTAATTTATCTATTTTGTTTGTGGTTTAATTTGATTATTTTTTTTTTAAATGCATCTTTTTCGTAAGTTGCTGAAATTTACAACATGGAGCTAGGGAACAGGAATGTTTTGTTTCCTACTGTACTACACTGGAACACTTGATTTGAGAACAGTGTGCTCTCACCTTAACCTCAGGTTTATCTGCGATCTCTGCCCTTCTGTCTTTCTGAGAATGTGGGCACTTGTCTTGATTAATAGAATATTTAAGTAAATTGTACACATATAGCCACTCTGGGCAGCATAGATTTAGACCTTCAGTTTATTTTGTAAAAGTAGCCGTTCATGTCTACTGATAATTTAATTTATTTGCAATATAAAGACTGTAGACTTCCATGCTTTTCATTTCAGCAGCCTTTTTTTATTGTGTGAGATCTGCTTCTTGCAGTGTTGCTTCTTAGCTCCTGCTGAAAAGTCAGAGTTGCTTAAAAGGTTGTGCTGCTGATAACGCTTACAAAGCATTGCTTTCTTTAAAATTTCAGAATGCAATGTGATTAGTAAGCCAAAATCCCACGTCTAAATTTGCTTCTGTGTTTTTCTTTTTTAAAGGATGCATGCTCTTACTGCATATTACTCAGTAAATTTTAGCAGTTGGCGCATGTTGAAGAAATAGTGTAGGAGAGCTATAAATTAGAACATAGTTATTTTACACATCTCTTAAAATATATCAGCTGAGTAGCATGAGAAACTTTATAAAGGAGGAGGATCTTTTTAAAAAAAAAAATAAATGCATTACACCTAGAGTATGAACTTTAATGCCAGAGAAAATCTGCAAAACTTTATTGTACCAGTTTTTTCTATGTCTCTTTTTCCTCTTTTGAATATAGATGAAAGATGACATGTCTTCATATGTATGAAGGCTGAAATATAAACAGGAAATTCTTAAGTGTTGTGTGATCAAAATTGCTGGGCTTTAATAATGTTGACTTCTTTTTAAACTGTAAGAGAGGGGTTATTTCTAGCTTTGTACTATTTACCAGCTGTAGAATAATCAAGATCATTATTGCTGTTCTTTTAAGAATGGTGAAGTTCTCTTTCTCAGAGGGATTTGAAACTAAGCAGAAATAAAAAAATAGCAGCCATCTATTATTTAGATCAAACAGAATTGGACAGTTATAGCATATAGATATTCAGAGTTGTGTTAGTTATTTTTTTTTTATATAATCGGTAGCTTACTGAGATTATCATGTTAATGAATTTATTTTTAGGTAGTTGTAATCCATGTCCAGAGACTGTAGATGTGAAATGCAATTGTGGAAGAACTGTCATTAAAGTGCCCTGTGGCAGAGAGCGCACCATCAAACCTCCCAAATGCAAGCAGCTGTGCAGGTCAGTATAGAAACTGTGCCTGTTTCTACTTCTTCAGTGAATTAACTTATCCTTAAAGAAAATAGTAAAATACAAACTTAGAAGGCAAAAATTGCTCGTTTCATATGATTGTAGATATTACTTCTCAGTTTTCTGTATTCTTGACTATGCAGGTGGAGATTAGTAATACTTGTTCTTTGCTATGGTTGTACGGGCAGCTTCCTGCTGCCAAGGAAGGAGGTTCTGTCCCACCGAGTACTTCTCATTCTGTGGTCACACTCCCTTCTTCAAGTTGTGTCTGCCACGTTTTGACCTGGAAAACTTGATTAGCAGATGGAAAAAAGAGAGTATTTTTTGCTGGGGTGTAGTAAGATTACTTAGCACGCTGAGTAGAATTAGGAGTGGAATAGCTGCTGGAATGTGCAAACCCAACTTTTATTTAAATTTTATCTATACCTGTATAATTTTACTGTAATATTAACTACTGCTGATGGTGAGAAGTAAACTCACCTTAAAAAAAATAACTTGTCTCAGTTCTTTGTACTTTGAGCGTAACTGTCCAGTGACTAGAATTCTGTATTTCTTGCTGTCATTCTTGGATTTTTACTTCAGTCGACCGCCAACGTGTCACCACTCTGCCCAGGAGAAACACTATTGTCACTTCGGTCGGTGTCCTCCATGTCGTCAGTCCTGCCAGAAAGCATTAGCCTGTGGTCATTTGTGCCCTGTTCCCTGCCACGATGAAGCACTTGTGAAGCAAACCGGAGTAGTAAGTAAATAGTGAAAAATGGTGTGGTATCTGTGTTCTGAAGAACGAGCAACAGCTGTTTGACCTCAGTCTTAGATTGGAGGCTTTTGGAGTTCAGAGTAAATAAATAATCAAGCACAGAGGTATGCATGCTACTTAGCCAAGAAACAAAGTGGTTCTAGCTCCTCTGTTGTTACCTAATTAACTTTGTAAAATATCTAATGACCTGTTCGGTTTGCAGCAGCTACAATTATCCAAGAAAGTATAAGGATTTTTTTCGAGTTGTATTACAGATGCTTAGTTTCAAAGGTAAGCAAGTACTTTTAACATAAGAGTGAAAAATAAATTTTGACTCTGGTACTTATTAAATCATCAAAATCCGTACAAGTTAGAAGTGAGAATTTGTTTGGCATCTTTAAGCATGACACACGCACGTGGTGCACGATGATAATTTCACTTGTTTAGTAATTGAAATATTTTTATATTTTTACCTCTATTAAATGCTTAGAACCGTTTTCATGGGTTTTCTTGTTTGGCTTTGGACCTTGTTTTTAGCAGCAGGGCCACAGGCCTTCATTTTCCTATTCCCTAACCATGGTAAGGCTGAAATGGTAACTTCTTGTGCGGAGGGTGTGTTGAGATTTCCATTAGTATAAACTTAGCTATTAGAAAGTGGATTTGTTAGAACTGGCATCTCTTTAGATGATCTGTTTGT
This sequence comes from Nycticryphes semicollaris, assembly GCA_013400055.1. Lineage (NCBI taxonomy): Eukaryota > Metazoa > Chordata > Aves > Charadriiformes > Rostratulidae > Nycticryphes > Nycticryphes semicollaris. Next base: position 7,562 of record VXBJ01005714.1, read on the forward strand.
TTATGGTCAAGCAGACAGTGCCATTTGTGTTTTGCATTCAGCTAGTGTTGTCTTCTGCTCTCAGCATCAGTCTGCAGGACCTTGGGAACAGCCATCTGAGCCAGCTTTCATTCGAACTGCCTTACCGTGCCCTCCCTGTCAGGTTCCCATTCCAGTGTAAGTATTAAAAAATAAAATAAAAAGGAAACAAAGGAAAGAAAGCTTTGGTATGGAAAGAGACTTTTTTATTTTTATACTGTTATAAACGTGTGATATTAAATCTATTAAATCTATCTCATGCTCAGTGCATGAGAGGACAGGTAGTGTTAGGAAAGATTGGTTTTGCGTGTTGTGTGCAATGCTGCCTTAAAAGAAAAACAGGAAAATTGCAAAGGAGGGCACTGTAATTTGATAGTCCTCAGCGACAGACAAGTTTTTCCATATAGTTTGTATCCTGTTTGGTTTATATGACGGTAATTTTCTGCATAATGGATTGCTATTTTGTTTCTCAGTTCTTCAGTTATGTGCTAATTAATTGCAGGTGGATGCCCTTCATCCGGTCTGCTTGTCTCCTTTCTGGTTTTGACTTGTTCTGCTCCTTGAGTAGAGCTGAATCAAGTATTTCTGTGAGTTTGCTGAGGTTATAAGGGAAGATGTGATGATGACTCATTTTCACCATTTTTTTTTTCAATTTGATAGAACTTCTGTTTACGTTGTGGAATAAGGACTCAGAATTCAAAATTGATCTGAAAAAGGAAATATTGGGGGTTTTTGTCTGTTTTTGTGTTACAGTGACTCACCGATTTAAACCTTGCATACTTCACAGACATTAGTGCCTATTTGTTTATTAAACATCTCTCCTTAATGAGGGAATTATTATGTCCTCATTTTACAAAGTGAGAAGTAGACAGAGGAAAACGGTCAAAAATATCCATTGAACTGCCTACGTGGATATGTTTAGGACTCAATTTATCAAGGATTGTACTATCTATTGTACTATCCGTGGAGGTGTTTAAGACCAGTAGACGTAGCGCCCTTAAAGGTGTGGTTTAGTGATGTTTTTTTGTCAGTTTAAGGTTGGCGGTTGGACTTGATGATCTGAAAGGTCCCTTCCAAGCCAGGCAATTCTATCATAGGTTGAAATTTTATTACCTACGACTTTTTCTATTTCAAAACTGTCTGCTCAGTACTTGTGATGCTTGAGCTCAAAGTTCGAAACCAGACTCCCAAAAGGTGAAAAATAGGTAGTTATGAACAGTCTGGTTTCAGTGGTTGGGTAGATGCCTGTAGAAACTGTCTCGTGTAGGTATTCAGCAGAGGTCATTGTGTAACATCATGTGTTAAGTAGGGTGCATCTCTTAATTCCAACCTCAAAATCACCTTACTTAGTCTGAAGACTCTTTGCCAGAGGACGTAAGTCTACTAAGTGAGAAGGAAACCATACTGGAAAAGTTGTACTTAATTTTCTAACTAGAGGAAGCATCATTATGTGTCATAGTGCTTGGGGCAAATCAAGATTCTATTAGCATTAGATAACATTAATTCTGGAATAACCTCACTCTTGATTGATCTTTGCGATTGTAATACTCTTTTTTTAATGAGAGTGGTATGAGGGGTTACCTAAATGAACATAATAAGAACACTAAACAAAACCAAAGCTATAAAGTAACGTGGTGCTACAAAGCAAAATAACTGACACCATCTTAGATCATAGCAGGGCTTTTAGAATTGTTCCTAAAACAGTGGCATTTGAATGAATATGATAATGGAGAATAGTTTCAGTAATCCTGGATGCATGGAGGGTTGTTAGTGGGGATTCCATCTTTCACCACTGAAGTTTTGCAACAGTTTTTGATGTCTTTTCTAATGATTTGGACGCAAACAGTCACATTTGGCATGGAATTTATTTGGCATCTGTTTCTGTAAGTAGTTCAAAGGGAATTTCTGGAAAATTATTGGCTGAGAGTATTTCACAGAACCATTGAGGCTGGAAGGTACATTGGGGTGGGGTAATCTAGTCCAACCTGGTAAAAACAGATCAACGCAGAAGTCACACCAGTTTGCTTCAACTTTGTCCAGTTGGACCTTGAAAACCCTCAAGTACATAATTGAATCTACAGCCTCTCTGGACAACTTTTTTCTGTGCTTGGTTATGCTGATTATTGTATTTTTATTCTGAATGGCATCCCTGCCCTCAGATGTATTGACTGCAGTGTCCCTTAATGTTGTCTGCAAAACTGGTGCTTTTTCTCTCTTCCAAGTGGCTGGGGAAAAAAACAGATAGATCCCAGGCTGAAGAATTCCACCTGTAACTGGTGTCCAAGTAGGATACAAAAAACCTAGCCACTATGCTTTGAGCCTGGAGATCCTGCCAGTTTTTCGTACATCTGGTAGTTCATCTGTCACCAGTACATCTCAACTCGAATGCAGGGTTGCTGTGGGGAGCTTCTCATCCGCAGGTTAAGTAGTTAGGTGGCAGAAAGCAATCAGGATGGCTATGCAGCTTCCCCTTGCAGTGAAACAGAAGGGTGCTACAATGGAATACAGAGGTCCTAGAAGCCAAATTAACCGGTTATAGGAAGATTATAGTGGATTTAAGATAACTGAGCTGTGTAGAGGGAAAAACAGGCTTCTGTGCTGCATCTGCTTCTTGCTTGACTAGGTGAAAGGCCAATCACTTGTTTATATCCTGCTGTCCTAAAGACCGATGTGTAGCTATTGGTAGTTGCTTTGGTTAGGAAAATTATCAGGGATATTTATTTTTTTAAAACACTTTACTAGAATTTTTTAGGAACTGATTTACAGGTATTTTAGCTTGACTATTGGTAATGTTTTCATTACTCTCCCTTATAAGGTTTCAGTAGAGAAATCAAAATAGCACTTGGGAAGGGGATGACAGATATGAAATCAGAGGTTAAAAGAAAAAGATACTTTTCAAAACAAATTGAGCAAAAGATTAATTTAATTTTTTAGGAGTTTTTCTTTCCTAGGGATGGTAGACCACCCTAAAAGGGATAGAATTGTAAACATAAGAGTAGACTAGTAGTTCTCTGAAATAACTGAAAAATATGAAGTGGTATATTAGCAGAGCTAAAGGAGAAGATATTTGGAAGCAATCCAGGTAATTTTCAAAATAAATTTGGTAAAATAAAATTTTTTCCTTTCATATACAAATGTAGACTGCACATGAAACAATGGTTTTGGGATTACCGTCATAAAATACAGTGATCCATACAGCTGTTGAAAAAGAGAAGATAGCTAAATGATTTTCTCTTAGTTTGCACTTTTTAAATTGTATTGTTTTTCTGAGAAGCACCAGTGCTGTTTTAAGTAAGTCCCTTATTAAATAAATACCTGTTCTCTAAATATCTGATTTTTTTTCTCTTTAACAGGCAGTGTCTTGGTCAGCATGAGGTGAGTCATAAAAACTGCCTTTTAGAGTGGAATATGAAGGATATCTCACTTTGTCAGTCTGCAAAACAGACTATTAAAGAGAAATATTATATAGCTTCTTCATATTTTAAAACCCATGAAGTACATTATCACAAGGGCTTACGTATCAGAAGGTATTTTAGTTCTTTTCTGAAGAATATATAACTGTGACTTTTTAGAATTCTTGGTCAGAAATATAAACTCATCACTTATGAAGCTATTTGTGTATTCCTGCAGCTGTTTAAATAGGGCTTATTTTTGGGGGTGTGTGTGTCTTTTTTCACTATATACATCTTGGGGTCTTTTTCCTCATTGAATTATTATTATTCGCTCCCTGTCATACAGCTCTCCTAGAAACTGTTATGTTTATTTTTAAAGGATAAGGAACCTAGTGTCATACAGGGAAATTCTTGTGATTTGGATCTGAGCATGCATGGATGAAGTCAGATAATGTAGTACTAACTCCTTTAGTGTTATTTATTAGCTTGTCCTTTTGCTGTGCTGCTTCCTCCAGTTTTGGGTGAAGTAATTGTCTCTTTTGGCTTACATGAGAGGAAAATCTGATTGATGCTTGAAGCTAAACAATTATCAACAGACCTTCTAAAAGTCATTGACGACTAAGCTAGTCTTTAAAAAAACACTATTGCTATCACAGCTTTGTCTACTAGAAAATCTGGCATAAATTCCCTGCCAAAGCACAGGTAACAATACTATAACGAACCTAGTTTCATTTGAAGTTAGTACAAAATTACAGAAAACAGTAAACACTTAAAAATATTTAAAGATACCTCCCCCTTTTTCTTTCTCTTTGGCCTTGTTTAGTGATCTTTTGGTATGTTTTGAAGTGGAGGATTGATTATGTAGTGGCAACACCTACGGATGTTGTTAGCGAAGTTTATATATCAGCAGCCTGTGCAACACATTTATTAATCGGAGGAAGCTGTGAATACAGCTTCCATAGAGCTACTTGGCAGCTTCTTGGTTGCTAAAGAAAAATGGGCTGTGAAAAGGGATGAAAAGAAACGACTGTGCCTGCTTGTTTGTTGTTGAAACAGCTGGGGTTTGGTTTTGCTTTCCACAGTAAAACCTGCAAGTGTATCAGCCAAGGTTTTATCGAGCCAGTGAGGCGTTTTGTGGTAGGTCCAGTGGAATCTCACCCTAACTTTTTTGTGGATTTATGTATAAACAGAATGTCAGCTGTGGTGTATAACTTGCTCTTCAGAGGGAGTGTAGTGATAGGAAGAGGGGTAATGGTTTTAAACCAAAAGAGGGGAGATTTAGATTAGATATCGGGAAGAAATTCTTTACTGAGTGGGTGGTGAGACACTGGAACAGGTTGCCCAGAGAAGCTGTGGCTGCCCCATCCCTGGAGGTGTTCAAGGCCAGGCTGGATGGGGCTTTGAGCAACCTGGTCTGGTGGGAGGTGTCCCTGCCCATGGAAGGGAGGGTAGAACCAGATGATCCTTAAAGTCCCTTTCAAATCTAACCATTCTATGATTCTATATTTACAACTACTTACTTCAGAATAATAAAAAAAAAAAGCAAAATAATCCTTTCTCTGTTGCATACTAATCTTAGCAGAACCAGTCAATGGCTTTGGGTCATGTTTTCTGTATGAGTTTGTGTAGAAAATAAGGAAAAAAAAAATCCCAGGGTGTCTATTTCTACCTTTAATTATTCGGATTTATTGATATTCTCAATTAAACCTTCCTTCTCTCAGCCAGCAGGGCGCAGTGCTTCCTTCCAGCTGAAGTTCAGTAGTTTTTGGAGTTGAATGAAGTGTCCTAATATTTGAGATTTTTTTTTTTTTTAGAGCAGTCAAGGAAAAGAATGACTTGTTAATGTTTGTGTGAGAAGGGGGTGTTTACTGTGTGTTTTCTGTGCATTGTACGTTTTGTTGTTCTGAGATCTCTAAAAATAAGCAAACCAAGCATGTAATGTCCGTTCAGTGTTTTACGGCCACATTGGCGCTTAAATAGCAATCTCACCTCCAACTAATTTATTTTTGTTAACAAGATAAAACACTCGCATATATTTATAAACACTTCCCTCCTGTAGTAACTTCCTGCCCCTGAGAGATTTTCACTGTCAATTGTGAACTTTGTACAGATGATGAAAGCAGCAAATATCTCAAAGTTTTCTCTGTGAAGATGGGCTGTGGAATAATTACTAAAATGCAATCACATTAGAAATACAGCATTGTTCACACGTTAAGGAAAGGTATAAAAATCACAAAGTTTCTAGGGTAGAATGCAGCCAGAGCTGGTTTGCAAGGGATCCACTCTGTCTGTGATTCCCCAAACAATATTGTTTGCAAAGCAACACGGAGGATGGACTAGGGTGGGGACATTCTATGGCCAAGTGAAAGTACAGCAGATATGGGAAATGAGATGGTCCTGTGGAACTGATAAGCCACCTACTGGCTGCCCTGAGCCAACAGTCTGTCAAATTTTGAGGAAATGCTGACCTTTGTGCACACTTTGCTCATCATAATGTCATTATAATACCAAAACACACCTCTATCCCAAAGGCTACCTGCCTCTGAGGTGCAACCGCTCCTCCTTCAGTCTGCGCCCTGAATTTTCCCTAAGCTATACCTTTAAATGTGAGGCGGGAGAATTTTACACCAGTCATGATAAAGGTACTTATGACTAGAGTCACTCAACCTCCACCTCGAAGATAAAAAATAGTATAACAATAGCCCAAGAATGGGGGGAATATCAGGGAAGGCACCATCGTGAACAGGTCAAGGAGGATTCCATCGCAGACTGCCTTTGATTTCCAGGCAACGGGCTGAGCCTTTCTTCCACTTTGGGGGGACACCTTTAGGTAAGACTTAGACTGTACCGAGTGCTTCCTCGGGAAACTTGGAAAACTCTCTAGAGAGTCTCTTTCCTACGTTCCTAGCCAGGCTGTGTTGTGTTGTATTGTGCAGTCCCTATTAGTGGATCCAGAATCAGGATAGTTAATATTTTGAACGGGACTGGACTGATGGTGGTGAATTGGGCATCGTTCAGAATTTAAACCTAGTTGCACCCAGCCTCCCGCCTGGGCGAGGAGGGGTAGAACACAAGGGAGTTTATTTTCTACCAAAACTACTACACAACAGGGGCTCATTGCTTGTCAATGTTACTGATTATGTTGGTTTGATTTAGTTTGAGCTCTTACATGTCTTTGGGTATAAAGAATGAGCAATTTATCACGTGAAACAGCAGATTTTAAACTTATTTTCAGATTACATAGTTTGATAAAATCCACTTTCAGTGGAGCTGTGATTCTACATGATGTTTAATCGATAATAAGATATTTTTTTCTTAGGTACGTTCTGCAGCCTTTTAAATAATTTTACTGTGTAAGCTTTGGATGTTTTTACATATATTTAGAAAAATTAATAACTCTCCATTCTTTGATTTGTAGGTGCTTAAAAGTAGCTCTCAACTTTGTTTCAGGTTACAGGTGAAAAAAATCACCTATCATCAATAATTGCTGCCACCTGAAAATGAAAACTTGGTATTTTAATTTTTCTTTGAATTGGTGTATGCACTGGTGTTTCATAGCAGTGCCATGCATACACTCTTTTAAAATCAAATTATGAGAGCTAATGTTTATATTCAAAATCTTTTTTTTATGAGAGAACGTTATTTAAAGTCCACACAAGGGGGACAATGAGGACAAACAGGAAATCTTAACTGTATGTGGATGTGGTATTAATTTATCTGCTCTATTTAATTCTCTTTTAGTTGATTCATTTCATTAAATGTTCTAGGGGAAGGGAAATGTTACGATTTTGTTTCTGTGCTGAATACTTCGAATATCCTGTAATAGCAGTCTTGCTGTTCCCAGGCAGATAGAACCCTTCTTCTTGGGTTTGTTTCAGTTTTGAGGTTTTTTTTGTAGGAATTTGATGCTAGGTTTTATTGTTCTAAGGTTTTTTCAGTTGTGATTCAGTTATAAGAAGACCATTACTTTGCTCCTAGGTAATAAAATTTCATGTAAAACTTGGTGAGATTAATCTTTATGGCTGAGTACCTTAAGAATATTTCCAGAATTTCTCTGCCCTGTTGTACTTGATTCAGAAGCTGTGCACAGCTTCTGGAACTTGTGTTGTCCTTCTTTCCTTGCCTCCCTTTCCTTATCCTGTGGAAGGCCTGTGGTCTGAAAGTGATACCTCCTTATTTTCTTTCTGTTTTCCAACCAGCTTTCATGAAATACTTCTGGTTCTCATATGTGGTATTTACTCTCCATCAGCCTCCTGGAGTTTGTGGCTTCTTTGATATTCATCTTTGTAGAAAGAGCAGTGACTTCTATTCTAGGCATTTCAGAAATGCATTCCAACTATAGAAAGTAAAACTTACTCTCTGCTTTGTCCTTTGGATATATTATCAACATCCACGACAGCTTGACTTGTCAAGAAATGGAAACAGAATTTGCAGATATATTGTACTTCTAAATTAACTGAAATTCTTGTGGTTTTGGCTACCACGTCAATTGATTCCAGAAGGATCGCTTATCTTTTATTGGACTCAAGACCTGGGAAAGTCAGTGGATGGGGCAAGCTGAAGCTGTGCTGGATGCAGCCAGAGGGCTGGGACGTTCTCTGCAGTTGGCTGGCTGAAAGCTGCTACTGTTGTCTGCTGCCTTTGGGCTTCCCTCCACGGCTTCATTCAACACTGCAGCTCAGCTGGTGTCCTTTCCCCTCTACTCAGCACTGGTGAGACCCCCACCTCGAGTGCTGTGTCCAGTTTTGGGCCCCTCACTACAAGAAAGACATTGAGGTGCTGGAGTGCGTCCAGAGAAGGGCAGAGAAGGTGATGAGGGGTCTGGAGACCAAGTCTTAGGAGGAGAGGCTGAGGGAACTGGGGCTCAGCCTGGAGAAAAGGAGGCTGAGGGGAGACCTTCTCGCTCTCTACAACTACCTGAAAGGAGAGTGTAGCGAGGGGAGTGTGTGTGTGTGTCTCTTCTTCCCAAGTAACAAGGACAAGAGGAAACGGTCTCAAGTTGCACCAGAGGAGGTTTAGACCAGAAATAAGGAAAAATGTTTATGCTGAAAGGACTGTTGAACATTGGAACAGGCTGCCCAGGGAAGTAGTGGAGTCGCCAATCCTGGAGGTATTTAAAAGACGTGGTACTTAATAATATGCTTTAGTGATGTTTTTTGACCGTCAACCCTAGGTTAATGGTTGGACTAGATGATCTGAAAGGTCACTTCCCACCCAGGCAATTCTATGATTCTCTGTCCTTATCTGATGGAAGACTTAACTCTCGTTAAAAGGAGTCTCATCAACATGTTGAACTCTAGTCTGCTGTTACTGCCCTGATCTGCTCTAACTGCATGAGCCACAGCAGAATCAGTAGTCATTAAAAAGAAAAAAAAGAAGAATGCAACTAAGGGAGCAAGGAAAAGTAGAGAAGTGGGCGCTGGCAGATCTTAATGTTTAGTGCAGCTTCTCAGTCATTATTTTACTTTCCATCATCCTTTGTCTACTTGTGCTGCTGCCGAAAGGAAGTTGTGGTTCTCGGGAAGGAGGAGGGAGATGGAGGAGGATGAGAAGGGGCAGGGTATAAGAAATGATAAAAGCTTTGGTAATTGGTGTGTGTTTGCTGGGTATAGCGTTTGCTGCTTCACACCCTCCTTTTATTAGCCCCTGTTGCTGGCTTTTGCTCATTTGGGCAGCAGAAACGTCAGCCATCAGAGACTGAGCTGTAGGATGTTTGTGGGGGGGAGTGTGATCCTGGTGTTCAGAGTTTTGCTATGGTTGTGTGAGCGCTTTAGTCCAGCGCAGTGAGCTTCAGCTCTGGCACAGGGATGGGAGAGAAATTGGACATGATAGTCTCAAGGTTTTCTCCTGTATATTCCATGCTTGATGTTCAGCCTGCCCTGCAGACTCCTCATGTTCAGAGTCTCTGTCGGTCAGAATGAGAATATGAGGAATTCAGAAATCTTTCTTAGAGGGGTTTGAGTTGGAAGGGACCTTGAAGATAGCTGGTTTCAAGCCCCAAACCATGGGCAGGGACATCTCCCACTAGACCAAGTTGTGAATGAATTGTGTTTTGCAGTGACTTGATGTGGAGCACAGTCTTTTTTAGTTGTTTTTTTTTTGGGGTGAATCCCAGAAACACTTCTCTAAGTCAGTAGATTCAAATCCCACCTTGTATATTTTTGCTTTAGGATTGAGGAACATCTACAAGGACGGTGCTGAGGGGAGAAGGTCTCTTGCTCTGTGGGGGAGCCCCACTCTCTTCCCTTGTTTCCATTCCAGGTCTCAACCAGTTGTTCAGCCAATCAACTCCCAAACCTAGCCAAAGACAAGGAACTTTTTTGCTGTGAATTCCTCTTCTTCCATTTTGATTAGTTGAACTGTCTTGTTCTAAAGCCCGGTGTGAGATAGGACCTGTTCAAAGTAACAGATAGGAGTGTGCAACTGGGATTGCAGAGTTGGAAGCGAGGAGGGGAAGGGGACGCAGCGCGAAGCTGTTCAGTCAACTGAAGCCGTAACATGAAATCATGCCCTTAGTCTAGTCAAAGTGAGTTATATCACATTATCCTATTGTGTAATAGCATCACAAACAGAAACTGTTTTTCCCTGTGAAATGATCATTATATTAAGAAAAAAACATCAATTTTTTTGACAGTGTCACAGAAACAAATTGTTTTTCATGTGAATATTACGTAACGGTTGGAAAATAGGAACAGCCAGTTTCCTCTAGTGCTCATGATGTGGAGGGACTTGTACCTTATTCAACTTCAGGAAGGTCACCTAGTTAACCAAGTTAGAAGTTTACACTCCATTTCAGTACCAATAAAGCTTTAAGGGTTCTAAATGGCTGCTCTGAAGAGTACTAAAGAGCTCTGTTAACTGGGGTGCTAACCTCAAATTAGGAAGTACAAATAGATCACGAGACATTAAAATTGTAGTCCTTGCATAAAGCCATTTCTTCTTTCCCTCCTCACTTCTAGGAGTTATATTTGATATAGTCAGTACTTGGTTTTTAGAATTTCCAGCTTGCGGGTTGTTTTCTGTTTGTAGAACTGTAAAATGTTTGGGGTTTGTGATGACCGTAACATAATCAGACCTGTGAAAGGAGACTGTAACAATCTTCTGTGATAACTATAAAGCAGTCTAGGAACATTTAATGGAAGGCACGAGTGTAATTCAGAAAGAAGGAATAAATCACACTAAAAGATTTGAACAATGTAATAGTCTGTTTAAAAAAATCCCCACACAATGTTGCAGAAGTTAGACAGCTTATTTAATTAATAAAGCGTTTTGGGTTGGGTTTGTTGATGTTTTTTTTTTTTTTTTCCATGGGGTAACCAGTATAAAACAAATGTGTGTGGTTGTGTTGGGATGGAAACCTAAAGACTAGTAAAAAAAAAAGACATCTTTTTTGGTTTTCTTTTAACAAAGATACTGAAGAACCAAAATTTCTCAGAAACGATGCTGTGGCTCTGTGTGAGGGTATATACATAGGGTGTGTATATATACATATAGCACAGACAGCACAGGGGCAGTGTGCATTTAGGTACACTACACTATCTGCACATACATTCACTTACAATGTTTTGGTTTTACCTTTTAGGTTAGTCCATTGCCCTGTCACTCTGCAAATCCCTACTCGTGTAAAAGGTTTTGTGGGCGACTTCTTGATTGTCAGAATCACACCTGTGTGAAAGAATGTCATCACGTTACGAAACTGACCGGTAGCACAGATGGAAATAAGGTAGGTTGATTTTTCTTTGTTTTTTTCTTTTTTTGTGTATCTTACGCGTTGTCTTCAGTTTTAACTGGCAAATAAAGAACTGGCAGCTGGAAGGTACGGGATCTGTTCCAAATTCCACTGGGAGACTTGCACGTGTTCTGCTCCCATTGATGCAATGCTGTAGCAACTCCCAGCGCATCCCTGAGCTATGGACTTTTTGGAGGATTGCACGAACTATCCTACACATGCAAATGGAATGACTTCAAGTTGCCTTCTTAAGATCAAGCAAACGAACCTCTCCCCAGCCCTGTGTTACAGAGCAGTATGTCATGACTAAAGTATCACAGTAACATGGCAGGTGGGAAAAGTTAGTACTGAATATGGAATTTCTTCTTTTTCTAACAGTGTTCTATAGAGAATTAACAGGGCTTAATGGCAATTGCCCAAAGCACTAATATTAAGACGTCCTTGTATGCCCAGGAAGCAAAATAGAACTGTCTGTCCGACCAACAAACACAGGTGTTTTTTCTTTTCTTTTAAAGGCATATTTTAATAATTGTTTTTACTTTAGGGGTATTTTACTGAATAGCTTGATTCCCTTAGCAAAACCACCCCAGCTCGCACTTCTATATTAAAGCTTGTTTATGGCATCTAAGAAACAAATGTTTGGCGTGTTCTTTTAGTACTTTGTTTTGATTTTGTTAGGCAGGTCCAGAATGTTCGCCGTGTGAAGAGGAGTGTACCAAGCCCCGGCCATCTGGCTGTCCTCACCGATGCGTTCTGCCCTGTCATCCCGGGGATTGCCCGGCCTGTCTCCAGATGCTTAAAATAAAGTGTCACTGCAAACTGTCAGTACTCTATATCGAATGCTTGTAAGTGTCAGAACTGAACCCAATTTTTCATGTGAATGTTACTAACTGGTGGAAACCATTTGAAATGTCTGGGGATGGGAGCTGCTCTTACAGCAAGTTATAAAATGTCTTTTGAAGACCATAATTTGTAACATAATGCCTTCTTTTCCTGTTAAAAATTTGCCAGTGTTTTATATGGTATTTTTGCTAAAACTTACAAATGCATGGAGTCTCATGAGCAGAGCTGTTCTTAGGATACAGTTATATTTTGAATTATGCAAATATATAGTGATCTATGTAATGCTTATCTATATGGGTTTCCTTTACTGTATGTGAAGAAGAACTTTAAAACAAGAATTAGAATTAATGTAGTTAGTGTGAAAGGTCTTTACAAGCAACATCCCTCAAACTCTACCTGTTTTAATTGGAAAACTTCTTAGTAATCATTTGGAACTCAATGATCCTTAAGGTTCCAACTCTAAGCATTCTATGATTTGTATTCCTTCTTAATAATTCGTGTGTGCATGTGGATAGAGTAAGCTAGGCTTTAGTAAACGTAAGATGGAACTTAGGGATTTAAGCATTATCATCTCCCTATTGCTCTGAGAACCTTCATCCCATGCGTATATGCCCTTTGTGCATTTTTTAAGTGCCTCAAATCCTCTCGATTTATGTATTATTGTCTGTAAAATAGTGTAGTTTGTATTAATCCCACAGGATGTGGACAAATGAGTCTACTCTTCTTTACAGAGAGATATACTTAAAATATAAATATTGATTAATATTACTGCTTTTCATTTGGAATTTATCACAAATACATCTCTTCTTTTACAGAAAACTGACATGTGCTGATGTAGAAGAAAAGGAGCTTCTAATTTCTTGCAAAAATCAGTGTCCAAAAGAGGTAAGCCATGTTAATAAAGAAAAACTTGATTCGATGGATGTGTGGAATTTTGTGGATTTTACTTCCTTTTCATACAGTTTCTTAGGTCAAGCAAACTAGAGAAACTCAGTCTGAATGAATATGCTAAATGATAGATGCAAAGGAGGTCAGTGACCTGTACTTAGAGGACAGTTGTTAATGTCTTGCTGTCAAATCAGAAGGTTTTATTGAAGGATCAGAGATTTGTCTCCAAGGCATTAATGGCTTGAATGTGGAAGCATGCAGACGAGGCTGAACGTAGAAGAGTGTGTCCTCTAACGTGGTTAAAAGCTGGTCTTGAATTTATGTCTCCAAAATAAGATGTTTGATTAGGAAAAATGCTGAGAATCCTGCTTGTGATCCTTCTTAAGTGCAGGTCTAGTAATCCCTGTCTGTGCCACAGTTTGAGAAGGGGAAGGAGGGAATTTTATACTGAACAAGTGACCCGAGTTGTTTAAATCCCTGCTGCCTTAGTGAAATGCAGGGTAAGTAGTGTGAAACAGAAGACCAGCCAGTTAACCTTTCTGTTGTGTCTGGCTATATCTAAAGGGTTGCCGTAAAGAAGAGGAGAATGATATTCGTCTTGCACAATGTTTAGGCTATGAACCAGTGTCTAGAGGCATCAGTAAGGAAGAGTCACATTAAATACTACTTTTGAGTAGTAAAGATTGTGGAGCAGGGGAAGAAGTGGTTGGAGAAGCTGGCAAATTTTCACCATTAGACATGTGTCTGGATTTGTCCAGTTGTGGATAATGCTGCTGTGAGACATGAGATATGGACTAAATGACTTCTTCCGGGTCCCTCCTAGTGCCATTTTCATGAGCTGCTTATACCCTTTCAGAAATCTGTGCGTGACTTCTTGTGAGTTTGTTCTTTTGTTGTCATTAGCTGCTGTGCGGGTGACAGCCCTTTCTTTGCCCCATTCCCCACCGTAGGGTTAGAAAACTTATAAGTAGAAAAAGCCGAATAGTCTGGAATACTTTGGAAAGAGTTTCTGCTGCTAAACTCTCCAGAATTTCTGAGAAATTCTCCTTCCCTGCAATAAATGCATGTATTGAAGAAAATATTTTATCCCATAATCAGACTATTTTATTGTTCTGGTTTGGCCTTTTACTGTACAGCTGGGTCTCTGTGTCATGCAATGTTTAGCTGGCACTTAAAAAGAATTTGATTCTACTCATTATTCTTCCCTGATTCCACTCGATTCCCTTATGCTGGTTTACCTGTCGTCTTACCTCATCTCTTGGAATTCTGAATTCTGCCTCGGCCTAATAAACATAGGTTCAAACCTTTCCTTTTGTTTCGTTATATTCCAGTGCCAGAAGCATCAAATTTGAATCCTTGCCTTTATTGGAAAGCTTTTTTGGGTTTTGAGTAAATGCAAAAATTCACAGGATTCCTGCTTGTTCCTCTGTTTTTCAGACCAGGCTGTGTTAACCCCGCCAGGAGGGCTGTGCTCTCTGTCGTCTCCTACTTGTACCTTCTGCTGTTTGCCCTTGTAGATGTCTTTCCGATGTCGTCTTGTTTTTCTGTAAAGAAATGTGCCTGTCACATCTTTCTCCTCTGGGTGGCTGAAAGCTCTCTTCCTGACAGGGAATCACTTTCAGATATTATTTCATTGTCCTTTTACCTCTTAATTTTGTCCTTTCGTTTCCCTCTCTGTTACTTTGGTGTTATTTGCTCCTAGACTTCCTTCTCTTTATTTTCAGGAGTGTTTTTCATCTCTTAATGTGAACTGTGTGGTTTTGTACTTCAGCTTCTCTTCAAAGATTATTTTTTTTTTCAGTATCTTATCTGTGACTTTGATTCATGTAACTCTTGTGACTTTTCTGGACACATTCCCAAGACTGAGTCTGGTATTTAAGACCCATGTAGTAGCGGTACTTAGTTCTAGTTTGCATTTCAGAATTGCCTTTTTTACTTACTTCGGGGGATGCAAAAGAAAGCCTAAGACAACAGAACCCGCTTTAGTTTTATAAAGCTTTAATTTAAAAAACTTCATTCATGTAGATGCTTTAAAAAGCATTAAAAAGGTTTTAAAGCTTTAAAAAGGTTCTATGCAACTTTCACTATCCAAAGCATCTTTTTAGTGTAACTGATGATGTAAAAATGCATGCACTTCCCTGTCTGTGATCCTAGCTCTGGCTCTTACTGGCTTTCATGACAAATAAAAGTATTAGTACAGTCCTGTTTCAGGTAGCTCCTATCTTTGTGTTACAGTTTATCCTACATTCTTCAGATCCTATTTTGGTAACTTTGTATGTAATGAATGAGGGGTGGGTTTTTTTGTCTAAAAAAAAAAAAACCTGTCCCAGTTCTCTGAATTATTGAACGGTCCTAAGGATATTTTGTCTGTTTTGTAAAAGTATAATATTTTTCTGCACCTTTGGGAGAATCAGCTCCGTGTACCATAATGCAGTTTGTATTGATAGTTGTCTTTTAAAGGAGTCATTTATAAACCCACCTTGAAGGAGCAGCCGTAACAGACATGGCCCTGCCACCCCCTCTCAACAAATTCAGATCAAACCCATTGAGGGGACCTCATGACAAGAACTTACAAACCACTTGGCCAAAAGATAAGATGGATGAGGCTACTGAGCTTAGAAATGTTAAGGTTTACAAATCAAATAGGTCTGCTCAAAACTGAATTGGAAATGGTTCTGTGTGTAGCCTGGACAGCCTTGAGTAAATTTCAACTTAGTGTTTTATGAGAGTTTTCTTACTCGATGTCAGAAGCTGACTTTGGGGCGTTAGCAGAGCTCAGCGAAGCTCCTGTTTGCAAAAACTCAGTGTGCTCCACCAAGCTCNACTATAAAAATTACTTCTAGTATTATACAGTACAGCTCACATTTCCTTTCTGCATTAGGGAGAAGCAGTGTCTTTGATATTGCCACAGCTGTGAGATGAGAAGCTTTAATTAAAATGTTCTTTCTCTTGTTTGGTAGCAATAACAAAATATCCTGTTGAAGGAAATTTAACTTTTTTTTTTTTAATCAGGGTGATTAAATTCTCATGATCATGTTTGCAGATGTTTTGGGACAATTCTTACATAGAAGTTTTAACATTCTATTAGTTTTCATTATTTCCATATTCATATCGGTATTTGTGGATCTGTTTCAGGCTTTATTCTCTGTAGGGTTGTGGGGTTTTTTGACAAAACCATACTTTTCCTGTGTGTTCTGCTACTGAGTTGATGTGAAATATGGGACCCCACTGTGATAAATTTATTTTAATATGGTAGCATAGCAGAGACAATGCCATAAATCTGAAGGGTATGTAATTTATTTTATCTTTTAGTAAATGAAATAAATTTTATTNTCTTACTCGATGTCAGAAGGTGACTTTGGTGCGTTAGCAGAGCTCAGCGAAGCTCCTGGTTGCAAAAACTCAGTGTGCTCTGTAACTCCACCAAGCTCAGCACAGTGCAGCTTCGGTTTGGGGGTACAGTATTTTACTGAAGCCATAGTTTGGGGATGTTTTTCTTTTTTGGTTAATGGAAATTGTGGCAGACAGTATGCTGCTGTGTTTGGATTACAGGTAGCACGGTACATTTGGGCATTAGGAAACTCAAATATATATATAATTTTATATACATATATATAGAGAGTCTTGANTTTCATGCTTTTGTTTTGGCTATGGCAGTGTAAAACTATAAAAATTACTTCTAGTATTATACAGTACAGCTCACATTTCCTTTCTGCATTAGGGAGAAGCAGTGTCTTTGATATTGCCACAGCTGTGAGATGAGAAGCTTTAATTAAAATGTTCTTTCTCTTGTTTGGTAGCAATAACAAAATATCCTGTTGAAGGAAATTTAACTTTTTTTTTTTTAATCAGGGTGATTAAATTCTCATGATCATGTTTGCAGATGTTTTGGGACAATTCTTACATAGAAGTTTTAACATTCTATTAGTTTTCATTATTTCCATATTCATATCGGTATTTGTGGATCTGTTTCAGGCTTTATTCTCTGTAGGGTTGTGGGGTTTTTTGACAAAACCATACTTTTCCTGTGTGTTCTGCTACTGAGTTGATGTGAAATATGGGACCCCACTGTGATAAATTTATTTTAATATGGTAGCATAGCAGAGACAATGCCATAAATCTGAAGGGTATGTAATTTATTTTATCTTTTAGTAAATGAAATAAATTTTATTTCCAGAATGTAAATTCTGTAAGCACACCTTGAAACTGTGTGTGAGCTGTATAATGCATGGCTTTGGTCCATGATGAAAGGATTTTCTTCAGTGTCTGGCTTAAGCAGTGGAGATTTTCCTAAGATCTCTGGAAGCAGGGCCACTCTTTAAACTGAAGAGTTTACCCCTTTTTTGTATTTGGGATTGCCACTCAAAGGTGCTGCTTTCTTTATTAACAGGTTATTTTCTTTATCCTCAGGTATGTACAAACTAACAGGTTGTGTTTACTATCTTCTGGTGGAGATCAGTTAAGCCTCCATAAATCTTGATGGGTTTTATCCTCATGAGACGTAATGTTAAGACTTACAAGTATTTTCCCCGTAGGCAATGCATTTAAGATTTTTTTTTTTGTTTATTTGTTATGTTTTCAGAGCTGTGGATCAAATCCCTTTCTTGTAAAGCTCTTGCCATGTCACACAAAGCCTGTCCATTTTGGCCTATAGTGCACAAGCTACTGACAGGAGATCTTGTACAGAGAAAAGATTTATAGGGGCACACACTTCCTATGTTAGCACCAAGTAGCTCAGCAGGGCCACTTAAAAAAAATAATAATAATAATTTCCCACTGCATTACTTATCCAGCAGAAACAGCGATAGGGTTTTTGGTTTTTGAGACCATGTTTTGCCATTCATTTCACTGCTCCTCCTCTTGATATTTTTTTTTTTAATGTTGTTTTTACATTGGAGGGAGCAAGGAGGAATTTACACTGCCAGCTTCCTTCTTGTCCTGCATCCCTGTGGATGTAAACTGTGTTGCTCTACGTGGAGAACTGTATGTGTAGATATGGGTTTCAGTATTGAATTAAATGTATTTCTGTGGTACACAAATTTTGCTCTAATGGTGCGTAATGTAAGAATTTTATTGCAGTAGCACCCAAACATTGAGGTGAGAGCTACGGTGTTGAATTTACAGCTCTGACGTGTCAGTTATTAGGCTCTTTGTCTGGGCTTTGGCACTATCAATGGAAATGCTCCTAATTACTGTGCTAGAGTAAGCTGGAAGTAATAGTTCTGGCCCGTGGATCGTTCTGGCCAGTGTGGGATGACTTGCAGGTGAGACCAGACCGTTTTATCATGTATGATGCTCTTGGGTAGGGAGCCAGGAGAAGGGCCCTCATATTGTGCAGAGGTCACACAGTGACAAATTGGTTTTGCAAAGATTGGTCCTGGCTGGAATCATAGAATCATAGAATTGTCTACGTTGGAAGGGACCTTTACGATCATCTAGTCCAACCATCAACCTAATTCTGATAAAAACCCATCACTAAATCATGTCACTAAGCACCACGTCTACCCTTCTTTGAAATACCTCCAAGGATGGTGCCTCAGTCACTTCCCTGGGCAGCCCATTCCAATGCTCAACAACCCCTTCTGTGTAAAAATTTTTCCTAATATCCATTCTGAACCTCCTGAACTTCCACTGGTGCGACGTGAGGCCATTTCCTCTTGTTCTATCACCTGTGACTCGAGAGAAGAGACCGACCCCCCACCTCTCTACAACCTCCTTCCTGGTAGTTGTAGTCTGGAGTCTGACCTCAGGAGCGTAAAAGGCTTAAAGACCAAGTTTCTCCCTTCAACTTTTCAAAATGAGGCAAAATGCAAAATAGATTTGATGATGATCAGTTGTGCCTGAACAAACTTAAATTTCTTTTTTGATAAGATAACCAATTTTTATATATATATATGTATCTTTTTTTTTTCCTTCAGATAAAGGAAATAGATTAGTTCTGCTACATAAGGCGTAGGCAGAGCAAGTGAGTCAGTGCCACTTAGTGAATGGCTAGTTCTGATACAGAAGAGGCTTAATACAAGGGTGAAGGTGGTCTGAAGGAAACAACTTCTTGGTTTTTTTATTATTTAAAAAAAAAAAGGCAACCAACCATCCACCACCACCACCCCCCAACCCCCGCCTCAAAAAACCAACAGCAAAACCAAACCAGCAAAACTAAATGCAAAGTTGGAGCAAGAGGTGTTAACAGTTAGGGACGTTTTCCCCAAAGACACCTGACCTCGCGGTGTTTTCAGTAGTGACCTTGGCACCAAAAAGAAAAAAACCCCTTGGAATGTTCTGATGAAAATTTGTGGAGTGTTGTCAGTACATGACAAGTGAGGAAATGCATTTGCAGAACACATGTATTCGGGGCATGTTATTAGATACAGGAAAAACCCAGTAAGACTGTGCACGTCAAGGCTAATAATAAGCTCTTGGGAAACGGCAAAAATTCTTCTTGTCGCAGCGTGATTAGCTGGGGAGAAATGCAANACCTGTGACTCGAGAGAAGAGACCGACCCCCCACCTCTCTACAACCTCCTTCCTGGTAGTTGTAGTCTGGAGTCTGACCTCAGGAGCGTAAAAGGCTTAAAGACCAAGTTTCTCCCTTCAACTTTTCAAAATGAGGCAAAATGCAAAATAGATTTGATGATGATCAGTTGTGCCTGAACAAACTTAAATTTCTTTTTTGATAAGATAACCAATTTTTATATATATATATGTATCTTTTTTTTTTCCTTCAGATAAAGGAAATAGATTAGTTCTGCTACATAAGGCGTAGGCAGAGCAAGTGAGTCAGTGCCACTTAGTGAATGGCTAGTTCTGATACAGAAGAGGCTTAATACAAGGGTGAAGGTGGTCTGAAGGAAACAACTTCTTGGTTTTTTTATTATTTAAAAAAAAAAAGGCAACCAACCATCCACCACC
Organism: Nycticryphes semicollaris; assembly: GCA_013400055.1. Classification (NCBI taxonomy): domain Eukaryota; kingdom Metazoa; phylum Chordata; class Aves; order Charadriiformes; family Rostratulidae; genus Nycticryphes; species Nycticryphes semicollaris. The sequence goes on from VXBJ01005714.1 coordinate 27,341, forward strand.
ACCACCCCCCAACCCCCGCCTCAAAAAACCAACAGCAAAACCAAACCAGCAAAACTAAATGCAAAGTTGGAGCAAGAGGTGTTAACAGTTAGGGACGTTTTCCCCAAAGACACCTGACCTCGCGGTGTTTTCAGTAGTGACCTTGGCACCAAAAAGAAAAAAACCCCTTGGAATGTTCTGATGAAAATTTGTGGAGTGTTGTCAGTACATGACAAGTGAGGAAATGCATTTGCAGAACACATGTATTCGGGGCATGTTATTAGATACAGGAAAAACCCAGTAAGACTGTGCACGTCAAGGCTAATAATAAGCTCTTGGGAAACGGCAAAAATTCTTCTTGTCGCAGCGTGATTAGCTGGGGAGAAATGCAAATGAGAGCTGAAGATGTATTGGGGAAGATGTCCTATTAAGAATAAGGTGCAATTAAGGCATTGTACAAAGTCCTTCCTGCTGAGATGTCATTTGGAATATTACATGCAGTTCTGGCTACCGTATTCAAGAAACACTGATTTAAGCTGGTTGCAATTCAACGAAGGGGATAGTATGGGAACAAAGAACCTTCCATGAAAGGGCAAGAGAGAACTATTTCGAAATGAGGAGGAGAGCTAAGAGGTTTAGACTGGCTAAAATAAATGTAAGACATGAAAAAAAACCATCTCCTACGTCTTGCAGTGAGCTCCTGGGAGAGGAAAGGGGGCAGAGTAGGGGACTGTTCTCATGGCGACACTTCATCCAGCCCTAGAGGGGTCACAGGAGGCACCTGCCTTTGGGAGGACTGGACTTTAGGGCTGAACGTGATGACTTAGAGGTTCCTTCTAGGCCTGTGTGAAATGTGCTGAAACGGTGACTGAAAGAAAGCCAAATCCTGTGCCTAAGCCACAAAGTCTCTGTCAGTGTAATTACAATCTGTGACTGGCGTGGACATGAGGATGTGTATGTCTGCTCCATAATTTTTAATGGGAAAGCTCTGCATTCTGTTCAGGTGTGTGATTCATGAAACAGGCTCAGAGGCTGAGCCAGTTCCAGTGGACTTGTGAGAATCTAAATTTTCTAATCAACAAGAAGGATGTACAACTGGGGTTTGGAATTCTCTTAGGCAGTATTCTCATTCTTGTGGATGAAGTGATGTAGTATGTTTACATTTGCAATTTTTAATAAATGGGTAAAAAACCTGTCTTAAAATTGTATGTCTTACAGCATTTTTGCAAGTTTTGAGTTAATCCCTTGATGACAGTGAAGAGGTGAAATTTCACTTTTAATAACGAAAACTATGCAAGGCTATTTTAAGTAGTTTGGGAATTTAAAGCTGCCTCTATAAATAAATCGACTGGGTGTCTTTTGGGACATTCCCCCTTCAGTTACTAACAGTATTGGGTTATGTAATTGAAAATGAAAGATCGTGATTGTGAAGATTTCTTATGGGTATGATCAAGGTATATTTTCAGTCAAATTCTTAACAGAAAGTGAAAAAAATTTGTTTGCTTTCATGTAATTTTTATCTAATGTAATGCTGGGAGGACAGCTACATTCCTGACATCTTCAAATTGTATCTCTGTTCTTAACACGGTGACTGAATGACTGCATTTTCATTATAAGTGTCAGAACTGGGATGCAGAAATTGAGGATTTTGTGAAATTTTGGACATAAGAGTATTGCTGACCTGTATTTGGCTTTTGCATAGTCCAGAAGATTCTTGTGTGCAAAATTATTTTAGGGGTATTTTTGCTTCTGATTCCCCTGTTTTGTTGACTCTAATCTACAAGTCACTACAGTACACTTAATTTCAGGTTTCAATTTCTTTTTACCTTATCTACTTTTATCCTCCCCCCACAACTAGAGGTAGCTGAGAGGTAATCATTGTATAAATCACTGTGGAGACGACTGTTCTTGAAACACTTGAAAGGAGAAACTGTTTTTTTTAATCAGTCTGGACCAGTAACAGGTAAACCATTCTACAAGAACAGGCAAACAAACTGATAAGCTGAATGAGATTTCTGTGAAGCTGCTATATCTGAAACAAAACTGGTTCATAGATGCTTTGTAATTTCCAATCATTTATTGGTGTGGGGGTTTTCTTTGTGTTTTTTGTTCTTCACAGTTGCCCTGTGGCCACCGGTGCAAGGAAGTTTGCCATTCAGGTAGCTGCCCTCTGAACTGCAGCCAGAAGGTTAAACTTCGATGTCTCTGTAAGAGACTGAAAAAGGTAAATTTCTGAGTTTAACAGAAAACAAAATTTGAGACCAATGTTCGCAAAGGCTTGTTATGGGTATGGATTAGGTCCAGTTACTCTAGTAGAGTCGTAACGATTCACATTGGCTGAAGATCTGGAATACAATATCAAAAGATTCACTGGAGAAAGTAAAATGCTGTTAGTTCTAAAATCTGTTACCTGTCTGACTTACAACAGCTTTGTCTTCAAGCACACTTGAATTTTTTGTAGCTCCCTTGGGAGATTACCCAGGTGACCAGGAGTGATTTGAGAATTAAAAAGAATAAATAAAATAAAAAACTTTGATTTCTGAGGGTATTTGGAAAGTTTATAATTATGTAAGTTGGAACAAGCACGGATGTTGTGAATCCCACACTAATGGCATCCGCTACGGTTCTCTGCAGACCTAAAATCAGCATCCTTAGCTTCTTCCAAAGATAAGAGACAAAGTCATCTAACGAGTTCATTAGAGCTATGTAGCATTACGAGGGGAAGAACAGAAAATGATGTTAAGTTGTGGCAAGTCATAATGACTTGATGAAAACTGCCATTATCTGGCTTAATTAAAAGGTACTTAAGTTATATTTTCTGGACCCAGTTAAGTTCTGAGCCTTCCGAACAGGTTGCAGTTCCCCAGAGTTCTCAGCTTCTCCACGAAATGCCTATGTGCAGCTGGGGGTCTTGCAGGTGGGGTGTTGAGCAGAAGAAGGGGTGACACGTACAGAACAAGTGCTTCAAATGCAAATCTCGGGTTACAGACAACCGCTTTTGGGTTTGCGTTTCATTTAATTTTCACTGCAATATTAGGGAAAGGGGAGGAAGTGCGAGTCCTAATTATTTTTTTCAGCCCATGAGCAGACCTTGCCCTGGAATTAAGAGAATGTGTATGAAGTTACAGAGTCTCTGAATGCCAGCTTGTTCTGCCAGAGGGCAGAAGGTTATCTTACTTTGTCTTAGGCAAATGAGTGAGAAAAGAAAAGAGAGGAGAAATTAAACCAGGCTGATTTATTCCTGCTTTCAGCTTAGCTTACCAGGAAAAAGGAAAAGAGAAAAGGACAGTTTAATACAGAATTACAGGTTCAGATAACGTTTAATCATTAGCTTTATTTTCTCTGTAACCAATGTTTTACTAAATAAGAATGTTTTGTAATTATTTACATAAAGAAACAAACATTGTAACTAAAATTTTATAAAAGGAAATGATTATAAATGACTCAAATGATACTTAACAGGAAATACAGTGCAGCAGGATTCAAGAAGGCCAAGTTTCCCTGGAATGTGATGCGTTATGCAAGGAAATGAAACGGAAAGCTTCTGAGGTAATGTATCCGCTGGAGCTGTAATTTCTTCTCGGTGCTTCAAGGACAGTAGGAAAAAAATGAGCACAGAATTGTTTTTCAAGGCAATATGAGGAAAAAAAACCCCAACCAATGGAATGAGATGTGCTGTTTAATAGCAGGTGCTTTTTCAGACTTGCAGTTGGCTGAGTACGGGGAATGACAGTCTTTGTAGACAGTTAATTAACTCAGTGAAATACGATGTTAAACCACCATTCTGTTAGTTTGTTTTTTTTTTTTTTTAAAATTTATTTCTTAATTTGTTAGAACTGGTTCTTTCCTCGTTGGCTGAGAACAAGTGATGACCGGTGATGATGAAGTGGTCGTTGCTGCTGCTGAGTGCTGTAGGATCAGGGCATTGTTAGGTCCGCTCTTCCCAGTGAAACTTTTGCAGCTGTTGAACACTCGACTTGACTTGTCCAGTGAGAGGAGTCACCTTGTCACCCTGCAGGTGGTACTCTCTACCTAGAGAACTGAGAGTTTTCAGCAATTGACAGAACTTTCTAGCCTGCTGTCAAATGTGGCTTCTAGTTCTGCTGCTTTATGAAGTAAAGAAAACGGTGAATGCTGTCACCCAGAGAGAAGGGATATCACCCTTGCTTTTCTAAGCTTGTTATAAAAACACAAGCCAAAAGAACTGGTGCACAACTTGCTTGGGTTTTATCGTGTTAGATGTGATAAATGTTAAATGCAAAAACTCAGTGGGTACAGCTGACGCCCGTCAGCTTCTGCTCAGACTTTCAGGATGGATTGGCAAGTTCTAACAGGCATCACATGGACCAAATCCTGCAAGTTTGTAAGCAGGTCAGATGCTAAGGCTCTTGGGATGTGCCTTTAGAAAACCCCAGCCGTAACAAACAGTTCCAACGATGGTGTGAAGGTAAGTTCACGGGACATGGAGTGGACTAAAGCAAGGGGGATTTACAAGAGCTTGCCTGAGCTGGGACACAGTGTGTCTCGGTGCGATGCAGTGTCAGCTGCTGGTTTGCTTCAGCCACTGGTGAGGCCCCACCTTGAGTGCTACGTGCCCAGTTTTGGGCCCTTCACTACAAAAAAGACAATGAGGTGCTGGAGAAGGGCAATGAAGCTGGTGAGGCGTCTGGAGCACAAGTCTTATGAGGAGTGGCTGAGGGAGCTGGGTGCATTCAGCCTGGAGAAAAGGAGGCTGAGGGGAGAGCTTTTCAATCTACAACTACCTGAAAGGAGGGTGTAGAGAGGTGGAAGTCAGCCTCTTCTCCCAAGTAACAGGTGATGGGACAAGAGGAAATGGCCTCAAGTTGCACCAAGGGAGGTTTAGATTGGATATTACGAAGAATTTCTAAACTGAAAGGGTTGTCAGACATTGGAACAGGCTGCCCAGGGAAGTGGTGGAGTCACCATCCCTGTAAGTATTTAAAAGCTGTGTAGCTATGGTCTTTAGGGCCTTGGTTTAGTGGTGGCTTTGGCAGTGTTAGCTTGATGGTTGGACTCGATCTTAAAGATCCCTTCCAATCATAATGATTGTATGATTCTAGTTCTTATTTCATGCCCCTGCTATTGTAATCCATGGGGAGGAGCGGCCTCATGCAGTGAGCAAATGATTACAAGTTTCTTCTGTAAGCAACGATACAGACACGTGTAGCAGTGACACCTCCCTTACAGAAGAACGTGGATTTATTTGAGGTTTTTTATATGCGGTTATAATGTTCTATTTCAATTCCTACTAGGCACTTGGTGTGGAAAAAAGCTGCACAACAAGCCTCCCTGGTGTTCCTCTGCCATCGACTGGGCCTGTGTTGACTTGTAAATGACATACTAGAATGATCTCCTATTATATGCACTTGACAAAAGTAGCTCATTATGTCAGTTATTGTTAACGCGTCAAGACAGGAAGAAGTCTGTTCAACACTGCAGATATTTCCAAAGATGTTTTAGTTTCCACAGTTGCAAAATAACCAGTATTTTTCAAAACCAAAGCGTGTTAACTCTTCATAGAACTCTTTGCGTGTAGCACCTGGTGAGTATGCATTTCTCAGGAATTGAATGCGTCTTTGCTGTACATTTTAATAAAGTAATAGTTCTGGAAGCGACGATAATCACAGGTTCAGCTTCCCTCTGCCTGTGTATATTAAGGCTATGCATCTTCTGCAAACCATGACCACGCTGCTGTAAAAAGCAGCTCTTCTATTGCTGTTCTCCTGCATTTGTGGGTCACTGTTTCTTTTGGAGCTGAAGCTCTGCCGTTAGATGGCAGTGAAATACCAGGAAGCTCTTGCTGCAGATTTTTCCCCACCAGACTCTAATTTTGGATGTGAGTGGCTGAAAAGGTCTTTAATACACTTTTGTAAAGAGAGACTCTGACATTGTGTCTGGGTTAATGAAATTCTCAGTAATGGTTTTACATGATAGATGGCTTAGCAATTTAAAAAAATAATCTGAAAACCTGTAAATGGGAGGATTCCATTGACCCTGTCCTCAGCGCACACTGTCTGAGTGACAGAGTGCTAGAGCACGTGTGTGTGTGTGTGTGTGTGTGTCTGTGTTTCTCCTTAGTCGTCAAGAGCTCTTGAATTAAATTATGTTTGGAACAAATTCCACCTGCACAAACCACATTTAGTAAATTGCTGTCACGGTTAGTATGCAAATCATCTGGTTATTAGAATCAAGATTGTTTTTCATTTCAAGTTATTAATTTTACATCTAGCTTTTCTAAGGTAGTGACTCAGTGGCTGCGGTGCTGAAGGTGCAAGAGATGTATACGAGAAGGCAGCAGACACATACACATGTTCCCCAGTGTACTCTTCCTGCTACGACTGTTACCGTAGTCATCTCTGACTATGGGAATTGTGGAGATCGAGCCGGTGTCCTTCTCTTTAATGGGCTTTGCTGGATGTCTCTCCCCTTAGAGTGCCTAATTGTTTTTCAGCCAGTTTTTCTGGCAGCTATAAATGTCCTGTCTAGATTTAGCCAAATACTATGTGGGAGTAGAATACTTCCCTCTGTTAAGAACCAGCCTCCTGGTAATTCCATTTTATGCTTTTGCTTTTTTATTCTGAAAAAAAAAAAAAATTATTGATGCTTTATGCCTATGTGGCATCTTCACACTCTTCAGGATTTGGTGCCCTGTTAGTTGCCTGATGAATCCTCGTCACACATCTCTTCAGATGAAGCCACTCCACCCTCTTGTCTTTTGCATGTGTTCAGGCTTTACATGCTTTTGGTATTGAGCGCAGGAACTAAGACTCAAGTGCATCATATGTTTACATACTGACGCTTTTTTCTGTACTGTTCTTTTGTTAATCATTTCTAGCAATTAATTTGCTTTCTTGAACACCACAAGACATGTCTGTAGAATTGTCAGTTGTAACTCGCGTGACTTCTTTTCATATGACTTCCTGGTGGTGGAGCATTTTTAATTATGGTTGGTTTGCATTACACCAAAAGCTCTAAAGCAGTTTGGTTATGCATTACTTATGATAGATATCATACTTGGTACAGATAAAGAGGTTTCCTTTTGCTCTGACAGTCAGGGAATATGTAAAGTACTTGGAATGAAATACGTATGTTGTATTCCTTATTATATATAGGAATTGCATGTATGTGTAGAATGTACTGAATTGAGGATAAAGTTGCTGAAAACTTAGAATAACTGCCTGCAGGGACTTTTCTGGTGGTTTGTGACCAAACTATTATTTTTAGGTTTTATCTTTTGTCAGCTGAGCTTGTCAAGTTGAAGTTAGAAGTTCAATTTATAACCTTGTAGCATCCATTACGTGCTTCATGTTTTCCAAACGTTAGAAGGTGCAGCTTTTTCTGAGAATGTTTTGTAATCTGAGTAAGGTACGAGCTCACTTGATGGAGGTTTTGCTCGCTTTTGCTGAGAGCCGTTCTATAGGCGTAACTATGAGCCTATAAGAAAATAGTTTTAGCTGCTGTTTACAATAATTGCTTGTCACTTTCTATGTCTGGACAGATAAAAGAGGCAGAAGCCAAAGCTGCTATTGAAGAAGAGAAGCGGAGACAACAGGTACCAACCTTTCTACTTCCTCCCCCACCTTGTTCTTGTTAGTAAATCATTTAATTTCCATGCAGCTAAAGATGTGTTACGTCTTTAATATATAATTTGTAATGTGATATGCACAGTCATTCCTGTCAGATGTTACCTTACTCTAATGTGTGCTGTGGATGATTTGCAATAGTTAAAAGCACACGTTTTTCAAAATAGTTTTCATAATTTTATGCAAAATAATAGTTCATCAGTTCCATCTTGCGTTACTATACCTGTGTATAGTATAGTTTGGTTTTAAAATACTAAGTACTCCTGATTTTAATCACTTTATAATGCCATAAACCCCACCGAACTGCTGAATACACTCCACAGAGGTTTAAATATTGGGTGAAGCTCCCTCCTGTCATGAAAGACTGAGGAAGCCCAAGTGATCCTTTGTCCTTCAGGGTCTCTGAGGAGGGGAGGAATGTGTATTTACTGTAACTGCTGTTGTGGTGAGTGTATGTTGTTGGGACTGTAATCCAAGAAACTTCTGTGCCAGCTGCCTAGAGACATGGATACTAATTGTATTTGAGGCAATAACGGTAAGCAGCGGTGATGGGTAGGTCAGGTTTGTCATCTGGAGGCTACAACCATAATGCACTGCTCCCAGCCAGTTCACACATGGCGCCTGTGCCTTAGCTTTGGACACCAAATCACATTCTCCATCCAGTGTGTGCTTTCTGACCCTCCTTTCACTCAGTTATCCCAACAGTTCTGTGTTAGGTCATACTTGTATTTTCACCTGGATGTCACACTGCTTTTACCGTGGCTTGTTGGCTCACTCCCTGCTTGACAGAGGGCACAGCAGGTGTACTCGCAGAGCTGGTCCCCATGTACTGTTCTCCCAGTCTCATGAGGGTACACAGTTTCTCTGTGGGTCACCACTTCTGTTATGCTTACTGTGATTAATTGCCTAGAGATGTTATTAAAGCTCACCATGAGCCTGCAATCTGTGCTTGCAGCCCAGAAAGTAACCGCACCCTGGGCTGCATCAAAGGCAGAGTGGCCATCAGGCAATGGAGGTGATTCTGCCCCTCTGCTCTGGTGAGACCCCACCTGGAGTACTGCATTCAGCTCTGGGGCCCTCAGCACAGGAAAGACATGGACCTGTTGGAGCAAGTCCAGAGGAGGTTAGAGAGCTGGGATTGTTCAGCCTGGAGAAGAGACAGCTCTGGGGAAACCTTATAATGACCTTCCAGTACCTGAAGGGATCATACAGGAGAGATGGGGAAGGACTCTTTATGAGGGAGTGTTGCGATAGGACGAGGGATGAGGGTTTCAAACTGAAGGAGGAGAGGTTTAGGTTAGATATTGGGCAGAAATTCTTTCCTGTGAGGGTGGTGAGACACTGGAACAGGCTGCCCAGAGAAGCTGTGGATGCCCCATCCCTGGACGTGTTCCAAGGCCAGGCTGGATGGGGCTTTGAGGAACCTGGTCTGGTGGGAGGTGTCCCTGCCCAGGGCAGGGGGGTTGGAACCCGATGATCTTTAAGGTCCCTTCCAACTCTAACCATTCTGTGATTCCGTGTCTATCAACTAACGCTGTAGTGAGGTCTGCTTTTGTTTATCAAGCGGGAATGTGTCTGCTCATCATGCCAGAAATGTGTGCTGTTACGTACCTGTTGTTCAGGGGCCACACGCTGTTTCATGATCATCTTGTAATATTTATTGTTCTGTTCATGCCTCAGCTGTCTCCAGTATCGATCACGCATTTCCTTATGCAGCTCATAGACAGTCCATCTAATTCTTTGTGTTCTCCCCGTTGGCTTTGGAAGTGTGAGTTCTGGGAGAGAGGTCTGAAAGCGTAGCTTGCACAGAGGTGGCTGAAATGTGGTGTTAGGCAAAGGTAGTCTATAGTGGATGGCTCTGCGAGTGAAGTACTGAAGTGTCCTAATGGGCATTGACACACGTAAGGAATGTGCTTTGCAATTCTAGAGCTAGAAATTCAAAGTTGCCGGTGTTTGTCTTGCACCGATTGTGTGTTCACGCATTCCAGAAGGCATCCTGCCTCAAATTCACTTTAACTTCCAGTCCAGTAATGAGGCTCCTCTGAAACTGCAGTAGATTTGCTCCACTGGCCTCGTGCGGGACATTCTTTCTGTCTTGGTTCTGCAGCAGTGACTGTTTCTCTGCAGTCACGCCGCTGTTGCTGTCTGGTGTGTGCCGGCTGAAGCCTGGCGGTCAGCAGTCCCCTTGTGCTGCTTCTGCCTACGTGTTCCGTGATGGATGCAGCTTCGGGGATAGAAGACTTTGCCTGTGCGTAATCAAACCAATTAAAAGGTTAATTACGAGTGGCCAGTTCCATAGCATAATAGCGAACAGTAGAACAACAACACTTAAAAAAACAGGGCAGCAGTAACTAATAGATAAGCTCCAGAATTGCACACAAATACTAACCTTGGCTGCTGCTGCCTTTTATCTGGAATGGATTCCTTTCCAGTTTGATCTCCTGATCTGCCACCTGGTGATGCAGGTTGGAGGACATCACTGTCACAGGGCGTCGGGCCACGTTAAGTGCATGTACGCATTGAGGAGACTTCCTTCTCACAAAAGTTTGTGTCTTGTACCACCTTCCTGACCTCATTAGCACATTTTTATATAGACAGTCCATCTGTTTCAGAAGCTTCCTGAGACCTGTTTTGATTAATACTTCATCAAATCCGTTAGATTCAAACTAGTTATTGCTGTGGTAAGTCTGCACATTTATATTTTAGTATTTGCTATATTTAGTAGCAGCTTCTGCTAATACCATTTACAGATGGAATCACTTGTTTCTTAGTGGAAGGGAGAGGGCTTGGTTGGGCTTCTCGTCATGGCCTGAGCAGCCAAACTTCCCCTCTGCTTCCAATTCAGAGGCTCCATGTGAGACCAGGGTGTTCACGATTGCTAGATGTGGAAAAAAGATCTAGCCTTTGATTACTTATCAATTCAGACCAAGCTCAAACTCTGTCCTGCTCTAGCGTAAAAGATTTGGTTAAATTTTTGAGCCAACTGGTAGTAGCTGAGAGTTTCAATACTGAAAAATGGACATTTCAAACCCGATTCTAATTTAATGAGTTGTATGAAAGATTTTGTTTTCTTTCTTCTTAGAGAGAAAAATGTTTTAGCAGCCCCTCGGAAGTTAGAGAAGTCAACCAGCCCCTCCTCTTGCACCCACTCCAACCTCCCTCCTTTGTGTCTGCGCAGTCGCTGTTGCCTGCGTTCACTTACCTACACTTTCCCATGGGGCTGCTACACCTTCCCGTGCAGAAAGAATATAGAGAATGTCATCACGTGAAGGGGCAAAATCCAGCACTAGAGCAACGCAGAGTTAGACATTACCTGACATAAAAATTTATTAAGGTAGTCTGAGAACTGGGCACGGCCATTAACTTTATTACTCAAAGATCATTGAGGTGACACTTTGGGAACGATGACAGTTACATAAAACCCGTAGGTAGCTTCTCAAGGATAGTGATGGCTTCTCTCTCGTTTGCTGTGCCCACGAACCTTTCTTCGTTCTGCGTTTTGTTTTTTCATAATGTAGTTATTTTTAGCGGGGATTTTATAAAGAGCACTAGGAAAGCAATTCAGTACCCGTTATATAATTGTTCGAGCCCTATATTTTAATTCAGATTACTGCAATTCATGAAGCACTCTGCTTCTAAAACTTACAGATCACAGGTATATAATAACTAGAGAAACCCAAATTTTTATTGAAGGTCTGTGTAAAATGAAATGCTGCCATATTATCTATAAAACCTTAAGAACTCTGCACTCACCTCCAGGTTTCGGATTTTGAAAAACTGTTTCATTAAAATACTTTGCTTTTCTAAAAGAGGATTAGCTGGTTGAAAGTAATGGCGGTTCAAATAGCAGGCTGAGGAACTTTGTCTGAACTCTTCTCCCATACCATCAGAGAAAGGCCAGCAATTTCTGCCTTTAGTAGGTACAAAGGAATAGACATCAAAATGGGAACCTTTCTGCTGCTGACAGCGGTGTCTGGCAGAGAAGGGAAGGAAGGTCTGCTTTGTGGAACTCTGATGAATATTTGCTGTCAGTAAAGGAAGACCAGAGATCAGGCAGTCTGGGGTTCCAAAGGAGGATTGTATTTCCTGGACTACTTCTCTGCCCATTTCCCAAAACAGTCTTACTCTTGGTTGCTGGTTTTTTTTAATGCACCTGCCTTATTGGCAGTGCTGCAGGAGTGGGCATGGCCATGGAGATTTATTTCCTCTCATGGCCAGGCTTTGTCTCTCTCCCCTCTCTCCATTTCCTCAGCTCAATCTTGTGCCTTTTGCCCAGCTGGTCCTGCTGTTCCCATCTCTCCTCTCTGCTCCCCAGCTCCTTGTCCCACGGCTTCTCCAGTTGCTGACAATTCTGCCTAGAAATCCAGGCAATCATTGGACCTTTTCTGATTTTAGTCTGTCTCCTCTCTCCTTTAGAGCATCATTTCTGGTTCTCCCTAGCAGTTAGATGGCTCCACATTGGAGTCTTGTTACAGGCTCCCTAATTCCAATTTTATTTCAGCTTTTTTACACCGAAATGACATTGGTCTGTATTCTCCCTTTTAAAAGAATGTGGAGAAGGGGGGAGGAACAGGGATCAGAGGATCCTACTGTTCTTTCCACACTGAAACTGCTGCTCTGGGTGGAAGCTTCTTGTTTTTCCAGTTGCTTTGCTTCATTTTGGGGCTTAAAAGCTTGGTCTTTCTTTTGAAGGATGCGATGTACCTACCACAGCCTTACATGAGTGACCAAGTGTGAAGTTACAGCACTTAGCAAAAGGAATCTTTTTGTGCACGTCTAAGACTATAGTTCTCAATCTCAAATTTAGCTGAGGATGCAAAATATAAAGAATTGGGGGAACGATGATAGGTATTTTTATATAATTTTTAGCAGAGCGTGTGGCCTTATTATGGGGGAGAGGCCTTTGAAGATTTCAGCACATGCTTTTAGATATTTTACAGTAATAGCTTAAATATTTATGAGTGCTTTTCTTTAATAGTAAAAATAATTTGTTTTAACATATTTAATAGAAATAACCATCTCCTTTTGGCTTAGCATACTCAGCCTGAGTTAAAAGTCTAATGTAAAACTTCAGTTGGTTGCATTTTTGGCAATGTTTTCTGTAGGAAACTAAACAATGGTTAATAATTGGAAGCAAAGTGGTTAGTTGCCATGGGATATAGTGCTCCCATCTCATCTGTAAGAGATGTGTAACTTCTACTGGCTGCTGGTTATTTTTATAAAACAGGTTTTTTTGGTTTTTAAATAAAAATCTGCACATTTCCTTGGTCTTAATTCTGAGACAGATGTCAACTGCTTCTGGTTTTCTTCCACCTAGGCTGAACTGGAGGCTTTTGAAAACAGATTAAAAGGGCGAAGAAAGAATAAGAGAAGAAAGGACGAAGTGGAAGTTGAACAATCGTCGTGGCAAAAATACAAGAACCTCATTCTGCTGCCAGTGTTGGGAGTCGCTGTTGTGCTGGTCGCATGGCTCATGGTCTACAATGACTGAAGCAACTCGATATCTAATATACCTCAGTCGGGCTGTAGGTAGCTTATTCCTAGAACGTTAGTCTGTGTGTAACAGAACTTCATATGCATAGATTATGTATGGATGTGTGTATACTGTTTGCCAAGAAAAGTGCAGAGGAGGGGAGGAACGTCACCTTTTGTGTTACTACATTCACAGCACAAAACTGGATTCAGACACTGACAGTAATAGATTTTAGCCTACACTGAAGTGCTGATGTAATCCGTCTGACTGAGAGCCGTTAGCATCTCTTCTATTAATATATTGTGTTACTTTTCCTTGTCTGCATTCCATAATATTAAAAATAGCTTAGTGCAAAAGGCTTTATTGAATATTTGTTTCCTGTAAAATCAGTTTAGTGGTTTATAGAAGATTAGTGTTCTTATGCCAGTCTTTATGTTGTATCATATAATAATTTCTGTGCTTCATGTCAGTCTTAATTATAACAACTAACGGGGAACGTCAGATCATTGAGGTTTGAATATTCTGGGGCCTCACATCAGAACTTTGTTCAGAGCAAGGAAATGCGACCCGGCTTTCAAGTCAACTGTCTCACAAACAATAAAACGCCCCCTTTACAGACTGTGGGGTTTGGGGTTTAGTTGTTGTTGTTTTCTCCTGCCCTGTTTCCTCAAAATCAAACCTAGTTGAAAACTTCAGGTAGTGGCCAGCTGCATATGCTGAGCGTGGATGTGAAGTAGTTCCAGGCTACAGGGCTGTGTTCTTATCGGTGCCAACAGAACAGCAACTTGAAATTGAGCTTAGGGCATCACTTGATTATTTCTCTAGATAAACAGCACGTTAGGATATTTGCACTGGTGTGCAAAATCATAACTGAATAGCCAAACAATGCAATTCTATGTCTTTTGGGTATCACTGTTGGTTGGTCAAACTGAGAGGTTTATTTACGTGGCTACAAGATGATTAGAGAAGTTACACTCAGCTGAGGGGCTACAAGTTGAATTCAGGGGCGGGGAAGTCAGAAAATTGACTTTTTTTTAAACCTGTGCTGGTAATTTTATGCTGATGCTGATGTGGCTAATGGAAAAAGTGCTCAGAAGATCCTGTAAGGGATGAGGTACAAAGCCAAAGGGCGTTAGGTTGCCCTAGTAATTCAGGCGTACGATTCATCACAAATCCTGCAAAAGCAGTGGGACCGTTTGTGTGAATTAACAGAGAAGACTGCAGTTTGTTTGGAAGCTCGTTGGGTTAATTTTGGCCCACTTTTCAAGGAACCCAGTATTAATCTGAGCTGATACCCAATTGTAGTTATAGTTCAGCAGCAGAAAAAGAAAATAGAAAAGCTGCAAAAGGCAGTAGCTTTTAGATTGCATAGATTTGACAAAATGGGGAGAAAATTGCTTTCTTCTCAATTTTTCACCTCAATTTGGTGAAGGAGAATGAAGGTAAGGAAAAGTTGGCAATAGTTAGCATGGATTGGTGCTATTTCATAGTATTTTATGGGGCGTTTAAATTGATTTTTAGAAACATACTACTGTCATGTGTCAGGCCTTTAGTATGTAAAGTAGAATTAATTGAAATTACAGGCAATCATAGTGGCATCTGTTGAATTCTCTTATTTTTCTAGTATAAGGAATAAACTGTTTTCTCTAGTGTTACTTTAACATTTTTCTATAATGTTAATGCTGGAAGATAATTCCATAGAAATGTTAGTTTATTTAATGAAGTGAGGTGATGCTGCTGTGACTGCTTATGCCAGTAACTCTGTCGCTAAGAGAAAAGGAAGAGAGATTTTTGTTCAGCTGAAGTAAAACGTGATGTATTGCAAAATACAAAGAAAAAAGATACCTTTATAGCTGAAATATGCAGATCAACATGAATTGAGAATATTGTGGAAACAGCTGTTATCTTATATGACTATAGCTTATTTTTCTATTTACTGCTAGCTTTTTCTTTAAGTAAAATGTAAAGTTTCTTCTCATCTCTACAGCAAAGAGCAGAAATCTCTACAGAGCTATAAAAATGAACTGCACTTGAGTTATGTTTGGAGTAGTTCTTACTGTTCTTCTCTGTATAATTTGCAGTAGTTGTGTGAAATACTGGAAAGGAGAAGACTTGCTTCTCAGCTATCCTCTTTGTCACAGTAAGAAAGCACAGCAATCTTTAAGGATTCATTCCATTCATACAAAAGTGTGTATGAGTAGGCATATTCCCATTGTTAAAGGATTTGTATCTCTGCTGAACCTCACATGTGCAAAACATACCTATTTTGGAAATTTTATTCAAAATAGTTCTGTGTATCTTATCCAGCCATCTGAGTCATTTGCACTCTTGGTCTGCCTGCTGAAACAGTTATTTGTTTCTTGGCGTAAAAAAAAGTGTGTGGGTTCGAGCAATCTGCAGTTTAATAAATCACTGGTTTCTATTTGCTTTTAAAAATTATTTTTACAGTTGATTTTTTTTGCCTTTTTTTTTTTTTCTGGTTGGAGCCGCATGTTGCAAGCACGGCAACCTTTGAAGTACAAGGTTAGAGAGAAAATCTCCGGTTATTCAGTACATGTTGAAAAACTGTAATTCTAAGAAGGAAATATTGAACTGAAGGTAGGGGTTTTCAGCAATTTAAATGTCATGTACTGTTGCATAGTGTAATGAGCAAACTTTTTTTAATTTTAACAGTTCACCAAAACAAAAATAAAAGGAAAATTGATAAGTGTATTTTAAAAGAAATCATATAATCTGACCTGCTGTTGAAGGGAAATTACAGAGACAAGCCTGATCATGAGGATACGTAGCATGCAGAATATTTAGCTGTGTATAAAATGAAAAAACACTTGGGGAGTTTTTCCTTCTTCTGAATGCATTCTGGTGAGCGTTCATCTTTTTGCTGAAACAAGGTGCTTTCAAATTGTCGATATATTCTGGACTGGAAACTCCTTGGACAAGTTTGTTCCCTGTAATGGTAACAAAGCCATTGTGTGTGTTAATTTAATGTAAAAACAGAGTCAGACAATAAACTCACTGAAAACAACTTGAAAACTTGTTTGTTCTGGAGGACTGGTGTAGCAATGCAGCAGACTTTCTCCCAGGCAGTGAGGACGGACACAAGGCAGCGGAAGTTTTTAGGTGTGTGTTTTGTTCCCCTCTCTGGCAGCGATGGCTCTTACTGCTCGGATTAATGCTGGGATTATGGAATCCTGTTCCTTCATGTCACTGCTCTCACAAAACTGCAAGAATGGGTTGGGAAAATAGATTAAGGTGAAACAAATGGGGATTGATTTAATAGATGGGATTTTCTGGCAATGCATCTGATTGATTAGACATTTGTCCTGGCCTTAGCTACTAGAGAAGGAAATGTTACTATGCAGCTAGTACCAAAATTTGTTCATAAAAGTTTCTATGCTTGATGGTGGTGTAAAGCACCGAACTCTTGAGTTTTACAGTCTCAGTATTTCTGGCTCAAAAGCACATCTGCTGTATGCCAGCTTCTCTGAGAGGGATGAGCCTGTGTGTGATGGGGTTAGAGCACAGAGACGCCTGGTCTGGAGGACATTCCTGGGCTGGGCAGCAGAAGCGTGGTGTGTGTGGTGGGTAGTCTCTGGTGCATGCTTCAGGATGGAGAATGCTCCTGTGGACAGTCCATGGGCGACCCTGTTCCCAGTTGCATTTAGTTCAGATCATCCCTCTATTTGCCATTACCAGTTGTGATCTCTGGGCACTTAAGTAGCTCCCTTTTCTTGCTTCATAAATGTAAATTTGTATCCATGTCTGCCCTTATTCAATTAAACCAACCAATCGCAATAAAGAATTATAAAACACAGACACTGTAGTGGTCTGCATTTACTAGGAAGGGAAATGCAAAGCAAAAATTAGAGAAAAATCAAATTAAGTCGAAGTCAGTTAAGATAATGAGACATGTTCACTTCGTTCCACTAATGGTTACATGTTAATGAATTATTTGGACTCTGCCTTAAAATGTTCATATGGCCTGTTACCAGAAAACAAACTTCTGATATGGGTAGTGTGTCATCTGAGCTCTGGGTTACATTAAAGTTGGTCATAAAGTAGGCTGAATGGCAGCTGTCTAGAAACAAGTCATACTCTGTGGGAACTGTGGCTTAATTCAGCCAAGTAGTATTTAATTTAAAGAATTGTTTCTCGTGCAGTGATTTCCATAAAAATGCCAACAAATCCAGAACTTGGCTTAGGCTGTCTCTGGGAGCTGAACACTGGGGCTGAACCTTGTAGCTGTTGACACTGCAGTTTTTCAATGGCTCCCACACCTGAGTATGAGATCTAGGGCGATGGAGATGAACAAGGGATTGGAGCATCTCCCTTATGAGGAAAGGCTGGGAGAACTGGGACTCTTTAGCCTGGAGAAGAGAAGGCTGAGGGGAGACCTCATTAATGCTTACAAGTATCTAAAAGGTGGGATGAAGGAGGATGGAGCCGGACTCTTTTCAGTGGTTCCCAGTGACAGGATGAGGGGCAATGGGCACAAGCTGGAACACAGGAAGTTCCAGTGAAAGATGAGGAAAAACTTCTTTAGGGTGAGGATGACAGAGCCCTGGGACAGGCTGCCCAGGGAGGTTCCCTTCTCTGGAGACTTTCAAGACCTGCCTGGATGCAGCCCTGGGACATTCTGCTTCAGCAGGGGAGTTGGACCAGATGATCTCAAATGGTCCCTTCCAACTTTGACAATTCCATGATTCTGTGATTAGGAGTCAAGATTGGTTTGGGGTCTGGAATTCATGGTGCTATTGCCAAAGGGAATCGTATCACAGAGTGTCATAGAATGGTTTGGGTTGGGAGGGACCTTAAAGTTCCAACCCCTAACCTTTAGAGAGGACTGGCCACCTAAGGCCAAGCTGGCTTTGCAGTCTGAGCCGTGTCTGCCCCTCTTAGTTGCTCTTACTGTAATTTTTGACAAGGCAAACTAATCTCTGTAAAATATTGTAATGAGTAATGAATTATGGTTTGATTCTTCTTTATCAGCATTACAGCTTGAAATATGTATTGGTTTACATGAAGTAATTTAAAGGTTTGGCATAAATGCTCTTGCTTTTGTCTCTTTCCATGCTTTTCTTATTTGTGCAATTGCTTTAAAACCAAAACCACTGCTTTCCTCAAGAATAGGCTTTGCTTGGTTGGGTAAGAAAACGCGGGACTGAATTAGCCTGGGCTAATTTATGTGCAGTGGCACTTGAGAAGCCCAGAGTACCCAGTCTCTGCCCTGTAAAGCTTGCACACAAACAAAGAGTGACAGGGCCTAAATCCGAAGGTATGGAAATGAGGATAGCTGGAGAAGCAGCTGGGAAAAAAAAAAAAAAAAAGCTAGGAAGATGTCCTTGTCTTAGACATATATAAATCAAACTCTATACGTGAGGGATACCATCCTCACCAATAGCCACGAGTGGTGCTCAGGGATAGAAGCCCTGTTCACATCGACATGGTTGTTCACAGTTTTCAGGTGTTTCCTGACTCACGTTTTGGATGACAGCATTTCAGAGGCGCTGAAGCATGCCCAGTAAAAACGGTAAGTCTCTGTTTACAGATGCCATCTCAGAACCCAGCGACAGCTCTCTCTAGCTCCTGGAAGGGTCCTGAACTGCTTCTGTTCCTGTAGCGCCCACTTCTGCCCCTCGACCATATGCTTTCTGTGCTGTTGACTCTGTCGTTCTTGGATAGCGCTCGAGAGCTCCGTTAAGTGCCCAGACGCTGGCTTCAGCCAGACTCCGCATCTTTGGATGCGGTTCCAGGGAAGAGAGAGGTTGGGAAAAAAAACCCCAACATCAAAATGCAAGTCTTAAAAGCCGATGTCTCACGGGGGTGGCGCATTTGCTCTGTCATTTGCAGCTGCAGACGGCACTTGTCTCTCGGCAGGAGAGCTTTGCTTCGAGAGGTTTGTAGCAAACAGCGCACCCCTCCAGCTCTCCGGTCGCTGGGGTCGCTCACGGCCGGGACAGGTGCAGTGTCCCCGCCACCGCTGGCCTCCGCCGCCGCGCTTCCTCGCACCGGGGGGGACGTGTCACGAAAAGGTTTGCGTGTACCCCTGCCGGGAAGGAGCCGGAGAAACCTGCCGTCGGCTCTGAGAGCTTCCTCCTGCCGGAGCCCCATCCCCTCTGCTTCTGCCGTGCCGGCGGCTGCCCCCGGCGCCGCTTTCAGCCTTCTTTTCGGAGATAAGGCGGATCGGCTGGGGAAAGACAAGCCCCTGCGTTGCCGAGGAAAACGTTACCGTCCCTGTAGGCGCCAAACTTCCTATCCCTGGGGTGAAACGAAAGCCTTTGCTTGACCGTAAAGTAAAATAAAGAGCATCCAGCGGACAGGCGAGTCTGCTGGCGCCATGGAACCGCGGATGGATGGACCCGAGAGCTCAGCCTGGGCTCGCCACCCCCCGCTCTGAACTCCACGCTCCATCCAACTCGGCGGGCAGGCAGCACCGGTCTGTTCGTGTCCTAGGGTGGCTCCGGATCGTTTCAGCCCCAAGTGCGCATCCGGGCGGCCCTGGGGCAGCCCCGGTGCCCGGCCCGCGGCAGAGCCCCAGCGAGCCAAGGTAAGGGGTGAGGAGGGCGAGCTCCGCCGGTTTCTGGCCCGCACATCGTCCCTGGCTTAGGCATCTCTTGCCACCTGAAGCCCTTCTAGGTGTGACAAGGCGTCCTTCATTGGGGCGAGGGGGCAAAGGCTGCGCCCACTTTATCCGCCCTCCCTGGGGGATGGCTTCAGGGTGAAATTAGCAAGTGGGCTGGCTCTCAGCTTGTCCCCAAGGGGTAGAGCCTTGTGTGCAAAAGGGGTGGGGATGTGGCGGCTTTCTCGCCGAGGTTTATTATTATTGGGTGGAGGAGGGGGGAGGGGGAGTCTGCCGAGCAGACAAAATGCGGAGCCCCCCCCCCGCCCCGCAAGTGTGTGTGTGCGGGAGGCGGGCGGCTCCTCGAAGACCGAGGTAGAGAAGGGTGTTGGGGGTGGCCGAAGTGGAGAGGGCTCAGCAGCAGCCAGAGCATGCTCTCCATGCAACAGTTCCCTGCCCTGCCTGCGGAGGAGGAGCGCTACCGGCAGGTCCTATCCGCCAACAGGGTAAGGCGAGCCCGAGGGAGCTCCCCTCTGTGGTGGGGCCGCCTGGGGGCTTCGGGGCCGGCAGCGTGCGAGGGCGGCTGCCTCCGCTCCTCGGCGACCCCCGGGTGGCGGACGGGAGAAGGGGAGCGCGGCCACCAGGGAATCCCCCTGCGTTACCGCTGGGGCTGAGGGGCAGGTTGCTGGGGCAAGCGGAGAAGGGGCGAGCCCCGCGATCCGCCCTGGTGAGAGCGAACCGGTGGCTCGTAAACAGGGACGGTGCCGCGACCGGGAGAGGCCAGGGGCAAGTGTCCGCCCGCGCCCAACCTGCCGTCCTAGGGCGCTCCCGTGGCGGAACTTGCGCGGGGACGGCCGAGTTCAGAGCCTCGGGATGCAGGTGAGTCGCAGTTAACGACCGGTCGGCGTTAGCGTTTCACCGAGAGCGGCGCCCTCTCCTCTGTTCTCCCGTAAAGTCAGCGGCGAGGATCATCGGGACCTGATGTGCCCGGTGGTTGCTCTGGCGCTGGAAGGAGCGGGGAGGAGTTGCGCCGAACCCGACGGCAACAGGTCCGGCCGGGATATGCGAGAGCAGAGTTTAGGGCTTGATCTCCGTCACGGCTTCACCGGCGGCTGGGCTACCGGGGAGCCGCCGCATCGCCACCGCGTCCCCGGCGCGGTAGCTGCCTCGCCTCGGATGCAGCCTGGGGTCGGTTGGAGGGAGCCGGGTGGAGGGCAGCGCTCCCGGTGGCGGTGCGGTGCCGGGAGGGCGGGCTCATCTCCCCGCCCGCCTGAGCGCCGAGTCGGGCGCTGTAGCACCTGGAGAGGACGGCGGAGCTTCCCGCGCTGTCACCGCGGTCCCCAACGCCACCGACACGGCGCAGCAGCGGGTTTCACAAGTTTGCAAACCCGGCAGTGTACTTGAGGAGTGTCGTCGCTCCGCTTGATTTAAAACGCAGAATCCTTGGACGCGTTTCATGGCAGACGATTTAATTAATTAACCTTTATTTTAAATTATTAGCAGTCTGGCTGAGATGGTGAAACTCTTAAGTGAAATCAAGTATCTGGAGCTTTTAATGCGTTCACGGGGTCTCTTGGGAAGGTTTAGCTTTCAGCAGTAGAAGTACGGGGATGGATTTTTCCATATGGTCACTTTCACCCTTCCTGTGTTCCTAAAAGGCGGACCAGGCAGCAGGACTAAATTGTACTTCTTTACTTTTGTTTTGGTAATGGAGTTGGAGATCTCTGTTATAAGCTTCTCCGGTACTGTGACATGATGTTGGGCTCATGTATCGCTGAGGTAAGCCAAACAACTACAATGGAATTACAGAACTGCTCTGCTTATGTGTCTCTGTGAAAGCTGGTGACATCTCTGGAGTGTTTTGGACATCAAGGTTCTGTAGGGAGCTGGGGGCTCCTCCAGAGGACAAGGGAACCCCAAACAATGTCCAGGCCTTCTACAGAAAGGAAATACTTGTGACTTTTCTTCCCTCCTCCATCCGCCACTTATGGGGTATCCCAAAAGCCGGGTTTTTCTGCCAGTGGGGAAGCCCAGCCCTTTAAACTCACATATAATCGTCACCCAATATGCATTTTTAAGCCACCAGTACTCATTTTCCTGAGGAGGCTCTTGGGGTGGTGAGCCAGGCAGCACTGCACGTTTGCCCAGATGAGAGGGATCTGGTTGTGCTGTTTGTATCTGATGGGTTCATCAGGGCAAGACATTGTTTTTCCTCAGTCTTTTGGAGCTGGGACTGTAAAAACCTGAAGAGAGCATTCGCTTCCTCTGCAGAGATCTTTGCTGGTGCTCGACTGTGTGCCTGTGGTAGACTAACTTGAGTGTGCAGTGAATCGAAAGTGTGCAATGGTTTGAAATGTGTCACGACTGGAGGTGCTCTATAAAATGTGCAATGTGCACATGGCAATTTAATGGATCTGTGTTATTGTTTAGCTGCTAACTATGTATTAGATGATGTCTGCAGATACAAATGAAAGCCAGGAGTGCTAACAGTGCCAGTAATTATTTAAAAATGCAGGCTTACTTGAATGTAGGAGGGGATGGGTTTTGGTGGGTTTTTTGTTGNTATACATGTTTAGGTCTTAGCACTTGGCTCCCTCAAGGAACATTACTGTCCTGCTGTTATACCAAGTCCATGTATTGCCAGAGACATTCTTTCTTGTCATTACTTGCATGGCCAAGTGAGGAGTGTGTGCAGAGGCCAAGGTGGAAAACCACCCAGACAGAAATCTCATTTACTACGAGAGGAATGGGCCTTCCAGGAGAGTGTAAAACAGGCAAAGGAACATTGGGAAGGTTATACCCAGCGTAGAAACCCAGTAGCTCCTGCTCTCACGGCTTTTCAACTGCTCTAACCAACAAATGCTTTCCAAATAAGCCCTTTGGAGAGGCTGGAAGACAGTGCTTCTGTTGGTGTGGTTGCTTGGTCTCTGTGAGTCTTTGCCACACCGAGACCCAGCAGATTCCCGCCATCCCAATACAACAGGCATGGTATCAGCACTACAGGTACTTCCTTAAGAGATGGGAGCTTGTCTCACCTGGATGAGGAGACTGTGGATACCAGTTCATCTGCTTTCAGGCTGAGCAGCGTGTGCTGTGAGGCAATTACACGTGATGGCACTGTCTCCTGGTGTGGTTACGCTTTAAAAGATGGCAGCTACTGCTGCACTGTGTGGGAAGAGTTGAATCCTGTCAGCATGTCAGGTATCCTCAGCAAGTGCTGTTTACAAGGCCAGATGAATGCCTTGTCTCTGAATGCCAGCCAGGGTTTGGCAGGGGTGGGTGTCAACCCACTTGCAGCTGGGCAGTTCTAGACTTGCACATGTAGCCTAGGGCCCTGCCAAATGTGGTGGCCAGAATCCTCCTGATTTTTAAACACCTTTTTGAAGTGATGGGTTGTCACAGTAAGACAAGAAAAGCTTAAATCCTCCTGGAAAGGTCTTCACATGCAGAACAACCTCTGAAGATAATGTCCAGACAGGCTCCAGCTTGACTACCCTCATTGCCTCTGTATTTTTAATTCTAATGATCCTCTGCAGTCAATATTTTTCATGTGAGGGCGTGTGGTTTTGTCTTGAACTGTCCCGAGCCTCCGTCTGGGTGCTGGGGTGTGAGTCCCCCTCTACTTGCTGGTATCTGTAACTGGAGGAGTTAATAATGTGTGTGAGGTGGGTCCTCAATTCCTAAGAGGCTGCATGATGAAAAGTGGGGGGAAAAAGAGGGAAAGAAGAGTGCCAGGGCCTTGCCTAGGTGGCTTGCCTCTGTGGCTCAGGTTGCAGCCTCCGTGTCCTCCAGCTGGCCCGGGCTGCCCCCTCCCATGGCTGTGGGGCAGGCTGGCAAGCACAGGTCAAGCGGGGCAGCATGGCCTGCTTCAGGACTGGGGCTTTCCCCACCACAGCTGCCCACCCGGCTGTCCTGAGGGAGGCGGCGCAGGGGGGAATTTGTTCATGGGTGCCTCTCCCAGTCCGCAGCCCTGCGTCAGAATAATATGATGCCGATCGCATCCCTTCCGCCTCTCCTCCGCCCCTCTATAAATAACTCTCTCTGGGTTGACCTGTCAGATTCCGCCAGCAGTGCGGATCCCCTGACCCAGGGCAGCCTGCAGTGGAAAGTCTGAATGCAAAAAATACCGTAATAAAAATAGAGCAGTCGGGTAGCCCCACCGGCAGGTCCTAGCGCCGGGGTCCAGTGGCTTTCGATGCCATACCGGCCCTGGCACAGATGGCTCCCCTCATGCTGAACAGCTTCTTTGGCATGGAGGGTACCGTTATGTTGAGCGCCCCTCTCATGCTAATGTCTCCCCTGCTGCTGACTGCTGCCCTCACACTGAGGGTTCCCCTCATGCTAATGGCTCCTTTGGAGCCACAGGCTCCCCTCATGCTGAGGACTCCCCATATGCTAATGGCTTCCCTCACAATAATGACTCCTTTGGAGTGATGGGCTCCCCTCATGGCAAGGACTCCCCTTAATGCTAATAGATCCCCTCAAGCTAACTGCTCCTTTGGAGCGAAGAACTTCCCTCACTCCCCTTAGGCTGAGGACTTCCCCTATGCTAATGGCTCCTTTGGAGTGATGGGCTCCCCTCATGCCAAGGACTCCCCTTAGCACTAGTAGATCCCCTCATGGTAATGGCTCCTTTGGAGCAAAGGGCTTCCTTAACTCCCCTCAGGCTGAGGACTTCCCTTATGCTAATGGTTCCTTTGAAGTGAAGGGCTCCCACCTAGGACTCCCCTTATGCTAATGGCTCCCCTCACCCTGACTGTTCTCTTCACACTCCCAGCTCCCCTGGCACTGACTGCTACCCTCATGCTAACAGCTCCTTTGGTGCAAAGGACTCCCCTTATGCTAACAGCTGCCCTGGCATGGAGGGCTCCTGCTGCCCAGGCCTGTGCCGCCTCAGCTCTGCTTCCCCCACTGCATCCAAATTGATGCGCCCTTTAATACCCTAATGGTGACTGCTTTTCTCCTTTTTTTTAACTGTCAGATGGAAGCGTAATTAATTTCTGCTATTCTGCTGTGGAACAGGTAGTTCCCTTCCAAGTAGTGCTTCTAATTTCGGTTTGTCTTTCTAATCAGCAAACATGAAAGAAATAGGGATAATGGTTTAATATCCTAAATGTAAAAATAATAATGAGACAACAATCAAGCAGGAGCTTGCTGTTTCAAAAAGAGATGGGAATCTTTCTGCCTCTGAAATTTGAATTTCATCTTGTGCCTGCCTCATGCAAAAAGCAGTTCCCCTGAAGGGATATAGATTCTCAGCTGTGGTTTTGAGCGACTACAATTTAAGGTGATGCTTATAATTATTTATTTATACATATGCTGTTATTTCTGATTGTTTTACCTGTGAACTCTTAATATCTGGAGGTTAAAAGCAGTGACAGATACCAGAAAGTCTGATTGTTGCGGTGCCTTCTCCTGTTGCCTCCATGTTGCCTGCTCTGGGTATGGTGGTGATGAGGCCAAGCACTCCCACAGCCGCTCGCCCACCCTCCTCCAGCCTGCAGGGTAGGGGAGAAAACGGGAAGACCAAGAGTGAAAAAGCTTGTGGGTCAAGATAAAGGCTGGGAGATTGCTTAACGGTTACTGTTGTGGGCAAACCAGACTCAACTGAGGAGTTGAGTGAGCAGCCCTGAGGAGAAGGACTTAAGGGGTGTTGGTGGTTGAGAAGCTCAACATGAGCCGGCAGTGTGTGCTTGCAGCCCGGAAAGCCAGCTGCATCCTAGGCTGCATCAAAAGAAGCATGGCCAGCAGGGCGAGGGAGGTGATTCTACCCCTCTACTTCACTCTGGTGAGACCTGGTGTACTGCATCCAGCTGTGGCATCTCTAACATAAGGAGAAGGACCTGTTGGAACAGGTCCAGAGGAGGGCCACGAAGGGGATCATGAAACTAGAGCACTTTTCCTATGAAGACTGAGAGAGTTGGGTTGCTCAGCCTGGAGAAGAGAAGGCTCCAGAGAGACCTTATAGCAGCCTTCCAGTACCGGAAGGGGGCCTACAAGGTACCTGGGCAGGCTCTTTTTACAAGAGCATGTAGGGACAGAATGAGGGGTAATGGCTTCAAAATGGAACAAGGTAGATTCATATTAGATATCAGGGAAAAATTTTTCGGTATGAGGGTGGTGAGACACTGGAACAGGTTGCTGAGAGAAATTGTGGGTGCCCTATCACTGGAGGTGTTCAAAGTCAGGCTGGGTGGGGCTTTGAGCAACCTGGTCTAGTGGGAGGTGTCCCTGCCCACGGCAGGGGGGTTGGAACTCGATGATCTTTAAGGTCCCTTCCAACTCTAATCATTCTATGATTCTATGACTGGAGGAAATAAGTTTATTACTGATTAATACAAATATTTAATTACTGATTCAGGTATTGTGAAACAAAAAAAAAAAAGCAAGCATTAAAACACTTGGATAAAACACTTCTGCCCCACTGCCAAGCTCAGCTTCACTCCAGACTCTTATTCTCCTGCCCCACTGCCAAGCTCAGCTTCACTCCAGACTCTTATTCGCCTGCCTTGTTATTGCTGCAGGTGGCACTCTGTCCCTTCAGTGAAGCAACCAGCGGCACAGGGGAGGACTGTGGTTCTCCTCTGCTCCTTCCTTCTCACTCTTCTTCTGCTCTTCTCGCTCTTCCTCCATTGGACTGCAGTCTGGGAATACCTGCTCTGCCATGGAACACCTACTTCTCTGACCTCAGTTTTTACACTGCTGTTTCTCACTCTTTTCCCACTTCTTCTGCCCATGTGATTTTTGTTTTTTTTTTTTTTTCTTTCTAAAAATCGCTTTCACAGAGGCACCACCAACTTGGCTGATGGGCTGAGCTGTGTCATATGTTGTGGAGCCAGCTGGAACTAGCTGTGTCCAGCAGGGGACAGCTTCTGATCTGTTCTCATGGAGGCCACCCCTGCAGTCCCCTGACTGCCAGTAGCTTGTCACCTATACCCAGTACAGATGTGCAATCAGGGGCAGAATTATCTAGAAGTGGTGGCCACCTCATCATAGCATCAGCTTGGCAAAATGTTTCACAGAATATCAGGGATTGGAAGGGACCTTGAAAGATCATCTAGTCCAATCCCCCTGCCAGAGCAAGAACACCTACATCAGGTCATACAGGAACGCGTCCAGACAGGTTTTGTATGTCTCCAGAGAAGGAGGCTCCACAACCTCTCTGGGCAGTCCCTTCCAGTGTTCTGTTACCCTCACTGTGAAAAAGTTTTTCCTCATATTTAAGTGGAACCTCTTGTGTTCCAACTTGTACCCATTGCCCCTTGTCTTATCATTGCCTGTCACTGAGAGGAGCCTGGCTCCATCCTCCTGACACTCACCCTTTACATATTTATAAACATTAATGAGGTCAATGTTTGCTCACAACTGACTAAAGTAACATTATTACCTCAGTGGTTGTGTGAGCTTGCCTGTCCCTCTTCCCTGATCCCCAAATGATAAAGGGATGAAATGAACCCAGCTGTCCTTCAGTTCATTTTCACCCCTGCAGCACCTGCTTCTTTGGGTGTCACACAGTTTATAATTCTCTATTTTTGTTAGTGTTGTTGCCAGCAAAAGGCATTTTCTAGTGTGTTGACCTATAGAAAGTGAAAAGAGGCTGAAAATCAGATGCTGCAAGAGCTGCTTTGGGATGGTGAAGTTTATGCTTTGATAGTTCAAGACCTGTCCTTGTTGCAAAGCATGTTTCCCACAACACTATGCATTCAGTGGGACCTCAGCTTTTGTGTATGTGCTAAATCAATGAATATTTTTTTTTTCTTTTAGAGAGGCCACAGAAAATGAGGCAGTTCTGAAAAACTTTTCCCGATAGACTAATGGGGGACAGCTCTTGTCTGGTCCTATCACTGCAAGAGCTCCTCTAAGTTACTGCTCTTCCTGAATTCCAAGGCTCAGTTTTCTTGCCAAAGAAGCAGTTTCTATACTGAATATTTAAGTCATCTTCACCCAGTCCTTAGGGGAAAGGAATTGAAGGTAGACATGGCTTTCCTTCTTTGGGATGCCATCAGACTGCATCTATTCCAATTCAGGTGTCGTAGTTCAAGATCAATGCTCCGCGAATGATGCTCATACTTTGGGACTGGCTGATCAGTGATGGTCAAAGTCTGCCTTTCCCTTCTTCTCTTCTTCAAATCTGTGCACTGACTTCTGCTATATACAGAACCCAGTGTTTTAAAAACTAATGTGCTAGAATCTTCCATGCCTGATCTGTTTGATACCAGAGAGATTTAATTTAACAGTGATTTAACAATAATAGTAATTGCCCAGAGCAATTGCTATTGCTCATTACTTCAAAGATCTCCTAGTTTCAAAATAGCTTATACTGTCACTCCAATATTACTGAAAGTTACTTGAGAATGTCTCAGACTCAGGAAGCATTTCCTAGGAAAGGAGACTCATTTTTTTCCCCTGTGGTGCCTCTGAATGAAGCAGTAAGAAGTCACTTATGTGCTTCTTGCATGGTTCATCTCATTAGATTTCAGAAAGAAATCAGTGCATTCTCTTGGAAATAAAACCACTGGTAGCACTGAGGAGCTTTCTTCTCAAGTCTCTCAGACCTGCAGCTTTACATTCATGTAATAATACAGCATATATTTGTAACCTACAGTTATGTCTGCTCTGGACTTCCGTGGGCCGGTGGTGTGACACGGAAATTTCTTGCATTGCTCCTGCTTCTGATGCCAAATCTTTTTCTGGGTGGATTATCTTGCCTATGTTAAAGTTGTCCCAGAACCAGTGGGATGTGGAGATGATAGAAGCAGAATATGCTACAGTTGTCAGGCTTTCCCCAGCCTCCTGCATTTTCGCATCTTCAGGAAGAAACACAGATGGCTGAGCCCACCTTGCAACAGCCTGTGCGTCTTTGCCATCAAATGGTGTTGAGGGACAGACATTGCTGAGAGCTTCTTGTTTGAGGGATGCTAGTTCTGTGCATGGACGAATATTGTCCGTGTGGATATTATATCTGAAAGAATATCAGGAGCTGTAGAATAAGTAGCTATCTTTTTTCTTTTTTCCCTTGCTTTTTTTGGTTTGTAGCAACATTGTAACAAAACAATCGTGTAGCAAATGTCTTATTTAAGCTTTGATTTTTTGTTTTTAAAGCTGCTCAGCCATTTTAAAGATGCAAATTTAAATGTAAATTTAAATAATTTGTAGCGTATGTATACAAGGATGGAAAGGAAGTCTGAAATGAGGACCGAATGTGTTTAGACATTATTAACAGTTCCCATCTTCCCTAAAAAGTCAGAGTGTATGGAATAGTGTTGATAGTGGTCTGGAAGGGCTAAAATCCAGATGGCTTCCATTTGCTTCTCCTAATCATAGACAGGATTATTCTTGACTCTTGGAGATTCCCAAAGAGAACGTGAATGGGAGGAAAGCTGGCATCTGTTCTAGGGATGACAATTAAATTGAATAGTCTTAGCCATAAATACAGTAGGATTTTTCTTATTTGACAAAATAATTCACCAGATTGTTATTGTTTCAGTGACTTAGATGGAAGTGTTTATGCTACAAATCCTTATGTGATCCATAACCCTTTGATACTATATTGAAGTCCTAGTCAAACAAATACACCAATGTACCTTGTTAACCCACTTAATCTTGAGTTTTCTGTATCAGCTTGTTGTTTCATAACTTTGAGACATTTGGGAAGAGGACAAATAAATATCCAGCTGTTCTGAATAGATGAAGCTTTTCTTTGACCGTAGACTCTGTCCTTTCCTTTGATTAATATTGCTGCTGCTCCTCTTTTCCTTGGTACAAGGCTTATATCTTTTTATTCATAATTCAGAAAAAAGTCAATAGTGTAAAGTTAACATGACACATTCAAATCCAAAATTTTAATTTCTTCTAGGCAGACATTTATAGTGTAAGCATAATCTATACATTTGCAGAAAAATGAATAAGAAATGCATGAAGCATATAGAGATGAATGCTTCTAAGAAGATTCCTGCCATTTGTTTAGCTTGCATTCCAGTTCAGCATCTGATTCATGTCATTGGAAGCTTCTGATTTTAAATAGGTTAAGTAATTGTATAATCAGCAATGCGCATGGCACATACATAATGTAGTGGTCACCTTCCAGTTCGGAAGGCGAAGCCTACTGATCAGGCTTTAATGACAAAAAAAAGGTATCTCCAGTTGTGAGGTCTAGGTGCCTTGGATGGGATGGGGTTTCTAGTGGGATTTCTACACAGGCAGTGATTGATGCGCTGAATGGGAGCCACAAGACAGGCAGGATTTCTTTTTGTCCCTTCTGGTTTTCCAGGGTCGAAAGCTACTTTTAACAGGAGGTTTTCCTCTAACTTTATCCCTTCACCCCCTCAGAATGCTTTTTTTTTTTTTCCCCAAACCTTTTTATTGTTACAAATTAGGACACTTTTATATGCTTTTTTTTTCCTAATGGTTTCCAATTTTGCTTTCTGGTGCTGATAGTTCTTGTGCAGGCATCTGCTTACTGAATTCCCAATAAAGCAGGAACCTGAAGCGAGTAGTGCGTTACGCCCCTGCCTGTTGAACTGGGATTCTCAGCAACGTGTAGCCAGAGACTCACCATTGCTGCTCTGCTTGCTTAGCAAACAGTGCAGTGAACATCTGGGTAGTCAGGAAGGCTTTAGAGTGGTCTCTGGGTGTGTTCAGAAAAACAGCATGGCACTGTTGAAACTTTCATGAGTAATTTTTGCAAGCCCTAGAAACTTAAAGAAAACTAATAACCCCCAAAGCATAAATTCAGCATTAATAAAAGATTAATTTCCCCTCCAACACTTTCCCACTGCCTGCTGAGGTGGGCTGAATGGATGTTCATGTTCTGGTATTGAGAAATATCAGATAAGGCTAACCATAGTCTAGTTTGTACAATTAGTGTCTTCCATAGTTCAGTTTTTGAAAAATCTTTGATATCTTCCATATGTTTACAAAATCTTGCCCAGCTTATGAGACATGGCAGCCCACACATCTTTACCACCAGCTGTTAGTAATAGAAATGAGGGAGCTTAGAATTGTAGCAAGTTTGCCATCAGCTGAACTATTTCTTAATCTGAATGTTCTTGAAGAGTCAACAAAGTTCCATGGCAAATATGGGAAGCGTTCATTGTTGTAGTTGCAAATTTACATCAGTGAAATTATAAATAATTATAACTGTGTATGATACATTAGTATGTAAACAAGTAACATTTTTGCCAAAGTGGAATCATTATCCAGCAGCACTTCTTTTGAAAAAGGAAGAAATTAAAGCATACTGCTGTTGAAGAGGTGGTACTACTGTTCCGTAGTAGTGATAAATAGGTTTTTTCCCCCTCTCTTCTAATGCAAATTTTGAAAAGTGATCAGTACTGGCCTATATGATGGCTAAATGGTGTGTCTAATTCTCATTTTAAATGGTGGAGAGCGTTTTTTGGTATTACACCAGATCTGTGGAATCCAAGAAAATCCTTTCTTTTCAACTTCTGCCCCTTTCCACCAGATGTTAAGCACAGATCACCTCTAATGGAGAACCAATGTCAATTGTTTGCATGCAAATCACTTTCTGATTTCTAAATCAAATCTTCTCAAGGATACTGATTGTTACGTTGTTTATTTAGATTTATTTCAGTATCAAATAGATGCTTTTTGAAGTGCCTTTATAATCCACTACATTGCCAAGATAAAACTCTGGAGTCTTTCCCAAAAGAACTAGATGAAACAAGAATAAGCTCCTCAGATCTCCAAATCTCCTGACCATAGTGTATATTGGTCACAGAGAGCCCAATTTATTTCTTCCTCCCTCAAAGCCTTCAGGAAGGAAAGAATGGATTATGCATGGTGCACCAGGAGATAGCTCTTGAACTGTAAGGTAGTAACTTGGACACTGGTAGCACCGCTGGCAGCACCACATTCATCTGTCATCCCAGATAAAAACAGATTTGGAAGTCAATGTGTCAGTGGCTCTGATGGTTGGTCCTACCTCATGCGGGAAGGTCAAAGCGAGGGTGGGTTATGTCTTAGGGGTCTGGAGTCATGCTGCTTGGACAGCGCTGTAGGCATTCTTCAAAGGAGATCTAGCTTGGCAGGCAGCAGAACAAGGTCTCAACCACACAGGTAACTGGAACATGGTGGCTGTGTTTGGATTTTGTCTGCACAAAATTAGCACTCGCTGTCTTTATCTCAAGCTGAAGCTGGAGCAATGCCAGAAGTGCGTTGTTGCAGAGCTGGGTAAGAACGTCACCTTGTCTCTTCTGAGCTGCTCATGCATATCTCCAAAATTTCTCTGTTTCAAAGTTGTCTCGGTGTCTCACGAAACTGCTGAAATTACTTGTCAGGAGTTAAGAACCCCAAATTTCTGTGACAGAAATGGAGGAAAAAATACCACATCAACATTCATTAGCCTGAACTGGTGACTTCTGGTGATGCCTGGTTTGGATTTTTACTACACTGTGTCTCATCCTGGATTAATAACAGCTTGAAAGGTCACATGAAGAGAAGTGGCCAGTGGGTCTCTATAGTAATCTGGAAGGCAAAGAATCACCTTGCTTTACACATTGTGTCTTTTTTACACAGAAGAAACATCACTGACACAGTTTACTTACTTTTAAGTAAAAATTTAAGTCAGGCAGCTAAAGGGGTTTCTGCTTCAGCCAGAAGAGTCTGTCCGAACATGGCATCTAGCACTAAGCGAATACTTCTTTTGGAAAGATGTGCCCAGCTTTATATGACATCGACCTTACTGGGATACTGTGTATTTCAGGTTGGCATGATGACTCAATATGTTTGTATTTCATTGGTTAAAATAGGGGTAAATCGGAGTATTTTATTTCATGGTTGGGAAAGGAGATCTTGAATATGAACTTGGAATGAATTATGTCAGCAATTTGTAATTACTCTGAGGATATGGAATTTCCTGGCAGAAGTTACAGAACTTACAGTGAACTTCAACTATCAGGAAAACTAGCACATTTCATGGTGCAGGTAACAATTTGTGTAACCATAATGTGCTTCTCATGTTTGCTGCCTTCCTGTATGAAAAGAGTTGGGTTTTTTTGCTGCCTTGCTGTATGAAAAAGTTCCACCCCACCTCCCCAAACTCCACTATTTCCTTTCAGAATAACTATGGCACTTCTGTGCTTAAATTTGTGTACACTGGAATTTGACTATTACATGTATTTGCAGACAAAAGCTGCTTAGTATCCGGTTTCTTATGCTGCCTTAACATTCGTTCTTCAGTTGGTCCATTTCGGTTTGGCTCTCTGAATCCTCTAACACTGAAAATGCAAGATTATGCAAAGCCTTGTTCCCAGTGACTTTTTGCCTGTCCCTGTTTTTTGCGTGTGACTTTGCCAGTACCTTTGGAGGATTTCTCTTACACTTTCTGCTTGTTACAGTGACTATTAAAGCATGGTGTTAATATTTTTCAGATGCTAACGTAGTCAAAGGGAAGTGTATTGCTGACTCCCACTCCCAAATTTTCATGTGAACAGGACAGAACTGATAAAAAATTTAGCCCATTTGCATCTTCTCTTAGTCATTTCCAGGCATTTGAATATTGTAAGTTGGTCAAAAGAGGCTGTAGGAATGAGTGCATTTAAATTTCTTTATGTATGCTGTTGTGTATTTAAGCATTGACACTTCATAAGTTCAGTTTCTGCTGAACATAGCCATGGGAACTGGGAACCACCATCCCTTACAGGGAAAGGAAAACTGGAATTGCTGCTATGGTCATGTGAGTCCAATATCTAGATGTCGTGATCTTAAGAGCAGCATCATAAGATTTGATGAGATCACAGGAGCTAACAACAAAGCACTGCGTCAATATTAGAAGAGGAACAATATCAAGGATATGAAAAAAAACCTGCAGATGTTTTTCATAATCCTAACATTTTTTTCCATACTTGAATATTGCTTGACTGGGTAGCAGATTCCTCAATGGAATTAGGGGGACTTCTACAAAGCCACCTCTTTATTGCCCCCTAATGACATTCTTTCTGCGTTTCATGGTAGTACTTCCCACTTCTCTCTGGCATAAGCGCTACATAGTACTTTGGTACATGGCTTGCTCAATATATTTTGATGCTTCTGATCCAACTTTTTCTATGTTTCTTTGTAGAGCCCCATCATGCACAGAAGATACTGACTAGTAGCTTAGATACTTCTTCTGTCTAAAAGGGAAATTGCATGCTACCATAGGCTTTTCACCCATAAATCTTAAGGTAATCTGCCATTTCCTTGCTTTAATATGACAGGCATGTTATTGAAATTACACACGTGAGATCAAATTCTCCCCACATTTCACAGAAGATAAGCTGTGAATTCTGGTTCAATGAAGGTTTAGTCTTTCTGTAGTCATATGGGATAGTGGTTTTTTCCTTCTTACTTTGTTTCTGCCTCTGTAGTTTCAGAAAATAAACTGTCTGATCCAGCAGTCCTAGATAAGCCTAGGATTCTTAAAAAAATCTGCACTGAAATTTGCTCAGAGGTACTTCATGGTGTATTTCCCTTATTTCAGTCATTACTTAAAGAATGGCACTCAAGTAAGCAGTGGTTAATGACATTTCATTAGGGACAGAAATTTTTAGCTGTCGGAAGAAATTATCTGATGATCTTATGCATCCTGTATTCTGGCTTTATTCTACTTTAACACAAAACCTGATTGCATTAAAAGCAAATGACTTGCCCTAAAAACCAAGCATTGTCATTTCCTAACTAGGGTGCACACAGTACTTAATTCGAAAAAATCTTTCTTGAATCACGTTTTCTAATCACAGAATCACAGAATATCAGGGAATGGAAGGGACCTTGAAAGATCATCTAGTCCAATGCCCCTGCCAGAGCAGGAACACCTACATCAGCTAATAGCTAAGGGAAGGGAACTTGCACCGGTATTCCACAGGTACTGAGAATATGTTTGGATCCAGTGCTGTGCTAAATCTATCTTATGCCAAAATCTCCAGCATTTAGGGTTGGTGTCTTTCAGTCTGCGCTCAAGGATTCTGCTTCTTGCCCTTCCCTTGGAAAAGGATATAAATGTGTATCTCCAAGGTAACTCAGTCTCACAGACTTAGAAAATGATTCAGAGAAAGTATTCACCGTAGAGAGAGTTGAGGGAAACTGGCTTCTTATCTTGGCCATTAATCTGGAAGTTCGAAGTGAGCCAAATGAGTAAGTATGTCGCACCCCTGTTTCCTTTTACAGGTCCATTTTCTCTCTGAAGATTCCATTATTTATGTCTCTGTTCCATTGTTCATTAGAATTGAGAGGACAGAGCACTTCTGACGTTTATGCAGATACCATTGGCATACTAGAGCACTTAAAACTGCTGCATGTGTTCTTTGTGAATTGCAATATTCGGTGGCAAGAAGATGAGAAACAGTATCAGGACGTATATAAAGAGTAGATATAATGCATTTATGTATATCTATAGAACACTTTATTAAATTCTATCGATAATATAGGAATCATTAGCACTATCCCTAGTTTAATATTCACCACAGAATTCAATTAAAAAAAAACCCTCATGTAGATGTTCAAGTGACGGAAAACTGGCAAAATTGGAAGACTGTAAAAATTAAGTTTATCCTTGCTGAGTCACCGATGATGATTTTAAATAGGTTTCTTGTTTTTCATGAGGTCTTTTCCTGCAGAAGGGAAAAATACAAGATGTTGTTTAGTTGCGTATAAATATTTGTACAAAACTAGCAATTCATGGTGTTTAAGAGAAGCATGTCTTTCACAATCCAACATTCTTTTCTTGAGTAGTCACCAAAAGTGAATTTAGATACAACAGTCCCTTTTAAAATCTGTGGTAGTAGGTTGTCAGTGCAAAGATTGAGGTTTATTGCTGCTTTCAGGAGTTGACAAGAAAGAATATGGTTGAGGTTCTCCTTTAGCATGATCATTTGCCTGAGGTAGCTATTATCCACAGCGCCAATACACTTTAAGAAACACTTCTCCCGGAAAGAGCATAAGCAGCTCACTCTTTTCATTGGCACATATTTAATGTTTCTCTCAAGGGGGTTAACTGTGTACAACAGTGGTGGTAACTGCTCTCAGTTATACACTTGTGCTTGGAATGATTAAGATTTCATGGACGTCCAAAATACTCAGTATCACCTCCTCCTCACAGGAAGAGTCAAGAAAAAAAATGCTTAATGCGATTTCTGTGTGTTTTCTCCATTATTTGAGATTACATTTTTGTTGTCTATAGATAACATAAATGTTTTTCTCCTAGGACAAGCTCTTTGTGAAGTCATTTACCTTGTATTATGCTGGGTAGAGTTGGGAACTTTTGGCTGAGTTTTCTGAGAAGTGCATCTTGATTGGGAGCTATTCTTTTAGGAAAATGAGCTGGTTCTTATGTTTGTTTGTATCGAAGAAACTCAGAGTTAGTTCCCAAGTGCCCTCCTCACTGGGCTGTGTAATTATGGTCCTGTTCCCTGTTATCTGGCCCAGCAGAACTCTGTTCTTTTTTGACAAAATATTGTGACTTCAGGGGGTAGTGTGGTGTGGTTCAGGAGGAGTCTGTGTTCAGACGGTTGTGATACTCTACTGAGTAATAGATCTATTTTTTAACTGCTTCAGGCTGAAGAGGGAATTGAACTCAACAGCCCTATTTCCTGTGGGAGCACTGTAACCACTACACTGTTAGAAAGACCAATTTTATGCCATTTTTCTCCCTTTTTTTTTTTTTTTTTTTGGCTGTGATTTCAGAAGTAGTTACAGCAGCTGTGTTTTGGGAGATCTGTATTCATAACAGAGTTGTGTTATTCCTGTTACCTGTGGGCTCAGACTTCCCAAGGGGGCCTGATACAGACTGTACAAACCAAGGTTATGGAATTCAGGGAAGCCTGCCATGAGCAGCTGCTAAGCTGCTCTCTTCCAGCATGACCAGAAGCAAAACTTCAGACAGACTTTGAAGACTTTAATATGAAAATGTAGGCACGTGTGGACTGCAGGAGGTTATGTAGTCAAGGAGGGATTGCCTAAATGTCACTTAGATTTTTTTGGTTCCTAAAAGTCACCAAAATCCTAACCTTTATCTGTGCCTGGGTATTTGAAGTATTACTTGTGGGTAAGGACAGTAATGTAGCTGAGATCCTGAAATATTGAATGCAGCATTTGCAACTTCTGAATAAGCTTTTGATGAAGAAAAATGCTTCTGACAAACAATTTACTTTCTCCAACATTCTTTATATTTCTCTTGTTGTGGGAAATGGTGATGATCAGATTACAGACCTTGTCAGTTCACCTGGGCTGTACCTTTCCAATAGAGCTACCACTCTTACTGTTCTTACCCTGAGCTGGCTGTTTCAGATGTTCAGACAACTCTACCGTCTTTAAGCTGACCATCAACTTGCATCCTGGTTGCTAGACAAGCCCAGTAGGAGGACAGTGTTGAGGCAGAATCACTGGAATAGGAAGGTTATCTATTGAGATACAGCTACCACCTCACTTCATACTGGTACCATATGCATTTCAATGTGATCTGGTCTTTGTTTTGAACAGTGGTAGTAGCAAAAAAAGTCCCGGATGGGTCTCAAAGAGGTCAGACAACATGTGATGCTTAGCAGTATCAGAAGAGGTATGTACAACTGCACAAATGCAGTTTGGTTTCTGCTGTCTGTACAGTGTCTGCAGTGTCTGGTAACCAGGGGTATCAGAAACAGATGGTAATTCTAATATTATCAGCGAGGGAAATTTCCTTACCATTAGTCCTTGTGCCTTGCTGGAACAAGAGACGTTGCAGAATGGTAGAGAGTTATGCTGTAAATGCCACTTGTGCCTTTTTTCTTCTCAGTCAAGGCAGTAGATGGGGCAGTGAGGTTGGGGGCAGATATAAATCTAGTCTCTCTGCAGCAATTCCTTAAGAAATAGTTCAACTTGCATTTGGGTGAGTCCGTCTGGTAGCCTATTCTTCACAGAAGGGTACTTCCAGCAGAGCCATCCAAAGGGGTAACCTATAGAGACTGGCATTTATAAGACTAATAACATATATGTTGTAGACCTCTGTCTCTCAAGGTTCTTTGGGAGGGCTGTCAGGGTAATGCACATGTTTATGCTCGTGTCCCGTCATGACCAGCTTCAATGTGACTGATCTTTCTGATAAAAAGGATAAATTATAAGTCTTCCTTTGGGAAGACATTATTTGGAATTAATAGTTCTATTATCCAATTTCACCTTATTATAGGGAAAGTTGTAATTATTTTTAGTCAATTTTGAAGAAAGATGTATTAACTTCATAACAAGTTTCAATCTTGCTATTAAATATTCATTTGGAATTTTGTTTCTCTTTCTGTTTAAAAAGTATATTTTTCCAGTATGAGATCATAGTCCAAATAGAGTTATGTTTAAAAATATATGTATGAAATACACGTTTAGGCTTTTGCACAAGTTTGAATTTTTGAACTTTGTGCAGCTCAACTGAATTCAGAAAATAATTTTCTCTGTCCCTCTACATTACATTTATAGAACAAAAATATTAGTTGCAAGCTCCACAGAATTCTGTGATAAGTTATGATTTTGTAAAGTACTTAAAAAATGAAACAGCATTACTGTGTGTAACAGTGGAACGGTCTTTATCACTTCTATTTGTCACATAAAACAAAGATTATAGTCGTTATTTGAGTCCTTAATAATAGAAACTTAACAACATGGAGCTCTTGAATAATTAGTAATGGATTATTTTTTAATTATAAAATAAGATGTATTTAGACTTATTGCTTAAATTTATTATGTGTTTTACTTTTTTTCAAATAAAATGCCTATCCAACTTCTCCATCTTCAGAAACTTATAGAAATTTCAGTGGAGCTGTAAGTCTGTCTATTGGGTGAACTAAACTAAATTAGATGGATTTCACTAGGCTCTCCACCAAAAAGAAAGTTTACATACAACTTTTCATTAGGAACTTAAAAGTCATTTATAAGATATATTTAAATCATACAGCTGTTCTTGGTAGCACTGAAAACATAGGAGGTAGTAATTGACACCAGAATTCTAAAACTGTGCTTTTTTGTTTTTCAGGTCTTAGGAACAGATGAGGATAATATGGGGGATGGTTGCTCTCAGAAACTGGCTTCTGCCAAGTTCCTTCGTCTTTTGCTCCTAATTCTGATTCCGTGCATCTGTGCCCTTATCCTTTTGTTGGTGATCCTGCTTACCTTTGTAGGTGAGTGCTAATGGAGTAAATTGACACATTTTTAGTTCAGGAGACTAAAATTGAGACTGCATTCTCAAATGCTAATTAAAGATATATCGTAGGTCATCTACCTAACAAACTAATCTACCTTGTGGCTTAATGTTGTTTGTTGCAGAGAAATAAATATGCTACTTAGATTTATATATTTAGAATGTATTTAAGGCATCGAAGAGGAAGCTGTTTCTGAATTTCTCAAAATAGATTTTGGAGGAGCACGTTACTTTGAGCCTGTATTATGTAGATGGTTTTCAACAGTCATTTTATGTTAGAATCTTAAATCACTGTCACTGAAATGGAATATTTATCCCTTTATGTCACACACTGATATGCAAATCTGATGCTTATTTTCAGGTGAAAGTTAATTTATAAATATCTAAATTCATATAAATATATAGCCACCAATTTTTCTGAGCAGCCTACAAAATATTATTAACTAAGGAAAAATATGTTATTTCTTCTAAATATGAAATATGTATTAATGCAGAACCCCAAGTATGTTTTGAGGAAACTTGTTCCAGGCATATTAGATTTCATAGTGGCT
>VXBJ01005714.1:67467-94571 GCA_013400055.1 Nycticryphes semicollaris
GTTGTGGGGGGTTTTGGGTTTTTTTTTTTTTTTTTTTTTTTTTTTTTTTTTTTTTTGCTAATGAGAGTATTTTTAGTTGAGCTTCCTTAAGTAATTCAGAAGCACATCTGTAACAAGTGTGGTAATCTGTGAGGTATATAAATATAAATCTGTTTTCCTATTCTAAACCCCTAATTTCAATACACATCATAGAATCAAACAGCAAGCACAGGAAGAAGCCAAACACTTCTCAATGCCACCTTCAGCACTGTCAAAATCAAGACAACTTATATCTGTTTTCTCAATTCAGTCTGCAAAGGATTTGCAACAAGACATTGTAGGACTGTTTTTTTCATTTAGCTTGTTAAGGAAGTAAAAAAAAACCAACATGAAAGCTAGTGAATGTTATGATTGACAGGTAAGTCTTGGGATGTATCTTTAAACTAAGAACAATTTGAAGTGGATTAAGATCAAGTAAGTCTGGCAATTGGGGAATATGATGCCATTCAATTTAGTTTCCTTATGTTTAGCATTCCATTTGTATCCTTCATATCCTCTGCCCTAGATTTTTGTTCTCTGGTGAGAAAGCAGATAAAAAAGCAGGTGTATTTACATCATCTCTACTCAATCTCCTCCTCTGAGGCATGTATCGATATAACACTCATTAAAATGTATGAAATCTCTGAGGAAATGGGACCTGTTCTGATCCAGATTATGTAGCAAAAATCACAGAATCATAGAATTGGCTAGGTTGGAAGGGACCTTTGAGATCATCTAGTCTAACCATCAACCTAACCCTGATAAACAACAACTCATCATTAAATCGTGTCACTGAGC
This sequence comes from Nycticryphes semicollaris, assembly GCA_013400055.1. Lineage (NCBI taxonomy): Eukaryota > Metazoa > Chordata > Aves > Charadriiformes > Rostratulidae > Nycticryphes > Nycticryphes semicollaris. Next base: position 68,284 of record VXBJ01005714.1, read on the forward strand.
ACTATGTTAACCCATCTTTTAAATATGTCCAGGGATGGTGTCTCAACCACCTCCCTGGGCAGTCAGTCCAATGCTTAATAACCCTTTCTGTGTAAAACTTTTTCCTGATATCTAATCTGAACCTCCCTTGGGGCAACTTGAGGCCATTTCCTCTTCTCCTATCACCTGTGACTTGAGAGAAGAGACTGACCTCCACCTCTCTACACCCTCCATTCAGGTGGTTGTAGAGAGTGATAAGGTCTCCTCTCATCCCCCTTTTCTCCAGACTGAACAACCACAGCTCCCTCAGCTTCTCCTCATAGGGTTTACTCTCCACACCCCTGACCAGCTTCGTTGCCCTTCTCTGGTCGTGCTCCAGCACCTCAATGTCTTCTGTGGTTCGGGGCCCAAAATCAAGACTATCTCCTCTTAAGCCAATGTAATTATTATAGGGTGAAGAATAAAGTTTGGTGTTATTACCCAAGTCTAAAACTGGCAAAGCTCCCTTCAGCATCTTTTGATTAGCATGATTATAATTTAGTATGCTTCTCTCTGTTAGCAGCTTTCATTTTATGTACATTGATAGAAACACATATATCTGATGACTGGAATTAAACGAACAAATTCTGTGAGCATCTTTAAAGTGTGTGTAATATAATATAGTCTGTTCTATTCATTGAGAATAGTTATACCCAGAATAGTAGCTCATATTAATTTCAGATTAATAACTGAATTCAGTTAGAGTCTAATATTGGTATGATGCCTTACAATGCAAGAAATTAGCTGATAGTCCTGACTAGCTAACACAAAGAATTCAATATATACAAAATCTTGTTGATATTTTGTCATGAAATGGACGAGTTAAATTCTGTGGTTGTCAGTCTAGTATCTTTCACTGGTGCTTAAGACATAAATAGTGAGCTGCAGTATATAATTTAGAACATTATGATCTATTTTGATTTTACTTTGGTAATGAACTCATCAAAAAATTAGGGCATTTATATTTGGCAAGAAAATATTTTGTTTCCTGTGGGAAATTTGTAGGTAATTACTCTTCTTCTGTAATATTTTTTTTTTAATTCAGCGAGGTGTAGACACATGAAAATGTGTGCATGCACCTTAGAACTTTCCAATTAACTTTTTTTTTAAATCTGCTTTGTTGCCTGCACTTCATTGCAAGCTCTGGTGTTGCAGAAACTGAAAAGTTGGTATGGGTGGAAGGAGACAGAGCAGTACAGTTATGTTGTAGCAGAGAATGTCCTACTCAAGGTGTGTCATGGGGGCCTGTTCTCAGAATATTTCATTAACCAACCTTTTACAAATTACAGTCAAAGTACTCAAAATGCAAAGCCTTTGAAAAAGTTATCTTGTTAGAACTGTGTACAAAGAAAGGACAAAGCAAATTAGTGAAAATAACGTGTATCTCTACTGATAAAGATGGTCTTTTATGATACATAGAGGAAAATACTGAGCTGAATTGTTTCGCTTTGACTTTTCATAAGTACTTACCCTCTCTATCTTAAGTACTTACACTCTGTAAGTCTTCTGTCTCTCACTAGGAATATAGAACGCTTGTTGACCAGCAGAAGAAAACTTTGCAATAAATGAATGTTTCACTCATTGAAGTAGAGGCAGTACTAGTTGCTATGAAGGAAATCTAACCTTTAGACCATGACCATAATAATTTGTTGATTGCCTGTAGTACATCAGAGGAGAGGAGGGTTAGCAACGGTGCTTGCTTGGGATTCTTGAAGACCTAAGGTGCAAGACCTTGATCATGAAGACCTGACTCAGCAATATAAATTTGAAGGGGTGAGAAAAGGCTAGATTATACGTGACTGCAATTAATGATATATTGCCAATTCATCTGATCCTTGTAGACATCAAGAGCCTTCTAATAAGACTGTTCTGTAATATTTTTCTGGGGATTCTAGTGAATATAGTATAGTAAACTTGATTACTTTCTAGAAAAACAAACAATAATTGAATCCATGGTTTGAATAGCTAAATCTTTTTTTAAAAGGGAGACGGGTAAGATCACCTTCAACTTCTCATGGTATCTGTAGTCTGTGTCCCATTTTGCTTACACTGAAAAAAAATCCTTAAGTAATTAATAGTATGCAAACATTATAAAGGTGAAAACTAGCATATTTTTAAGAATTAAAAACTTCTGGCATTTTCTTCCTTTTCCTTGCAGAGAGGAAAGATTCTAAACCACTCGAAACATTGTTTTCAACAAGTCTTTCATGGCTGGTTACCATTAACCCAAATTAGATTGATTTTTGATTTTTTTTTTTTTTTTGATTGTACCATAATTGCTTACCATTGCAGTTATTTATCTGGGAAAACGAAATGCTTTATAATTATGGTTCCATAAAGGAAAATAAATTATATTTATTTTATAGGGTTAAATGCATTCCATGGTAGTTGTCCCGTTCCTTCCACGCCTTCACACCAGTACCCTCAGCTCATACTTACGTGGCCTTCTTCTACCTCCCGTTAACAGCCATTTACAACTAATGCTTTGTCCACTGTCTTCTGTAGAATTCAGAACACATTTTGTGATACACATGAAGAATAGTTTCACATATGTCAGACTTTTACAGTCCAGATGTAATTTTTGTGAATGTGATCACACTGCAGGACCACATCAGATAAGCCGGCCTCTCAAGCAAGCAGCATACCCTCGTACCTATGTACAATGTAAAGCCTTCATGCATTTTGTCACTGCTGGTGGGATTAGAATTTAAGTCTCTAAGATGCAACGTGGACTACAGATAAGCAAATAATTGAGGTTTTGGTGCTCTCACCATTCTTAAATGATCAGCATGCTGTGTTTATATTTTTGGCTCTGACATGCATTCTGAGATTGATTTTGTTTCTGAGAATTATTACAAGTGTGAGTTAGGTGTGATGGGCTGCTTTTAGCATTTTCATCTTACTCTCCTTAAAAACAAATCTCCCTCTACTAGCTGCATTTTCATTATCCTTTATTATCTGCAAGTATGAGCCAGACTGCGCAGTTCTCAAATCATTCTGTTGTTTGGGAAATCTGTCCCCCTGAGAGATCCTACTGGTCTGCTTGCATGCCAGTGGTTGAACAATGATCATTACTATTGTGCTACCTGTGAAACCTGTATTCTCCTTTCACTTCCCCTTCTGAGAACACAGAAGGAGCTGTGTCTCCTTCACAGAACAAACATCAGGAAAAGTACATTATAGTGAAACTTCTAGGCTTACCTTTGTGGCTGTTGGATCCTCCACATTCATAAGATCACATGCATATGTCAAGACTCCTATATCAGTTTAGGAACTGAACTGTACTCGCCCAATAAAGAACTTTTTGCCACACAGAGGAAGTTAAAGTTGCAGGGAGTTACAGTTGAGAGTAAAAGGATCTTGATCCCTGAATCATTTGGAGATGCTGGTAATTCTCCAAGTGGTTTTGAGCCTCAAGGCATATGATGTGTCCTCAAAACTGAAAGTGACTAGCAGCACAGAGATCTGAAAGATGTAAATGTAACAGGAAAATTAACATTAACATGAAATGTTAACAATTCCACTGTCAATCAATAGCAATAATTGCTGTAAGACAGGTGTCTAAATTTAGGAGTTTAACGCTAACATATAAATAAACCCTTTGGTCCTGGGATATGTTCTGATGGAAAATGATAATCATCAGCTAAATGATCTGCCAGTTCTTTAATATGATCTTGCCAACACAACTGTATTGTGAGGAATGTCTAAAGGAGTGTGTCCCAGAGCAGCCTGTATTTCACCCATCTATAAGAACTGATTTAGTCTAGCAAAGCTTCTTTACTGATACACCTGGTATGTTGGAAAAGAAAAAGAAAAAGGTGCTGTGAATACAGCTCAAGGTCAGAATGTCCGCCGTGAGACATCACTGAGATCAGTGGGGAATTGTTCTTGGGATCTAGAGAATAATAATGGACAGAAGGTCACAGTGGCTGAACCATGGATTCTGGTGTGCCATAATTGATTCCCAAGGAGCCCATACAGTTTTATTCATTAGCCAACGCTAAGTGAGTGTTTAACACAGGCACAGAGTTCAGGACCAGTTTCTGAATTGCAATAGAATCATTATGTGTATGTTACATTTAATTTCTTAGGTTAAGAAAAGCTTTATAAATAAAAAAATCTAGTTACATGACACATTTTGCTCAAGAGACAGGAAAAAAAGAAAGATACCAGATGAGATGTTTTTATTAGACCACAGTTTTATGACTGGAACCGGGAACTTTGGGGCAACAACCATTGTTAATATGAAAGGGAGCTACTGTTTTCCCCTCCAACCCTTTTAGTGTGATCCTGATATTTTTGCTGAGACTTTGTTGTCTGAAATCCAGAAGTTGATGAAAGGGAAAATCTCGCCTTTCTGCACAGGACCTTAGGAACCCAGTTTTGTTCTGCAGCTTCTTAAAAAGGTGCCTTCCCCAAAAATCTACTTAGAGTTGCATTTTTTCTGGGAACGGGTCCATTATTTTCATAAGCCACTTGATAACTTTAAAAAAATTAAAAATAAATAAAAATAAATTATGACTGACCTCCTTCTTGGCCCCTTGGGCAGCTGGTAAATAGTTTAAGGTAAAGTCTTGACTTCACAGTAGGAGCAGGATAACGTCTATTACTACAGCTCAGCTGATGTGCAATGGTTTGGTATACTGTGGAACCTCTATATTATCAATGACTTGCTCATTTCTTCAGAATGCAGAGTCACAGGGACAGAAGAGATCTCTGTGGGTACGTGCTGGCTAGTTCTAGTAGTGAATCAGTGTTTTATTCCCTGTAACTAGCTGCCTCATCCATTACACATGCTTTGGTAGGCAGCTTTGCTCTGTTTCATTATATTTTTAAACAAACTTGGTCTTTTTGAGATTTCCTGCTGTGAGCTGCAAGAAGTCACCCACAGTGCACACTGCCAAAATCTCAATTTAATAGCTTGAACAGTGTGACAGTTTCTTAGGTCTCATAATTGTCCATTTCAGTTCCTTAAATAAAACACTAATTCCCCAATAGCGAACAGGAACTGGAAAATGATCAGTAAAACTGTTGGCAAGGCACCGCTTTGAACCGAATGAGCCAGTTCCTCATTGTTGTACCAAGCACAGGGAGGGCCAGCATGCTGCGTATTTCTGTCGTGTGGACATGTCCAGCTGTAGCTGGAGACGCAAATCCAAAATGATTACAGCTGTTTCTCACTTATTAACTGTCCGATTTGAGCTTTACTGTCTACAGCTCTGTATGTACTCACATATAACAAAACAGTTGGGTATAGTATGCAGGATACACGAATAAAATGTCTCTTCTGCCTGTGTGGTATGGCTGACAGCCGACATTGCAGTTCTCATTACTGAAGAGATTAAAAAAGAATCAATTGTTTTAAAGCATCACAGTTTCCTTAGACATCTAAAAATTTAAATAATTCCTTCAGGGCTTTTGATGCTATAAAAGCTTAACTTAAGGTTACCTTAAGATTGTGTAAGCAGCATTTTTAGGGAAAGAGAAGGACGAGAATCAAAGCAATGGGAGCCTAAATCGGAGAGCTGACTCCATAGCCTGGAATTAAGTGCTTGAATTCCGTACCGTGCATTGGGAAGATAAGAGGATAGGAGGAAAATGTGGAGGGGAGAACAAGGTGACCCAGGAAAGTGATCCAAAACCCTCACAGGGTTGCTATGCAGAGCTGCCAGCGGGGAATGCCAAACACAGGTCAATGTCTACCTCTCTCAAGGGTGTGTGCATCAGAGCCTAGGCTCCTGTTATTTTGTGGGTCAAAAAACTGTTAAAAATTTTTTTAATACTACTCATTGTCAAATTGTCAGCTGAGATGATACAATTGGGAAGGTCTTTTGTGTAGAAGAGGTTCATTGTGTGGTACACCTGTCAAAAAGAGATGGGGAACTGTTATCACTAGGAAACTGTGAAAATAGAAGAAAAAATGTTATTGTTAGAAAGATGGGTTGAAGAAGCAAATAACTATTTGGGGATCTGAGTGAAAGAAGTAAATGGTCTTATGGGTAATGACAGACATAGCTATTATTTACAGTTCTGGCAAAAAGAATGAAATAAGGCAGAGTGTGGCGAGGATAGAATCCAGTGGATAACTTCAGTATTTTCCTTAACAGTATTTATTGGTCCACTGTATTAAACCAAAAGGGATTTTTAAAGGTCTTTCAAGAGTTTACCTGTCTTGTAATGTATTGCCTGCTATTCTGCTGAGTATATATAGATAGCTAATAATTTTTATTTTAATTTTAAATCATTATTCATGGCTCTTTGGGAGCAAGGTTTTCCAGGGTTTTTCTATTTTTGTGTTGAGTGGAGGAGAAGAGAGGAGCCTGGGGAGGAGGAGAGAGAATGTGAAAAAAAAATCCCCTCGGCTATTCTTGAGTTATGGAAAAAAATACACGCTTTCCAAAGGAGGAAAAAAACCTCATTTTACCTTTTCGAAAACTACAGAAAAAACTACTGAAGTTTGAAACTTGAAACAAAGTAGGCTTCTGAATCATAGAGACTCAAAGCTTTATTTGGAGTCAAAGCATCCAAGTAAAGCTACATATGAGTGAGCACAACTTCTGAGCGTGATCTGTCACAATTCCTTAGGTTTTAGCAAAACATATTACTACAGGTACCTATTTGTGAAAACAGAGCACATTCATTTTTCCCACTTGAGACCAGAGGACTCACGCAAAAAAAAAAAAAAAAATATTGCTGCTGAAATAATTTGCAGGTGGGAGATTTTTAGTTGCTTCTGTAAAATATACACAGTAAATTCCTCCAAATCCTAATGAATTACGAACATTTGCTGGTGGAAAAACACAAACCTTAACATACATAGATATAAAGTTCCCCTGGGGTCTTCCAGCAGAAGTTAGACACAAAGATTTACTTACAGTTAGTGACAATGGAGCCAGAACAACCCAGGCTGGAATAAATGAGGATATCGTAAATCTCAAATGGTAACTATTTCATTGAACCCCATTACATTTCAGGAATCTTACAAATTTTTCTTGCTCGTTTCAGTTGCTATAGTTAAAAGCTACTCAATGAAAAACAAAATGCTACTTTTCATCTTATCTATAAAGCTTTCCAACCTGAAGTCCCTTCAGATTGTAACTGGGAGTTGGGTTCTTCTTCTTCAACTAACAACAACATTGTTAATTTTTTGTAGCTGTGATGAATAAAGATTTCCTCCTGCCCAGGCCTTGAACTTCAGACCAGTGAACTCATTTAGTCTAGATGCAGAATGTACGAAGGGGTGAGAAGAGGGATTCAGTCACAACAGCGGGAAGGGGCTCAGGGTACCCGAGTAGACACAGTGTGGTGCCTGGAGCTGGCAGAGCAGTGGGTTTGATGAGGGAGAGAGCCTGGAGTGGTGATGGGTGACCGGTGCCTGGCTGAGAGATGATCATGCAACCAACCATTTCGGTAAACGCAATAACCAAACTGAAAACAAAGTTCGGGAGCGATAGTGTTGTGGGCACTTAAGAGACCTCTGTACCAAACAGCTAGTGAAGGATCAAATCAATATGAAAGTCTAGGGAAAAAGAGATTTAAATATCAGAGTAGAAAGAAAAAATCTGTGTGATTTGCCTTGAGTTCAGAGGGTTTGTAGAGAGCAATAGGAGATGAATTCTTGCTAATGAGCTTCAGGTGTAACCGTCTTTTTGGCTTGAGGGCCTGTAGCTAACAGCAAGGGTGAGAGAAGGAGCTGAAAGGATAAGCAGAAAAGTCTTTCCATAGAGAACCCAGCTGGAGGACACCATGTTTGTGGCCTTTTCTTTAGATTTTGGCTAAGGATAGGCTGTTGTATTTGTGTCCCATTGTTGAAAGGACAAATATTCTTCGCTCCCTTGTTTTTACTTTATTGTCTTGAAACAATGTGAGAGGAGTGCTTAAATAGCACTGTTAGGAGCAGACAACATGAAAAGCTATTAAAATTAGCAATTATTGCCAGGGTATTTGAAAACAGTTGGGAGATTTTATGTTTTGAGGGATTGCTTTTAATTATTTGTAATTAAGTCTAGCTGAACTGTGTTATAACTCTTAAACTCTTTTACATGACTAGCTGGCTAAAACTGCTTTTGCTATTTACCAGAGATTTCTCATGTTGTGATACAGAGTGGTGCTTCTCTTTTAGCATTAAATATGACCCTAATATATTTGGTTACAGAATCTGAGTTAGTGTTCGTAGTTTTTATTATAAATAAATACATTAATGTCCTATATATGTTTGAGATGCCTCCTGTATTATTTGGATTAACTAAATATTTCACTAATAGTCACAGGTTAAAAATAGATTCTCTTACTATTCAGTTTGAGTTCCCTGATGTTTATGGGATGCATCTCCTTAGTGTTATGCAGCTGGTTTGATTTGTGAGCTATAATTACTTGCAACTGTTCAACATGTACAACTAATGAAGTCTGTGTCTATGATATAATAAATGAATAAACAAAAAAATACCTCTGGTGCCTAAAATTTTGGATATAAATACATATTTAAAATCCAGTATCAGAGAAGAATGACAAAGAACTCATGGACCTATATTTAGCAGTGGTAGTTAAATTACATAATCCCATAAAGGGAAAACAATCTTTCTTTCCATTTTAAATATTAGTGAATGTAAAATATGTTCAAAATGTATTGATTCCCTTGAAGCTTCAGAATCAGCTGTCTGAAGATGGTGGTACTATGAAAACAAGAGATGATGCAATTTAAAAAGAGGAGGCGGAAAAAAAAAAAAGCATTGTTAATCTTGTTAACGCTATGATGAATGAATGAATGCATGCTGGAGCTCCCCGAAATTCACTCTATAGTTATGAACATGTAAGAATTCAGTGACCTACTACAAGTAGGATTAAAACATTTTTACTTTATAGAAGTGTTTATTTGTTCTCTATTTATATGTTTCTCCATCCTGCAATTGTTATAGCTTTCGTTTCAATATGCTACTGCTATTTTGTTGCTACGTGAAATTCTTAAATTTCATTCTCTTTAATTTTAACTTTGAAATAAATACTACTTTTTTAAGCCATTATATTTAGAATCATAGAATAGTTTGGGTTGGAAGGGACTTTAAAAAGGGCATCTAGTCCAGCCTCCGTTTATTAACTTTCCAAAACAAATTGGTGACACTTGTCCTTCCAGGTGATCGTAATTTTGGTCCTTTTTTTCCTTTCTTCCAGGAGTGTTAGAAAAAACATGCTTTTATTCAAATGGAAGTGAGATCCTCACAGTTAATGGTGACGTTGAAACATCTGGTGTTCTTTTGCCAAACCTGGTCAACAATAGTTCCAAGACTGGATCAGACACAACGGATCTCAGCACACAGCCCTCTTCCTGGACCGCTACATCTTTATCCCACATTGACCAAATGAACAAGAACTCAAATATATTTAGAGAGACTTTCCAGGAAAATTCGTTTGCTCTCGCAACTCAAGCCACAGTGCTCAATTCTCATCCTACATATGATGCTGTTTTGGCAGAGGGCTCTGAAGACAGTACCCAGCTGTTTGCCACTGCAGAGGAGGCGACTTTGTGGTCTACGGATGCACCCTTTAACAACACAGAGAGGATGACCGCTCTGCCAGTATTAAGTTCTACCCACCCATCTACGTCACAAAAAACGGATCAGAAAAAAAGTAAGTTTATATTTTACTTGGCTTCATAATTCTGACTCAAAAAGCACAGAACATACTGTGGGCAGTGTGTTCCCATGAGTTCTGAGGAATGTGCTCTTTTTGATAATTTACTTTGTTGTGCACATTCCTTGTTGCAATCAACTGGTTTCTTATCAGAACATTTGATTGACCTCATTGAGAAAGATGCATTAAATCCTTTCAGGTATGAATACTTACAATGTGTTCTTGAACTGGTGATAATCATGCTTGCTTACAAAGGCTGAAAATGAGTTATTACACACTGTATTCAATTTGTAGACTGAATTTTCTATGTTTCTTTAAAATTATGTATGTGGCAGGTACCTTCCTGATCTTGGGGAGGTAATTATTGTTACAAATTTTTCTGTGTTAATAGATAAATTTTTCTCAAATTGGAAGCAGTTTCTCTATGTAGCAATAAAGTTCTAGTGACATTTCTGAGGATTATAATCAAAACGTCTAAAGAGAATAGCAATTAACTGTGATCAGGGTTTTGGGGATTTTTTTGTTTGACTACAAAAGTAGGTGCATTACACTGGTGCCATAGTAATCTTGTTGACTCATCATGTCACTGGTAGTGCAAGATTCCCTGATAGTTTGGCTAACAACTGAAAAACTAGGGTACCATATTGAAATTGTTCCTCTTGAATTGCGTAACATTCCTTTGCTTTTGATCCCACCAGAGCACAAAGCAAAACTTATTCTAGGTCATAGAGAGGTGTGAAATAGATGAAAAGAGATAGTCTGTGGCATAAAAGTTGCATGCTCTATTAAATGTATTTTTAAAATTTCTATAAAATGAAGATGAAGAGATGGTGATCACTTTTGAAAGACCACTGAATTGTATGTTATTTTGAGGAGCAGGTCTGTGTGTCTCTACTGGATTCAGTTTTAAGACCTGATACTAGTTATCTAAAATTTTTTTCTTGGCTGTTTTTTTTTTTTTTAAGTATTCTCCCTTCTGAAGTTTATCCCCATCCCCTCTGTCATCATCAAAGTTGGGAAACAGTACTGTTTATGTCTTCTCCTTGTTCTTTCTGGAGTGGAGTAAAACTAGGGAAAACCTTTGAATAAGACTTTCTTTTTTGAAAACCTGGTACACAGAAAAGATTCCTTTTGAAGGTATTTCGGAGATAGCTTATTTTCTCTCTCAGAAACTAGCTTTCAAGTATAATAACTTACTGGGTATCAATGACTTGTCAATATTTTCTTCTGTCCCCTAAATTGTAGTGACTCTGCAGGCCATTTGAATGGTGCAGGCTTTCTGGAGGTTCTGTGTGCTAAATGAATTTTCTTAAAGAGATTTATCTTTTCTTTTCTCCCCCTGCAACCCAAGTTCAGAACAAATGTATATAAAGGCACACTTGTATCCTATTAGTGATTGATTTATTTACCTCTTTTGGTAACTTGGTTAATTATCACTGCTTCAAATGTACAGCATAAAAGCATAGTGTGCTACACTGCAGATACTTCAAGCCCATAGGATTTTCAGTAACTACTGTAGAAAAGGATGCCACATTTTAGTGGCCTGGTGATTAATGTTGAGCAAAACTGTAGGATGATGTACTGCCTGTTTTTCTTAACTAGGCCATCTTTGATGTGTTGTGAGGTCTAACTGGTCCTGTTTTAGAAGATGGTGTCTTTGCATTGCACTCTTAGTAACTGGGTAGATACAGTATAGATACACTGTGCAACTTTCTGAGATATGGGGATATGGGGAATTCCAAGAAGTATAGATGAAACCAGTGTAAAACTTTTTTCCTTTTTCTTGTCATGTGGGAATGAACTCCTGTGAGATGGATGCAATATCTTGTGTATGGGAGGTGATGGCTTTTCCTTCTGGGATACTGTCAGTGCTGCAGTGGCTCAGGACAACCTTAGGTCTGGATTTCTAAACTTTTCAAATATTTGGGGTTTGATATTAGCCACTCGTAGTTTGTGAAGGAATTTGTAAGTATGTTCTATATTGTGGTATGTGCAGTTCATTCCAACAGCGTGTATATTCAGTAGGTGTGACTACTTGGGATTCTACTGTGGGTGGTTTCTTCTGTGTAAAGAGAAAAGGACAAAAGATTTTCAAAGACAAATCTGAAGTACTATAGGCTTCTTTAAGAAACAAAACAACAGAAGAAACCCCATCCCAAACTGAGATACTTCAAGTTAGGTTTTTCTCCTCTATCAGATACATCAGGAGCTGGTGTGTTACTAATCAATAACCTTTCAGTCTTGAATTCCACTTTCAGGTATTTTGCTTATCTGTATTCACGTGGATGTTGCCTTGATTCTGTATGCAGATACATAGAAAGTGCATCTATATTTTGGGGATCCAGAAGAATTTGGTCTCAGAATAACTATGTGTTCCTTCCCATGGCTGTCCAAGGCATGCAGGACGAGAAAGCAGGGGATTTTGACAAGTTCATAGGGCTCCTCACCACCTTACTTGAACTGGCCTTTGCAAATTAACTTCTTGCACTAGTTCTTGGTCTCTTTGATCTCTCCTTTCCCACTATCTTTTGCTTCTTGGAGAGAACTCTAAGGTAACAGAGAACATGGTCTGATGTCCACTGGAAGTTCTTATGTATTCTGATGGGAAGATGGGAAATTAATAGGTTTTGGAATAGTGAGACTGGAATAGCCTTTTGGAATAAAAAGTAGGGGTTTGGGGCAAGTAAAACTTAATGACCACATGGGAATGGTGGTGGTAGATCAATTTAAATCTCTCTTGCTTAGTCTAGATCCAACTGTGATCATCAGCACATGCCTAAAAAAGAATAAACTAGGGCTAGCATACACAGACACTTCAACATTATGTGGTAGCAGATTCCAGTGTCCTACAGTGAGTCCTGATGAGCATCCTCCCATGAATTTATGTAATGACTTTTGAACCCATGTCACATGGAGGTTTGAGCTTTTAAGGCATATCTTACAAGGAAATTAATCTCCAAATGAAATGTGAGGCTGATGTTCCATCATCATCAATGCATGCTAGCAGATCATCCATCAGTAGAGGTTTCATCTGGTTCGATGCGGGCGGGCAAGTGAATGCATTTCTGTTGATTTAGTAAGTGTGCATAACTTGGACTTTATGTTGGTTTTACACAGGGTGTTACAAGACAAATGGTATGTCACACAACAAAGAGACTGCCAGTGCAAATCCAACCAGACAAAATTCTCTGAATGCATTTGAACTGGCATTCATGTAGCTGTAATGTTTTTGGTCTGGTTTTAGTATCCCTAGCACTGGATTTGCTTTACTGGTGAACCACAGTTTCAATAAAAGACATTAGAACACATCAATAAGAGAAATGATAAACATTGTGACCATATGGTATTCACCCAAAACTTTAAAATAACACAAGTAAAATATTGTGAAGTTACAAACTGGAGAGGAATGAAATTTGGCACATATGATATCAATTATGTAAAAAGTCCTTGAAGCAGAAAGAAGTTCTTTGGCAGAAATTCTAGTAAAGAATAGATTAGTGGGTAAATGGAAATGTATGATACAATAAGGAAGAGATGAAGAAGTTTATTTTCATTTTACAAGGGGAAGCAATGCCTCACAAATCAATCTATTAGGTTTTTGATGGAGTGAGTGAAAATGCTGGCTAATACAACATACTTGGCTTTTCAAAATGCTGTTAACAAGAGTCCATATTGAGAAGTCTTAAAAAGACTCTTCTCACAGACTAATTGCTCATTAAAAGACAGAAGGAAAAAGAAGAATGAATGGTTAGGCTCCACAGTGAAGAAGGTTACTGATGGAGTCTTACAAGGTTGTTTGATCGGGGAAAGCAGTGAACAGTCAAATAACAACATTTCTGCTAATGCAGAATTATCTGTCTCAAATGAATAGCTTGGAGTGACTCCTAGGAATCACATAAAGGTCTCACAGTGGAGAGAGTCACTGATAAGATGTTTAGATGACTTTGTGCTGATAGGTGCAAAAGAATGGTGGAGAGTGGGGATCAGCCTTACCTCTGTGTACTACAATGCTGGACTCTCAGTTGGCTTTGCCACCAAAACAAAAGACCCGAGGGTTTGCTGCAGACAGCATTCTGGCTCTATGACTGTCAAGAAGACAAATGGAGTGTTTAGGAATCATCAGGAGGTCTGCGAAGAACACAACAGAAAATCTCATTACGTCAGTGAAGTTCAGAAAGATAATAGTAGAATTGGAAAGGCAAAGAGCAGGCAATCAGATCAGTAGAGATATGGAATGGCTTAGATATGGGGAGGCCCTAAACAGGAAGACGGCACTGTTTGCTTTCTGGAAAACAGCTGGCTGGGAAGTAAGTGGTTTTGGTAGGTATCCATACCATTTTCAGTGTCCTGGAGAAATGGAACAGGGAACATTTACTACTCACTGTTTTTCATTGTATCAGTAGGTGCCTTTTTTTTGTTTGGTTGGTTGGTTATCAGTAAGCTAAAACAAAAAGAGGAGGATCATGGAACTCATTGCCACAGAATAATGAGAAAATGAGAAAGTATGAAAATGCTTCATGAGAGGTTGGTCTGTTGGGGGCTTTTAATCACAATAGTCCAATTGCAACCTCTGACTTATGAAGACTCAAGATTTTAGGTTGCAAGAAGTTGTTATTATACTCCTAGGTGATTGTTCCTTATATTTGCCCTAAATTCTTAGAGTTTTTCTTGAATGTATAATGCTGGCCCCTACCAAAGACCACCCTCTGAGTTAAATGGATAAGTCTCTGATGGAAATTGAGTGAAGGAACCCGGTTTTCCTGTTGAGGGATTTGAGTTTGTGTGAGTTCATGTTTAAATGTTTGCTGAGGGCATGGGCCATGGTCCTAAGTCACTAGCATGGTTCATTGGAGAGTTCTCTGATAGCAAAAACAGCAGGAAGGGAGTCTTAGGTGAACCAATAGGTTCAGTAGTGTATGTTCATGGAATTTAGAAGTACATGCAGTAATATTCTGTTCATGTGTCAATCAATGCTTAACAGAAAAAGAAATCTATAGTAAATAGTACTTACCTTAAAGAATAAAGGATGTTTTTCCAAGATAAATATCAGTACAATTTTATTGGTACTTTTTTCTTTTTCAAACAAAAGTAGGCTGCAGTTAGGCAGTAAAGTGGGAGACTGAGAAGGAGAGATCTCAAGTGTATGAGGCTGAGCGGGATGTTTTCATTTCAAATGAAGCAGACTCCCTGTTTTGTAATACTGCTGGTTTGGGGAGACAGGAAGAAGGAGAGCGAGTGAAGACTGACAATCTTCCTAGAAAAACATCCTGTAAACTAATGGAATATGCACTGGGACAAGAGGTATTAATATCTGATTTTGTTTCTTCCACTCACTGATGTTTATGCATACGTATATTTAATATCCCTTTTTTTCCTGTGCCAAGTCTCTCATACTTCTCTCCCAGCAGACACTCTAGTAACCCTTCTACAGGCACAGGCCTCATCTTCTCTGAGAGAAGGGGAAATGGCAGCTGCAGAGATGCAGAGGGAGGCACCCCCCTGTTTTGGTAGGAGATGGCACTGGTGGTAGAAGAGGTGGTCGCACAGGGTCTTTCATCTGAGGAGCAGCCTGGCTGCACAACTCCAGGACATACTGGGGAGTCCAGGAAGAGCACTGAGCCTCTAGACTTTTTCACTAGGAAATGAGCTGAGTAAAGATTAAGGTGGATAGAAATAAGATACATGTTTTTTCCAGCTCTGGGTTGTTCTGAATGTGCTTGACAGAGTGTTAGGAAAAGGCACAGATCCCAAATGAACGTGGACGTGGTTCCTGTTCAGCTCCTCCCTGCACTTGTACAAATGTGTAGGAGGGTGAAAAAACCAAAACAACAGACTCAAGTCCTAAATGGTTGCTTAGAAGAATGAAGTAGAAAAGTGCCTTTGCAAAAGCAAGTCACTGTATCAGAGGACTTCTTAAGCATTTAAAAAAACATAGCATTTATGTTTGCTCATTTGCATCTTTTACTTTTTTCCTAAATAACAGATATTCTTACAATACAGAGGACCCTTGGGTCTTTTCACTTTTCTGCACGTATTTGAAAGTGAGCAATTTATTTTCTTTGCAATCCCCGGCTCAGCCTAGATGTTTTCCTAATCCTCCCTATTGTCATTTAACTAAGTTTAATTTCTACATGAAATAAATCCCTTTGTTTCTACTCAGCATTTCATACTTTGTGTTTGGTGTTCTGCCACTGCTAGAATCTACAGAGCAGTAATCTGGCCAGGCTTTCTGTTTGGTAGAAAAGAGCGATATGAGAACCACTGTGGGAATAGCTGGACGGGATATGTCACATGTGGCACAGACACAAGAAATTCCCTATCTCTCTTTCCTGCTTTTTGCTGCTTGTACTAAAGACTTTTTTCTTCCGCTGAAGCTAAGGTATCCCATAACTGTGTCCCAAGTCAGACCATGCACTTGTATCTCCCTAATCCCCAGCATCTCAAGCAGTGATCTAATAAATCACTTTGCCTTCTAGCTCAATTTATATCTAATTACTCATACAAGCTGGAATATATCCCATTATACAAGGAGTAATAGTAGCAATAGACCCATGGTAGATCTTTAGGGGTATTCTTGTCCTCGAAAAAACAAACCAAACCAAAAATCCCCTGTCGTTAAGGCATTAATATCTCCTGAAGGGAAAATGATTTTGGTTTTTGAGACCAGAAGAACATAAACAGTGGTCTCCTAAATCCCAGGCTAGGAGTTTAGCCACTTGGCTATGTTTTTTTCATGCGAATGCATGCATAAGTAGACTAACAGGGTATTTATTAATTTCGTTGGTGCTTGAGTTCATGTTTGAGAGTGTTTTCTCTTCAGCTGTAGCTTATGTTGCTCTGTCTCACTTATACTTACATTTTCTCTCAAAATTAAAGAAACCAAGTGAAAATAGCTGCCCTAAAATTTTGGCAATGCAGTCCTCAAAGAAAAGTATTTTTTTCGCTAGTCAAAATAGTCACTAGAGCCATTCAGGTTTTCTTGCCTAGCAGAAATTCTAAAATTAAATTTGCAGTTGACATGGCAAAATTAGTGACTTCCAAGAGAAACACATGGTGGATTTTCACTAAATTCGATAGAAAGAACCTGCTTTTCTTCAGTTTGCCTATTCCACCATTGCCATTTCATATGGATGCATGGGCATAGCTTGGCAAGGAAACCATTAAGCTTCTGATGTGTAAGATGTATTAGCTGGAATCCAAAAGATTCTTAAAAGTTATTACTCTCTATATAGAATAGAGATTTTTCAGTACAACTTATATATATATGGCAGAAAAACCTTACTAGCTTTTATCACCTAGTGCATTGCTGATCTCTGGTAACTGTAAGTTTGCCAAAAACTTCAAATACTTTTGTGAGAGTTGTAATGAGCTGCTAACAGTTTCATACGTTTACCTCTAGCTCTAAGCTTGTGATTTCAATTCCCTTTAATATATTTATCTTTCCTTATTGCAACTATTTTGTTTGTAGGTTATCATCTGTCCAAATGCCGTCTGATGAAACAATGTTCTGTGTAAGATGCCTAACAGACCTCAAGTATCTCTTGATGAGTACTATGAATAACTATCATACTCCCCTTGCAATTCCATGTATCTTTACTCCTTGGCCTTTCAGCAGCATATTTTAGAGTAGGAGACTCCCTTCTTGGAAAGAACTACAAAGTCAGGTTTCTTGTAGTTTTTAAATGATGTGTGTGTCCTTCTAGAGTTATGGATGTGTGTACCTTCAAAACATTAAATAACAGAAATCTTTTCAGCTTGATGCCTTTTATGCATCCATTATGGTTTTTTACACTTTGTGGCTTGTAGTTTAAACAGATGTTTGTTGTCATAACCGAACCATGAACTGACCAAGAGGCTGCGTAAGAAGTCATATGCCCAGCCTGGCATGAAGCTTGCAAGGATGGGAACAATGAAACAAGGCATATTTTCAGATAATTGGCTGAGAATTGCAGCCACTGGCTTCCTTTTCAGACTCATCAGCTTCTCTGACACTATTTTAAAAGTTATTTGCGTGGTTATTTCAACAAAAAGATCATGCTAATGTTTGGTTCTATGTTGTGATGGATGACTTTGTTCCCAAAGGTACACATCTGGTAGCAGCATGTGACTTTACATTTGATTGAAGTTGATCTGCTTTATGCTTCTGCATACCAGACTTCTTATGGGTATAAGAGAGTGCAACCAGGTGTGGGTATAGAGCCATCTTTAACATTAAATGGTAAGATCTTAACTCTTGTCTAAAAACTGGAAGGTCAAAGTATTGATACAAAAGAAAGTGATTTATAGTCACTGTCCTCTTTTGCAATCATGTGAAATTCATGAACAACATAATGAATATCATGGGGATGGGAACTGGAGAAAGTGATAAATAGCCCAGTGCAGTTAAAGATTAATTTAGCTACTAATCTGTACACAAAATATATCTTTCTCACTTTTATTATGACTGATAATTTAAAAAATCCTAATGATATTCTCCAATGAAATAAAATAGCAGAAATTCAGACTAGAAATTTGGAAAAGCTTTTTCACTGGAAAGGTAGTGCAGCAGTAGAACCCATTGCCCGTAAAGGCTGTGAGATCCCCATCCTTAAGTGTTTCCAAGACTTGGCCAAAGTCATGGCTGACAATGTGCTGGTGGCAGTCTCACCTGGAGCAGCAAGTTGGCTAGAGACCTCCAGAGGACTCCTGCAAGCAGTATTTCTATGATTTTAAGGTTAAAAAAAAATTAATAATTTGCACATAGAGAGTAGAACGTGAGCGTTTTGCATGGTTGAAAAAAGTTTAACATTACAGCTTGTTAATGGTATTTGAGATAATTTAGTCTAATAATAACAATTTTGTCAAATAATAATTATAATAATTATTTGAGATAATTTTGATAATTATCTCAAATGGTATTTGAGATAATTTTGTCTTTATTTTCTTGTGGAAGAATGTAGTTTCTCTCTAATATAGGCAATTAAACAAAGAGCTATAAGAGAGCATTGTAGGAAGCTATCTATATTTGTAAGTGGAATTATGTGAGAGAAATAAATGGGTTTTCAATTCTGGGAAGAGCAATTGAAGTGTAAGGATTTGAAAATCTCAATTTGCACAAGCAAATTGCAAGCATCACATTCACAAGGTTTAAATGCAAGCTGAACTGACATACGGTGAGAGAAAACTTCATCATAGTTAAGTTACGCTCTTAAACACCTGTATATTAATTTAATCCTTTTACACATTAAAAAGCAGGGTAGTTTTTGACCTATAATTGCTCAGGCTGTGAAAATTTGTCAGTGTTGTACTTTCTTCACAAAACAATCAAATAGTGTAACTGGTGCTCTAAGGAATGTCTCTGTTAATGCAGGTAGCTAGGCTTGTCTGTGAAAAGAAACATTTGTACTCCAGTGGCAGGAATAAATTAGGCCCCCACTGATTATTTTAAAAATATGATGCTTAAAATAAAATTCCAGTGATATAGACAGGAGAGTCAGTAGCATCCCCTCAAAAGAAAAGGCCCAGAAAGTTACGGATTGTGTTCTGCAATGTATACTCTACCAGAGGGGCTTATCAAATTCAAAAGATCCAGGCTGCGGCATTGCTGGCTAATGCAGGTGGTGTTTTACAGACAATATACATACCTCTGAAAAGGTACAGTTGTGGGAATTTTCCATGTGGAAATCAGTAATTTTTTTAGTTAGCCAACGCTTTAAAGATCAACACCCGGATCTTAAGCTCCACCTGCAGACTTCTGAGCAGGACGCTGCCCTTTGCAAAGCATGGGTTTCAGGTAGTTGCAGTGTCCTGCACAGCAGGCAAGGTGCTGGGTTCTGCTCTTAATGTCTGGAGAGATTTCACAGGGATGGGTTTGCTGGGTTAGATGTGTCTGAAAGTGAGGTGGGCTTAACTTATCATTGTGAGACAGACTTAGAAAAAAGGATCCTAATTTCTGATCAGAAGAGTAGTTTGGCTATTCGGGAAAGGTAATTAATTAGAGATAACTGGGACAGATTGAGTGCAGACTAATTCTATGCTGACCTATTCATAGCCTGTTGAGTACCTCAGCTATTGTAAGTCTTTTACAAAGCACTGTGGTTGTTTTTTTTGAATGTAACAGTATTGATGCATAATTAAACGTTGTCAATCAAGCTAGCATTCATTTTCACTTATTGAAAACACATTTGTTAAAAAACCCCACCAAAACAACCAACCAAAAACATCTGGATGCCTGTCTGAGTCCTGTGGAAGCTACCATTTTTTAATCCCTTTTTCTTTTTTTAATAGAACCCTATCAAGGGTACTAAAGTCACACACATATTTCAAAACAATAGCAAAATCCTGTCCAACCTAATGTGCCATGGAAAATAATCCCTAATGACAAATCTAATCCTAAAATTAATTTCATATTGTACCTTTTTTTTTATTCAATGGTAGGTTCTTAGAAATATGTCTCCAGTTTCACTAAAGAATCCTGTAATTAGGAAAAGACTAATGAAAATACCAGATCTGGAATACAGGCCATCTCACACCTCATGGGGGGTAGGTGTTCAGCTTCAGCTTTGGCTAATGAGCTTACCTGCTCTCAGCTGTGCTTGCCCAAGGGATTAAAGAAGCAAGTATGTGCCTCAGCTGAGAAGGGCAGCATCTGGAAGCACCTTGGTGAAAAAAGTGGGGGTCCAAAAAAATGAGGTGGCTTGATGAAGCGTCCAGCTTTCCCCAGTATTCTTTGGTCTGGAAAATAACTGAGCTAGAATTTATGACTGCTTTAAGCTCTGAGCAAGATGTGTCTGTGCAGGCTGGATGTGGTATTCCACTGTACAGCAGCTGGTACAGATTGCTTGAAAAAAAATTATGATAACACTTCGGCTCTCATCTAAAATATGAGTTTTGTTCCCTCAAGGCTAATCCCCTCTCTGTGACCTGGGAGATAATGAATTGTGGTTTTTTCTCTACTGCAGGTGGTCAGTAGCCCTATCACCTCTCCCTTTGGTACCTGTGGAGCACAAGGGGGAGTTGACAATCATTCATTCCTTTCAAATTGTATAATTCATTAGCTGAATGAAGTTAAATTCAGAGCAATTGTTTTCAGCTAAGTCTTGGAGTCTGACT
Source organism: Nycticryphes semicollaris (assembly GCA_013400055.1). NCBI lineage: Eukaryota > Metazoa > Chordata > Aves > Charadriiformes > Rostratulidae > Nycticryphes > Nycticryphes semicollaris. Next base: position 89,020 of record VXBJ01005714.1, read on the forward strand.
TCTATTTCAGATTTGCAGATGGGTTTTTCTGTTCAAAAGCTTGTTTCCCACTTCCCCACATAAGCTATTATGAGTCAGCTGGGCTTCATTTAGAGGTTAGTGGTGCTGAGAAGGTGGCCCCATTCCCTTTGCTCAGACCCATACAGTGCTGTACGCGTCTTTTTATGTGCTGGAATTTGCTGTCTCCTCGATGAGCTGACTCAGTTCCAACACTGGCTGAGTTATCTCTTGGCTGGTTTGGCACCACAATTGTTCTAAAGGAAATGGCAAGGACACATGGTTGAGAGGAAGCAGTATTGCACCACTGCATCAGTTCAATTGTCTTGTGAAATGCTTTTCTGAATGTGTCAGTTGACCTAAGAAAAGTCATGACCTCCTGTTAGAAACTTACTCTGACAGTATCTTGCTTATAACTTTAGACTGTCATGGCTGTTACTGAAATATAAGTGTGAGCCCTCTGGAGACAAGAGTTTTTCAAATGGCTACCCACATGCAAATATAACAAACTTAATATAACTCCTCTTAAGGTTATGTCTTTGTGATAGAATCGTTATGGTTGGAAGAGACCTTTAAGATCATCAAGTCCAGCGGTTAACCTAACACTGCCAAAACCACCACAAAGCAAAATGCTTTGAATGCCAAATGGTAATTAGGCTTAGGTTAGTTAGTTAGAAGCAAGCCTACAGAAGACGTGCTAAACAAGCTCATTTAGTGTGACTTTGCTTTTAATTATCAGAGGCATCAGTACCTTAAAGTATATGTTACCAATCTTGGTTGTGGCATTTGAAACATTTTTAATGGAGTCCAGCCCAACACAACTGTTAAACGACCCAAACTTACATGCAAACAGAGTCTTCTTTCAGCAGTTTAAAAAGGAGATAGATACCTCATTTTGAGCAAAACCTAGTAAAACTACAAACCTAGTAGCTTTAAAGAGATCTTGAAGTGTCCCAGCCTTTGAATGATGTACTTCCTTTCTAAATATAAATAGGATGACCCATCATGTTCTGTCTTTTTCTGTCTTTTTGTGTCCTGTCCTATCCTATCCTATCCTATCCTATCCTATCCTATCCTATCCTATCCTATCCTATCCTATCCTATCCTATCATGCTTTCATAGACTTCAGCACTGGTATGGAGGATTTATTTACCTATCAGTAACAAAAAAATCTTCAAAACTAAGTTACCTAACGCTTTCTACTATCTTAACATAATTTTTGGATAATAACTAGTTTCACATATTAATTCTACTTATCATTGGGTCTATGATGACAGAAAGTCTTTTATTCTCATTCTCAAATTAGATATTTAAGGTAACTTGACAGTATTGTTGTGGATTGACTTTGGGTGGCTGCCAGATGACCACCCAGCTGCTCTCTCATTCCCTCAACAGGAGAGAGGGAGAAAATAAGATGGAAAAGCTCATGGGCTGAGGTGAAGACAGGGACATCATTTACCAATTGCCATCAGGTGCAAAACAGGCTTGACTTGGGGAAAAGTATTTGAATGTATTGTCAATTAAAAATAGAGTTGGGTGATGAGAAACAAATGACAGAACTAAAACATCTTCCCCCGCCCCTCGGCCTTCTTCCCAGGCTCAACTTCACTCCTTCATTCCCATGTCCTCTACCTCCTCACTGCTGAGTGGCACAGGGGAGGTGGGGACTGTGGGCTGTGGTTGGTCCATAACTGTTCCTCTCTGCTGCTGCATCTTCCTCACACCTCTTCCCTGCCCCAGCCTGGGGTCCCTCCTACTGCCTGGAGTCCTTCCAGAACAGCTCAGATGTGGGTCCTCTCTATGGGCTGCAGTCCCTCAGGAGAAGCCTGTTCCAGCATGGGTCCTCGCTGACAAGACCTAGTTTCAAAGTATTGGGAAAGTACTTTGTTTTTCCATTTTTTTTGTGGGTGTGACATCTAACATGTTTCATAGCAAAACCAGTTTGCTCAAATTAAATTTGTAAAATCTTTTGACAAATCTTCATGTTTTAGACGATAAATAACCTAACTGTTTTGCTATGGTGTAAAAAGAACCATTTGCCTATGTAGCTGTGTCAGAGCATGGCATGTGTGCAGCGTGGGAATAAATGGGTGGACATCTGAGTTTCTGTGATCTCGTGAATAAAGAGTCAAAATGAATGGGTCGAAAGGAATGCTTTAGGCGTGTAAGAGAACCTTGGTTTTAGTTGTAAGACAATGGAAAACGTTGCCTGGTGTACATCATTGAAGAAACCTTTGGGCTATTTGGTAAATAGCTGGGGTGAGACTGTAAAAGTAAACCATCGCAGAGACATAATCCCCCAGTACTTTGTTTTAGCAGGAAAAAAGCAACTGCTGTAATTGCCTTAGGGATGTTGTGAAATGGCGATAGGAGAAATAATAGCTGGGGGGAAGGGAGGTGTGTGTGATAATCTGTAAAGATGTGGCCCCTGTTATGAAAATGCTTGAGAACTGCTCTAAGAAAGCATTTCTTAACTGCATTTGTATAGTTCGTCCTATTATTTACCTACTTGGGTTGCTGTACATCAGGATGGAAGCACCAAATGCGTTGATTACACAGGAACTGTTAATAAAACTTCTGAAGTCTGAAACTTAGGAAACAAATGCTTTTAAACCATGAGATTCTTCTAAAATAAGCTTCTTACTGACTACAACTTCTGTTTTGCATGGAATCACTCTTAATATTACTCCTATCCAGATACTCTAAAATGCTTATTTAATACAGTTACGGAAGCGAATTGTGTCTCTTTTCCTAACAGAAGTTTTCAGCTAATTAAAGGCAGATGATCTGAATTATGTACATGATGTTACTTTTTAATAGTCAGTTTGAGTGGAAGTTTGAAAGAGTGTTTTGATTTTTGTGCAAATGTACCTCAATAGATACAAAAGGAATACATGTATTTGAAGCAAATCTTAGCAGGAACCAGAGATCAGTAAATGGCACTCAGCTGTTATTCAATTCATTGCATTACTTTAATTTCTTTCAGGCCGCTTTCCTTGTTTTGAAGAATTTGGAACCTGCTTCATTTACAGATGTCTCTTTAGCAAGCTTTTTATGTTTCCAGTATTATGGTGACAATGTGCGTTGGATCACATTAGATCTTAAGGAGCTACAGAGGACCAGAGTGATGCAGTTAAAAAGGGAAGGCAACTAGAACATCACTTGAGCATGTGCTAAATTCATCCCTATTCAGAAAGCTCTTCAGCACGTGCTTGAAAGGTGCTCTCAGTAGAGAAGCTCACTATCCTCAAGATTGAAATTCCAAATATGCAAAAGTCAGTGCTTTTCAAAAAGTAGTTGGCACCTACTGTCCCTGTTGATTTGAAGGGGGTCTGCTGGTGCATTGTAGTTCTGAAAAAAATTGTCCGTTCATTCTGTGGCTACGTTTTACCTTCCCATCCAGGGATATGATGAGTTTTAAGTGGTTTCTTATCAGGATCTTAAGCACAGCCCTAAACTTAGGAATTCCCTTAATTACCTGTGCTCTGCCAAAGAGCATCTGCCATGTTTCCCAAACCGATGACGTCTGATTAGAGGCATCCAACTAGTGCCCATTAGAGCAGTGCACCTCTAATTAGAGGAAGCTTTAATTTAATACTTTGTGCAGTGTGAATATTCAGTACCTTTCAGAACTGGGTGTCTTATTTTGCCTATCCAATGAAAGAGGTTAAACCTTGATACGGCAGTCTCAAATCTTCATTTTAGTGCTTCAAAATATGTAGACAAATAAAGTTAAGAACGGTCTTTTAATTTGTAATGTTTTCATTAGCATGCATAGTTTTGAACTGCTTATCAAGTAAATGTTATCCTCTCATTTAGAAAGATTTTATTTTGGAAGGATGATGAGGTACAAGAACTGTTAGTATGTTATTTAGATAAAAATGCATCTGCAGTATTCCTAGTGTTTCAGCATTCCATTAGGGAAAAAAAGTGTAACTGAGGGGTAAGTCACAAAAAAAGGTGTAATGGTTCATTACGCCTAAGATAATACAAAAAGAACCCGCTCAGGTAGTAGAAATCTTAAGATATGCACAAACGATTTTTATCTGAATAGCTTACACCCTCATAAGTATTTTCAAAATTGATGTGTAAACAATTTTTTAAAATCTTATCTAATCTGTTAAGACTTTAAGTGCAGAAAAGTTGGATAAAATCCAAATAGAAGAAAAGAACAAACAAACACAAGCAAGGTGGGATGTGTTGAAAAGGAAATTGTACTCATTCCTGAAAGGTAATATGCACTCATTGTAAGTAATGATTGCTATGTCTTGGGTAGGAAGAAAGTATATAAGTAGGGACATACAAACTACCTGAAAATAAAAGCTGTATTGACAATACAAGATTGTAGAAATTAGAGAATGAAGCTGACATTGTAATGTAGAAACTGAAGGGAAGGTAAAGATGGAAAATGAAAGGAAATGTAATTACGCATATAAAGAGTAATTTCCACTGCATCCAGAATAAGAAAGATTCTGGGGAGAAGACAGCAGGGGTCTCCCACAGATGGGAAGAATCATTCAGGCACTGAAGAGCTTGAAATCGTTGCAGAACTGAAATACATTCTTTGTCTTATTATTTACAGTGGCAAATTTAGGACAGATGCCTGAAAGAAAAGCATTTTCAGGAGTCTTGAAGGGGAAATATTAGGGGAAAGCAGAAAAAGAAATATTAAAAAACGATCTTTAACTGGTTGATTTAAAATCAAAGCCAAGTGAACTGGATCCAACCTGGAAGTATGGAGAGAATTGTGGTTTAGTTTGACTGGTATATTTTGAGTAGTACAGTCAAATTGTGAAGTTTCTTTATGGATTTCAGACTGTGATTCAAAATGTGTCCTGACAGAGACAGCTGCAGAGTAGCTAACAGAGTACTTTTGGAAGAACTGAGATTTTTCATGCTGAGGGAAATAGAGCAAATGATACAGAGATGTTGATCAGATCTGAAAAGAATTGAAGACTTGGGATTTTTTTTTAAGCTATTTTCTTCCACAGCATGACTTTGGTTTTCTGTCCATGTTAAGTTTTCCTATAGTTTATACTCCTATAATCAATGTAGCCTGACATAAAGACTCATCAGGATTTTATCCTGTAGTAGGAACTGTCTGAAGGACCTAATTCTGTTACTGCATCTTTGATGTGTCCCTGTGTCATCCTTTCAAGGAAGGATGTAGCCTTCCATACAGAAAGATGACCTTCTCTTGGGCTTCCTGTCCCAACTTCACTGAATTTTTCCCACATGATTCCGAGTCCAATTGTCTCTATATGTCTGCTTGGTTGCCATGGGGTTTCTCTGCCCTGTCACGGGGACCTTCATGCAGTGAGAAGCACATCAAAATTGTCCAAAATCTGAAGTGGGATCTGGGCTAGCTAAAGAAAAGATTTTAAAAGATGGTACAGCAATGCATGAGTTGAAACTGAATCTCCTTTGTAGAATAGTTTTAGTGTTTCCAATTGTTGTTTCATGTTACTTGAATTTGAAAAGAAAGAATATTTTTATAAGATTATGGTGGGTTGCCCTTGGGTCGCTGCCAGCTGACCACCCAGCTGCTCTCTCAT
>VXBJ01005716.1:10268-29126 GCA_013400055.1 Nycticryphes semicollaris
AACAACCTCATGCAGCGCTACAGGCTTGGGGAAGTGTGGCTGGAGAGCTCCCTGGCAGAAAAGGACCTGGGGGTTCTAATTGACAAGCAGCTGAACACGAGCCAGCAGTGTGCCCAGGTGGCCAAACAGGCCAATGGCATCCTGGCTTGTATAAAAAATAGTGTGACCAGCAGAAGTAAGGTGATTGTCCCCCTGTACTCAGCACTGGTGAGGCCACACCTTGAGTATTGTGTTCAGTTTTGGGCACCTCAACACAAGAGAGATATCGAGGTGCTGGAGTGAGTGCAGAGGAGGGCCTGGAGAATAAATCTTATGAAGAGTGATTGAAGGAGCTGGGGCTGTTTAGTTTGAGGAAGAGGAGGCTGAGGGGAGACCTCATTGCTCTCTACAATGTCCTTTCAAGTAGTTGTAGAGAGGTTGGTGCTGGTCTCTTCTCACAGGTAATTAGCAATAGAACAAGAGGGAATGGCCTCAAGCTACAACAGGGTAGGTTTAGGCTGAACACTAGGAAAGAAGTTTTCACAGAAAGGGTAGTCAGACACTGGAATAGGCTGCCCATGGAGGTGGTTGAGTCCCCATCCCTGAATGTATTTAAGAGTCATTTAGATGTGGTGGTGGGAGATTTGGTGTTGGGTAGCAATTTGTAGAGCAGGGATGATGGTTGGACTCAATGATCCCAAGAGTCTCTTCCAACCTGAATGATTCTATGATTCTATGAATTTGTACATACTCTTAAAAATGTTACTTAGTTAATTTTGATACTATGGAATCTTCCTTGACATTCAGAAGTTTCTTCTTTGTATAGCTGAATACATCTTTCCCAGGAGTCCATCTACATCCTCAGAATATTTAAGAAGTCTCATTCATCCTTCAATTATTCATAAAGCACCCAACAAAGGCATAGCAAGTCCACTTCTAGAGCAAGGTTTTAAATGTCAGCAATGCAAATATGATGATGAATAAGCACTATGCCCGAGCAGTTGCAAAGCAAGGTTGTGCGAGACCAACAACATATGAAGGATGTGCAGTGCATGTCACTGCTTGCACTTCTTATGTCCAAAACCAAGACTCACAGAAAAGAAACAGAAAAAATTCCAGTTACTGGTCCGAAAGTATCTTGGAGAGAAAAGCCTCCAAGCACCCTTCTTTTCTTACTATCATGACAAGGAATTTCACAGGTAAACAGTGTACTTCAATGACCTATAAAATAACAAGGTAAACAGGACGTGATGAGGATAATGATATTTTCACAGAAGTTTCCAAAACAGGTTTGTCACAATGATGTCCATTTAAAATGAAGTAGAACATCCATTGTGACAATTCCCTTTTTTGTGCACTTGCTTTACAGAATCAAAGATTAGCAGGGGTTGGAAGGGACCCCTGGAAATCATTTACAGACCAACCTGCCTGATAAACCAGGTTCACCTAGAACAGGTTGTACTGGATCATGGCCAGGTGGGTTTTGAGTATCTACAGAGAAGGAGGCTCTACAGGCTCTCTGGGCAGCGTGTTCTAGTGCTCTGGCATCCTCAAAGTAAAGTAGTTTATTATGTTTAGACATTTTCTGTTGTTAGTTTATGCCTGTTGCCCCTTGTCCTGTCACAAGGCACCACTGAGCCCGACCCCATGCTCTTGACACCTGCCCTTTAGATACTCATAAGCATTGCTAAGATCCCCTTCTCAGTCTTCTTTTCTCCAGGCTAAAAAGACCCAGGTCTCTCAGCCTTTCCTCATAAGAGAGGTGCTCCAGTCCCTTGACCATCCTTGTAGCCTTCTGCTGCACTCTCTTCTGTAGTTACCTGTCTTTCTTGAACTGGAGTGCCCAGAATTGGACACAGGAAATATTTGAAAGTGAACTACAGTAAATATGACAATCTTATAATCTTTAACAAAATATCCCAAACAACCAAGCAAAAAAACCCCAAACATAACCTACATGCTGTAGTTTTCTAAATGTTTAGATATCTGTTCTACAGACCAGACACACAAATCAACAAACAAGAGAAACTTTTAAGTATGGTGTAAAATTCACAATAAGAAAAACATCAGAAGGCATGTCTACAATTTCTAGTGTTTCCTCCATTCTGGATTGGAACAAAAACATTCATCCATAGAAATACAAAATCATTTATGTACAGAAATACTTGAAAAATATTCATTAGCTCTTCCCTTCTTTCAAAGTACTTCCAATGTTTTCTTTAGGTATAGGTACCGCTTTACTGGTACACTTTTCCTCTTAATTCACTTAATGTTTTAGCTACATTTTTTCCTACCAGATCGGAAGCGCTCATCCCTCGAGTTGGTAGAACGGGATTTCTGCTGTTTAGATACAGGAACCGTTGCTTGTGAAGAGCCTGGAACTCTGTTCTCTGCTTGCAGGGATGGATCCACACCTGAAATAGAGTTTTATTTTAGTACAAATCCAGATTCACAACTAAGACAGGATATCTGCTTTCCGCATCTATGTTCTTCACCACCCTTGACACCGACTCACAAGAACTACAGAAGTCCTAAGTCTATACCTTTAAAAGAAATCTCATCTTTCAACTGCATTTTTTTTTTCTTTTTTTTTCTTTTTTTTTTTTTTTTAAACTAAACCATCGCTTGATCTGGTAAGCATTTCAGCATTTCATGTAAAAGATAAGAGACTTCTGAATAACAGAAAAACTCCTTTGCTCCTTGCAGGAGTTTACAACCGTTTATCATTAGGTGCTCTGCATACCAGATCTATGTGGAGGGAGGAGAAGGAACCTATCCTCTCCCAGCTTACTGCTAGACATAATGAGAAATGCTGCAGCTACTACACACTGGACTTGGAGATCCTGAACAGACAAGATGATGCTCCTCCTTTTAAATAAAGCTTGAACTAGTCTGTCAAATTTCATTTGAGTCTAAAACCAAAATAGCTAATTTAAGTAAAATTTAAGAATGTGCTCATCTGTTTAATCTATTCCTGTTCAATAGCGCGATACCCAGAAGATTTACATTTCACAAAATCTCTGCAATTCTCTAGTAATACCTTTGCAGATATTAAGGGCCAAATTAGTCTGTCAGCTTCAGCTGTCCAAAAACTACTGCTTTAATCTTGGTAGGCTGGCTACTTTACACACTCATTAAAGGATTACAGACCTCCCTATCTCCATAAAGGGTAACAAAAATAAGACGAACTGATCCGCTCTCTAGTTGAACAGGGCTCTAGACAGAGAACCTAAAGCAGACTTAAGGCTGGCTAATGTTCAGGAAGGTGAATCTCACCTCTACGTTGTTGCATAGCAGAAGTAAGAAATGAAAGGGGTAAAGAGTAACTATTAAATATTCCCTGTCACTCCCTAACCTCCAAAATGAGGAGACTCCCTGCTGGTTTTTGATACATCTACAAGGACTATACAAATTTGAACTACGAACTTACACTTGCATTGTTATTTTCTCGTCTATCATACACCTAACACTTCAAGTACAAAATTAAGACCTGAAACCCCTGTAGATGCTGAGTGTACATGTCAGGCACAGCCACAACAAGCCAAAGGAACATAAGGACAGAGGACTCTCTTCAATTTGTACTGTTTTAGGATTGGTGAATAAAAAGCTACATATCAAGTACAACATACGTAAAATTACAATGCAGTTGCAGAAGGCTTTTGTGTACGAACCTATCATAAATTTACGATCTTATGTGGCTGTTTGGGTTAGTGTTGTGTTTAATAGTAAACTTTCCTTAGCCATATAAGATCTGCTGTACAATGCTCCCTCAACAAGTTTGATGATGACACCAAGCTGTGTAGTGTGGTCAACACATTGGAGAGAAGGGAGGCCATCCAGAGAAACCTGGACAGGTGGACCTGTGTGAACCTCATGAACTTCAGAAACGTCAAGTGCAACGTTTTGTACATAGTTCAGAGGAATCTCAAGCACAAATACAGGCTAGTTGGGGAGTGGATTGAGAGCAGCCCTGAGGAGAAGGACTTGGGGCTTATTAGTGGACAAGAAGTTCAACATAAGATGGCAATGTCTGCTGGCAGCCGAGAAAGCCAACCACCTCCTTGGCTGCATCAAAAGAAGTGCGGCTAGCAGGTTGACGGAGGTGATTCTGCCCCTCTACTCCGCTCTCGTGAAACCCCACAAGGAGTATTGTGTCCAACTCCGGAGTCCTCAGCACAGGAAGGACACGGACAGTGTCCAGTGGAGGACAGCCACAAAGATGATCAGAGGGCTAGAGCACCTACGCTATTAGGACACACTGAGAGAGTTGGGGTTGTTCAGCCTGGAGAAGAGAAGGCTTCGGGGAGACCTGCTATAAAGCAGCCTTCTAGTACCTACAGGTGCCTACAGGAAAGAAGGGGAGGGGCTCTTTATGAGGTAGTGTAGCAATAGGACGGGGTGTAATGGTTTTAAATTGAGTTTGTGTTTACATTAGATATTAGGAAGAAATTCTTCACTCTGAGCACGGTGGGACACAGGAACAGGTTGCCCAGGGAAGCTGTGGATGCCCCATCCCTGGAGACATTCAAGGCCAGGGTGGATGGAGCTTTGAACAGCCTGGTCTAGTGGGAGGTGTCCCTGCCCATGGCAGGAGGGTTGCAACTCGATGATCTTTAAGGTCCCTTCCAACTGTAACCATTCTATGATTCTTTGAAAATGCAAATATTTAAAGAAAGCAGCTTTCACTGAAGACATCATTCAAGAGGAATCTGTGCCACCTCCTTTGCAAGCTATTACTTTAACAAGTACAAAAATATTCCTCTGGAGATTCTGGTCTCTCCACTTCACGCCAAGTGCATACCAAGAAAGAAACTGGTAATTCAGTATTAATAAATCTATCAATTAGAAGATATATTTATTCAGACCTTTCAGTAAGAAGTGGTCTTCACACTTGAAGTGTAAGTTTTCAAACAGTAATTGGATTGAATATACCAGTACTACTTCAACTAATCAAAATGAACTCTCTTTAAATATAATATCCCCAGGAAAAGTGTTTTATCATCTTCCTGACTGGATCAGTTGATATACATCAGATGTTCTTGGTTATCTGTTAACACCACTAGATGAATGCACTCCATAGTCCCTTTTTGGTCCTCAGTAGCAGCTGAGAGTTAACATCTCTGAATGTTGAGAAGGCAACCTTGAGTTAGACAGGAAGGATGTGTGCGGAAAAAATATGAGCCCAAGTAATAGGAAAGTAAGGAACATCTAATAAATCCCACAGATCTAAGTTTTCAGAAATTAATCCAGCTCCAGTGATATGCTCCCATTTTTACAATTTGCTCTAGAGAGAGAACAAACACATTCTCACCTATTGGAGCTTTCCTACTTTGGAAGTGCCTTTGAAGCAGACAACACTACCTGATATAAAGAGGTCACATTCCCTGAAACACTCTAGCAGAATTCTGTTTCCGAAAGAAAAGCAAATTTAGTCTACCAATTGAATTGACTGAACATATATGATACTCGAAGAGTGGTGAAAACACTTGAGAACTGTATTTTACATTTCATGTGAACAGAAGTTTTGCATAAGTCAAGAATCCAGCAAGATGTGTTGGTCTACAAACAGTAAACATCAACTTCATATTTCATTAAAAAGATTGAGACAAGTTGTCTCCTCAATGCCTGACCCAAAATAAAAAACAGATGCAAATGGATAATGCAGATTCTACTAAGGTGATGAAAAAGAGACAAGGACAAGTAGCTAAGCTGGAAGTCTTCCTAAAATAGGTTGCCAGTTTATGGAATTTTCAGACAACAGCATTCTGCATTAGGAAGGTCAACGTGCCAAATATCAGGTCAATTTTGTGTGATATTGTCACAAGGGACCTTGGGTGAAGGCAACAAAAGAACAGAAGATTAATTTTTTGTGCTGTTTTTTTCGTCCAAAAGTGGCTTACTAGCTTTAAATTGAAGAAGAGATTAATGCTCTACTCCTAATTCCTTACTCTGTGATCCCATGTTCCCAGTGTCATAGTTTAACTCCAACCAGCACCTAGGATCATGCAATTACTTCCTCAATTCCACACCCCCACCCTCCCCCCAAGAAGGGTAGAAAGAAGAGGGAGAAAAGGAGGGAAGGAAAGGGACAAAAAGCCCCAACTCGTAGTTTGGGATAAATACAATTTAATAGAACAATAAAGAACAATAACAGAAAAGGCAAGTACCACTAATAATCATCATATAATAATCATGGTAAAGGAATATACAAAGTCACTCTCACCACCTGGTGAACAGTTGCCCAGCATATCAGGAACAGTGATCCTGGATTCCCATCCCTTGGACAACCCCTATTTATATACTGACCATGATGTCTGTGGTATGGAATTGGCCAGCTTATTCTCTCTAAGCTCCCTCTCAGATTCCATGGGAAGCTGAAAAAAGCTTGACTAATATAAACATCACCTGGCAACAACTAAGACAATATGCATTATCAACATTCCTTCCATACCAAATCTAAAACACAGCAGCCACTAGAAAGGAAATTAACTCTGTCCCAGCTGAAACTAGGACACGCAGCAAGGCTGGTCAGCATAATCTGTGGTCAATGACACTACTGCATTTGGCACAAGGGTTTAACCCTTGAACATACAGAGAAAATAAGATGGAAAATGAGCTGACTAGTATCATCATCAACTATCAAATGACAAGCTGCATGTGGGATGCTTCCAAGCCACGTGGCAACTTTAGCACTGCTATTTGGCAACACCAGTACTGGTGGAGGAGGAAGCAAGAGAAAAGAGCCCAAATAAGTGTAAGAGTGCATGAAAGCTTACTAACTCCAAAACCAGAACTTTCTCTTCCTCCAATGCTAACAGAACAGATTTTTGTGAATCAGAGTTAAGGCAGAGGTACTGTGATGAACATATATAAATGAACATCAGAAGTTCTCTTTAAATTAGAATGAGGTACAAAATTAGTGGCACTGTTGGAAACCACAGCTGTGTTTCTTCAACTTAAGTTTCTCTTTTTGATTTCTTGAAGGTTTTACATCATACTGCAAAACCACCATGTATTAGTCAGAAAAACACTTTTTTGTAAAAATAGTAAGATAGTGCACCTAACTCTGGGCTACACAATTATGTGCCAGAAAAAATCCTTAGCTTCATTAAAAAGCTTAGTGAACTTGTTAATTTATTTCAGTAGTATGTAAATGACTATCTGAGCTTTCAGCAAAAGCACCTGGATAATTAGACTAACTCCCTTCATTCACTCTGAAGACCTTTACAAAAACAACATTTTAGCAAGTATACACTCAAGACACTTGATCCATTATAATTTTATTTTGTTCATTTTTAACTTACCCAAAGCTAGCAAGAATGAAAAGTCATCTGAATTGGAACAAGCAGTCTCTTTAACTGAATAATTTGCTTCTACAGGATGAAATTAAAGTTAATATTTGAATTATAACTGTATTTTTCAATCTGATAATACTGGAGAAGCAAGACTAACACTGACATTTCTAACAATTGTGAATTTTACAAGCAAAAATTATTTTACTATAAGAGGGATAGGGAGGATGCCTAGTGAAACACACGCAGCATCTGATAGGCAGAGATAAAAATTTCAAAAACATACTTAGCAAAAGCACAAACGTTATTGCTGGGGGGCTCTCCTGGGTAACCCGCATGCAGAGCAGTTGCCCTATTGCCTCTTTCATCTCATCTGCATAAGATTTGATGGCTTAACATCAAACTCAACATTTAAAGACTTTTACCAATGTCTCGGGAAACTCTTATTTGAAACAGCTAGTAGACATTCAAATCTAATCAGCATCACAAAAAGACTGACCATGAAATTCATCTCCCAAAAATAGAAATTCAAAGTAATTTAAATTCTAAACTAGGTTAATTTATGAGATATGTTCTACTAGGTTTACTAGCTTATCCTTTCAAAAGTATTCTCTTCCAAGTTTTAATGGTAAACTGAAAAGTAAAACCAATGAGTTAAAATAGCATGGCAACAATTCCCTCATCTCAGTTTTATTTGTATCATGCCTCCGAACATCCAGAAGTCTACCAAAGATGATGTAACACATTAAAGAGCTTTGCAGAGAGGAGAGGGGAAGAGGGAGGCTGAAGAGGAAATTTCATGTTCTTTGTAAACTACTAAAACTTTCTGCAGCTGTTGAATTGGATCTTGAAATAAGAAAGCATCAAAAGACAAAAACTAGGTTCAAAAGCACTAAAAGAAAGGAACAGAGGTATGACAAGGCAGAAAATAATACAAGTGTGAGAAACTCCCACCCTGGCTCTAGGCCAACATTTTGGTCCATCTCTGCTCTCTCCCCCACAGCCTGCACCCTGCTCTGCCCAAAGATCATGGGCAGCCATTCAGTCTGCCATTCCTTCCTTCACTGTCTCTCCACCCTCTCCAACCCTGCTTCTGGTTTCCACACCCTATCCACAGATTCAAGCCCTCCAGACCTCCTGCTCATGTTTCACTGTTGCAGTCTGTTTACCACCCACACTCACATAAGGCCCCTACCAAATCGAGGGAAGTTTTTGCAAAGCACTGCACTATTCCTTGGTTCCCTCTGCCATTGCCTTCCCTAAAGGAAAGGGAGCTTCAGCTGTTTCTTAGAGAAGGGTAGACTACAAGAACAGGTATGGTGTTTCCTGGCAGGATTTTCAGCCATTCATTAACATACACAAGGAGCAGGGCCTTCCCCATTAGTACTACTTCATATACCATGCATGAAGAGGTACGTTTTTGTGTAGCACCTTCACATGAAGTATCTCCATTTAACCCCTTGATTTTACCATCACTACGGTATACCTCAATCCTCAGAGTCTTCTCAAGCAAAGTTGCATAGCTGCGCTAATGCGTATTTAGCTTAAGTACAGCTCCACAATAACAGTCCTATTAATTCAAGATTTCTTTAAATAGAATTGTAGAGACAATTATTTTCCACTGAACTGTAAAGGAAAAAAAAAGCAAACTTCTCATGAAAATGACTGGAGATCTTAACATTTGACATGAAACACACATATGCTGAGTTCTAGATCTTTTCATAGAAAATGTAAGGTAGCAGACTAAATGGAAATTATTCCTCAAGTGACTGAAATATGAGGATCTTTATCTCAGAAGCCTCACCTCAGTTATTAAGCATCTAGTCCTTACTTATGTCATAGTTCAATTTTATAATTCTTTGCTGTAATACCACATCCCAGAACATATTACCTGATGCACACAATTTTGTCGTTTTAAGTGTTCACACTTTCTAGGTCAGTGAAACTGAACAAGTGTGTACCCAATGTAATTTATTACCCAGAATAAGATATTAGAAAATCATGAGTTTTAAATATATATATATAAAAATAGGCATATATATATATAAATTATGCTTGATGATCTTCCACTGTTCTGTAATATTTTTCTCTATTCAAGGAAGTAAACTTCAGCTCGTAAGTTTCCACTTGCAGAAAATTAAACAATTTTAAGGGCATTATTACTTTCCATTAAAGGAAACATTCAACAGTACCAAAAAAACACAAAAGCATAGAATATCTTTGTTAAAAAATAATTGAATCCAAGGAATTGGATTAAGAAACAGGAAAAATTTAGGAAAAGTAGGAAAGAAAAACAGAAACTGGCCAGGAAACTAAACTGCCTCAATGAAAATATCAACAGCAAGAGACATGCTCATTTAGACATTATGACAAGACCGGTAAGCAGAACAACTGTGCATCACTAGTGAGCAATTTCTCAAAATAGTCCCTTTTAAGCAGCAATTTGGGAGATGCTTCACAAGCAGCCCCATCTCTCCTAACATAAGCAAATTCTGCCTGTCAGTTACAGCCCAAATCAATATAAACTACCTACTTGCCACACAGCACAGATTTAATCAAAGCAGGCAGTAAAAGAAGCAGAAGCCAGATATGAAAGACCTCTATGGCAGAGTCAGCAAAGTCAACACTAGGAGCAGGAAATGGAAGGTGAAGCACAGTGATTAGAGGAAGATGGCTGGCTGTGCAGCACCCAGCTCCACCAGAGAGCAATGGGACAATTCAGTCCCTGGACCTTGGAAGATCCCTTTTAAAACAGTCCTTGCTTGACTATCAACTCTCAAGATGATTTGGCCACATTACTTATGTAAATTTGGTTATACTGGCTGAATCAGCAGACAATATTTAAGCACACTAATTAGAAAAGAAGAAAGCAAGCTACCACGGATGATGGATATAACCGTGTTTTGTGTTCCTGACAGGAACACAGGTCTTACATTGTTAGTTCAAGAAAAGTACAAGGCCTTGCCTATCAAAAAAGACACACCTTTGAAACAGCAGCACCAGTGTTTCATGAGCATGAAGCTTTGCCAATGAAACACGTCCAAGGAAACAAAAACCTACAAATCCTGCATCCAAGTCCACTTTATTTCTAGGAAATATGTTTTTTCTAGACAAAAGTCCAAGATCACAGAAATGTAGCTTTTAATTTTATCATTCTGTAAAACTATTTACCTCAATGTTTCCTATAGTATGATGTCCTTTGAGTTTACTATGCTACTTGACCGTGCCAGAAGATTTGCACCAAAGCATGTACTTTGTGCAGCTTCTAAGTGTTCATATTCTATAGCATAAAGATCCATACAGAATATACCAGCCTTAAAATAATATCATTATTAAGCGCTATACTATCTAGATAGCACTTACCACCACTCTAGATGATAACTACTAACTGATTACCATATGCCACTGGAAAAAAATTAATGGCTTGGACTTTACTAAAGTTCCCGTTACT
Organism: Nycticryphes semicollaris; assembly: GCA_013400055.1. Lineage (NCBI taxonomy): Eukaryota > Metazoa > Chordata > Aves > Charadriiformes > Rostratulidae > Nycticryphes > Nycticryphes semicollaris. The sequence goes on from VXBJ01005716.1 coordinate 20,991, forward strand.
TTAGAACCACCTGCCTGAGGACTATTTTCCTTGAATTACTTTTTTTTTCCATTCACAGTGTGAAATCACCAATATTTTGTTTCTTCCCTTAGCAGTAAGCTCAAAAATATTTGTTGTATCTAGACAGATATAGTTAGACTGGTGCAGGATGACTCTTATTTTTAATGAAAAATTAATTTAGCACCACAGAAACCCCAACAAAAAAATTATCAATCTAATAGCCCAATCTCCATACCCAAGCTCCTAAAAGAAAGTACTATGAAATTCAGTCATAAAGGTGCAATACTAAAAGAAAACCAAACCCCACTTATTTTAAAAGGCACATGAGCAGCAATCTCTTGTTGTTTTCAGAAACTGTGAGCAGTTAAAGTATAAAAAGCTTTTCAATGAGCCCACATGATCACATTACATTTTCATATATTTCATTTAGAATTCATATAGAATCACAGAACAGCCTAAGTTGGAAGAGACCTCGAAAGAGAGTCTGGTCCAACCTTTCATTTGGAACAGAAAGGGCTTGTATCCTTGTTAGCAGCAGAAACATTCTTCAGAGACTGGAGAAATTTCAGATAACTTAAACCCAGTTTCCACTGCTAGTTAACTACGCCTTCATCTCACCCTACACACTTTTCTATTCAGCATGGCTAATGGAATATACATTCATCGAGTAATTAAAAGTATTACAGTTTAAGAAATACGCTCTTCTATATTCAGAATTTCATACGGTCTGTAGACAAAACCTTCTGTCATACTACACTGCACTACTAAGTTATCTTAAGTACTGTTTGATTGATTGATGCTTTAACTGAGCTTAGGGTTTTTCAAGTAAATTACATTAAAAAAAGAAAATTGTAAGAAGAATAGGACCTGCCTGCCTCAAGGGAAACCAGAGGAGTCTTCATTGTAATTTTCCTTAAAAATTGAAAATTTATAAGTAATAACATTTTAATGTTGCTGGAGCAGAAGCACTAAAGAAGAAAAGGAGAGAAAAGAACAAAATAAACTAATTTTAATTACAGAGGAAAAAATAAAGTTCTCAACCAAGTGTATCTCTAGCACTAACTAAATCTAGTAAAATAATTTACACAGATTGTTCTGTAAAGCAGCACAAGAACACTGAAGTTGCAACCCGATTTACACAATAGAAGAGGCAACTTGAAAATACATTAACACTGTAAAAAGATCAGCAAGAAATCATGATACCAAGAAAACAACCATCAGAAGGCAACATATATTCACAGGAGCACGCATGGTGCAGTTGGCCAAAGGTCCTCAGACTTCAGATTCAGTTCACCAAAACAGACAGAAACCTCGGGGAGAAAAGTTTCACTGACACACCCAAGAAACTGGCTACTGAAGAGAAAAAGAGGTTCAAGAAGGTAACTCGGGTGTATCCCAGAGAAATTATTTTTCCATATTAGCATCCATAATGGAGGAGCAAATTCCATACAAGACAGCAAATTAATGAAGAAAAATTATTCCATAACTGTCTGCTTGATAAGATGGCCAGCTTTACTTTTAAATTGACACATACCTCTCTATGGACAAGAAAAAGGGACCTACTGTGTTTGGTGTTTCCATCATGAACAAATTGTCTAGATTTCAGACAGTATCAGAGAGGGCTATGGGATGACTTGCCACATCGGTGTAAAGGTGAAAAGTTCTCAGAACGCATCTGAACATGGTCTTGCATGAACCAATAGTAATAGTTGATGGAGATGCCAGTAAGGTAGGAAAGAGGTTTTGGAGTTACAACTTGATCTGTTTAGAAAAGAAGCTGAAAACCAGCACCTTCACAGTAGCATAAGCATTCCTGGTAAAAGTCACCATTCTCTCTTTATCTTCTTTTCTCCTTTTGACTGTGCCTTGAAGTCAAAGTCAGTTCATCTTCAAGCATAACAACATGTGAAGTAGTAACACCTTACACTCTTTTTAATATTTTTGTGAGTTTAATATCCCAAAGACAAGTCGTAAGTGACAAAACTGAAGCAGAGGAAACTACAAACCAGATCATATCAAAGTTTATGCAGAAATACAGTACTGTTTATTAGAATCAGTAATAGCTGGGACAAAGTAGACAAGAAGAGGAAAAAAATCAACTTAATTTCACATATCATACAATTTATCATAAAACTCTTGTGCATCTGTAGGTACTTCCCTTCTACCAGATACCACCTCATATTAACATTTCTCTGGTTAGAAATACCCTGATGGGTATTTTTACTGTATGGTTTGCAAGCTGTACTACCAATGATAGACACAGTGCTTTAAAATTTAAAGCTGCCCTTAGTCCTTATAAAGTTCTCACTGATACACATGCTGATACAGTAGAAAATATCAATTCTTGGCAACATCCAAATGAGTAATGGAACACTGAATGAATAGTATTTCTGCTTTAAGCTCCTTCGAGATTTATGAAAAAACCAAACTGAAACCACTTGTCCTTATTTTAACCAAGATCAGAAGAAACATGTGTTCTAATATAAAAAAGAAAATATGATCAGCTTGTCTCCTTTAAGATTATTTGTAAGAAAGGGTCTGTAAATTCCCTGAGAAGGGGGAGAAGACCCTAAAAGCCTTCAATGCAAAGTGCAAACACTTGCAAGAGAATAAATAATGCAGGCCTGATGTTCGAAGAACTGATAAGGCTCACAATCTCCCAAAAAGCAGTGGGAGGATTGTGGTGTGAAGACAAGATATCTCTGCCACTTATGTGGTGAGCTTGCTAGTTCTCTGCGCCTGAGGCCATTGTGTCTAGTAAGTGACCAGGATGACAGAGCGGATGAGGCTCTCTACAGACAGACAGGAGAAACACCACATTCACAGACCCTTGTCCTGCTATCTGGTGGAAGGACAACACAACAGGCCACAAGAAATCCAACCAGTTCTTGGAATGTGTTGATGAAAAACGAAAGCCATGCAATTATTCACAGAAGCATACAGCCAGTAGATCAGGTTCATCAGGCACCTGGATTAAATGCCTTTACACAAATACACACAGGATAGGAAACAAGCAAAAGCAGTTAGACACATGCACATACTTCCAGGACAATCCTATTGGCATCAAAGAGACTTGGTGGGATGGCTCTTATAGTTGCAGTGTTGAATGGAGGGATACAGACTCTTGAGGAAGGACAGGCTGGGGAGGCGAGGAGGTGTTGTTCTCTATGTCAATGACCAGCTGGAGTGCACGGAGCTCCACCTGGGGATGGATTAAGATCCAATGGAGAGCTTATGGATCAAGATTAAAGGCCACAAAGATGATCAGAAGGCTGGCGCACCTATGCTACTAAGACAGGCTGAGAGAGTTGGGGTTGTTCAGCCCAGAGAATCATGTCATGGATGCTGAACAAGTCTACATTATAGAATGACTCAGTGCAGATCCACTAGTAACTGCAGAAGCATGACCTCAAGCTGAAGCAATTACCTTCATGTCAACAGACTCTTTTCCATCTTCTCAGGACTAGATGGAAATCAACCAATGTATTTTTCATGTTTCATTTTACCTTGTTACTTCAGTTTTCCTTGGAAATGTTCTTGAATCTTTAAGAACACCAGGTCCTAGCAGGATCTTCCTACAAACAATTTTTTTTTTTTAAAGCACAAGTGCATTTCCAATACATTTAAATACTTTTAAAAATCACCCATATTGCCCAAGAAAACCTCTAAAGTTTTCTTTTTCTCTTCCCAGCAAAGGTCTCCCAGGTTGGTTCTAGCTACCACACTAAGATTGTTCTTGGAAGTTCTCAGCAAACAATCTTGGAATTTATTTATCTTTTTCTCATGAATGGCAAAAACAGGGAAAGGAAAGCTTACACCTATCTTTTGTTCTCCAGAACAGGGCATTCAAGCTCTGATTGACGCTGAGGTGTCTCGGCTAGGAAGAGGTCCCTGAGTTTATGAATGAGCACAGTAGTCAATCTGCACATCCACCACCAGTATGGAAGGTGTGCCTCAACAGAATACAGATGCTCAAAGAACGGGTCTGATCCCACTGGCATTTGACAACTAATCTGCAATATGACAGCTGGCCTCAAGTCTAGCATTGAGTTTTCTCAACTGAAAGCGTATTTAGACCAGGAAAATTTGGTTGAAAACAGAAACGTTCAAGAGCTAGGAAGAAAAGTAAAATATAGGCAAACAAAAAAGAAATACGTAGTGCTACATAGCTGTTGTTGATGCTGTAAATATTTTATAATATATAAAACATGTAATGTAAATATTATAAATAGAAGTGCAGCTTTTCTCTATTTTGCATAATATATATAGAATATATAGATTGTTTTATATATATGTATGTGTATATGCATATATATATAATAAAGGTATGTAACTAAAAGTTACACTGCCCAAGAGTTTAAAACTAAAGAAAATATTAATTTAACGAAGCAGCTGGTAGGTGAGCAGGAAATTACCGCAGTAGTAAAGGATGTGTTCCAGTGTGTCCTAACTCCAACTGGGATAGGGTTAATTACCTCAGGCTCTGGCACACAGGTATTCCATACCATGTCAGCCTTGCCCAGTCTATAGCTAGGAGCTTCTTGGGAGCAGGCTGCGGCAGTCCTAGGTCCAGTCAGTGAGCAATGTACCATAACCATGCTTGTATATTCTGCTATCAGTGTTATTGTTGTTGTTTTCCTTTGCTGTTCTGTTTGTCTCAACCTGTGAATTTTGCTTTTTTCTTCTAATTCTCTCCCCCCCAACTGAGGCAGGTGCAGGAGGGACAGGACACAATAATACATGAGAGCAGCTTCATAGTTCTTTGTTGCTGTCTGAGCCTAAACCATGACACAGGGCAATTCCTACTTAATAAAAGGGAAGACAGACTAACTACCTTCAATGACTGGTTGCTATCAGAACCTCTGAGGTTTGTATTTTATTTTCCCCTTTAGTTAAAATAGGTTTGAAACAATTTCAAGTGTCTGGAGTATCATCAGAATTCAGGTAATGGCATTTAGTTACCAACATATCGTATTTGAGTGCAGAGAATAAATTTTACATATTTCACATTCAACAATCAGCTCATGATGTTCTGTTTTCCTGACATGAATTTTTTACTGCTCCAATGACAAATGTAATTTCACAGGTAGAAGCTACCCGCTCTCCCAAACACAGCACTGAGATAGCTTATAATGAGACTTTTGGAGTTGCCATCACCCCTGGTATTGTTTCTCATTCTGAGATATATGCCACAAGTTGGAATATCAAATTATTTTAGAAAGAAATAGTTCCCTTAAACATCAAGTTTCCAGAAATTCAACAGAAAAATTATGATGAACACTGGCTACTCGCTCTCTATAACTGCAAATTTAGAATTTTAGAATGCAAAACAGAGCCTACAGGAATGCAATTCCTGAATGCTAACATCGTCTACTTACTTTTATTGTCAATTGAAAATACGCTTTGCAGCCACTTCTGTCTTTTCCTATTCACCAAGCCCTCTACGGGGTTATGTAGCACTGTCTGTATAATGATTTTGTTCCCCACAGATCCAACTATACAGTGCAGTAGGAACTTAATTCAATCCATTTTACTTGGCATTGAAAGAGTAGGAGTTCTCATATGATTAGTTTTCAGCTGATGAGGTGTAACAAAAAGTTTAAACTTCCAGAACTCAAATCTTATGAGTACTTCTTAAGACACAAAGATCATACAACTTGTTGATTCATAAATACGTGTTAAAAGAAGATCCTAATAGCTACTCATGTAAAACTGAATGCTGTGATTACAGATATTTGTTTCAAATTTCTGTCAAGAGAGAAGATTCACTGACCTCAAAATCATAGAAAACTCTGTCCACATTCAAGTCTAAGTCAGCCTACGACAGATCAACAGATTCACAGAATGGTCACTCTCTCCTCTCAATTTAAGCCATGTCTTTCCATAACTGCTTCCAAACCTGTGCCACCACTTTTTCCTTCTTTACAAGTACCACATCAACATGCAGTCCTAACTCCAATTCTGTAATAATTTAATATTTCATAAACTTACAGTAATCAAAACCTTTCATTTCCAACAATTTTCCCCATACTCCTCGTTCTACTTTCCTGTCTCTCACCAGGAATTCCATTTCTTACTCAGTACTTTCACTGCTTACCTGTGGGAATTTGGTAGATAAGAGGTTAAAAATGCTGATGACCACTTATCTCCTGTGCAAACCCTGTGGGGGAAGAGCTGACAGGTTGGTGTGAAAAACAGCCAAAGGAGTGAGTCTTGTGATGGTAGGATGGCCCTGTTTTGGTTCAAAGTCACAAGAATGAAGGGATCAGCGGATAAATGGCTTCAGCACAGAATCTTTAAGGCCATAGTGCCCAAAGAGAGACCTTTTGCTTAATTATCTACAAAATTAATATTGAAGTTGACACCCCTAAGTATGATAATGAGCAAAATTGACATGGTAAACATATGAGTATAGCATCTGACTCTCCACGCAAATCACACTAAAACATCACCCCAGGAAGGGGATCAGATAAGGTTAGGATATAAGGGGCAATACAGAAGGCACCTGGATATACTTACACCTATACAAATACACAGGATCGAGAGATCTCTCTGAGGAATAAGAAATTTGAGACCTAGAAGAGACAGTCCATGGGTTGTGCTCCTCTTTCTCTGTCAAGATGGGACACCTTCTTAGTAAGCACTGCACCTTCACCTCTTGGTGAAAAAACTCCTGTGATAGCATTTATTCATTTACTTATTTACTCATTTAATTTGTTAGCATTGTTGTAGTATATTAGTGCTGCTGCACCTAGTGTATTTATCAACAGCAATTCTGAATGTTATACCTGTCACTTCATCTCTTAATCTTTGCTGTCTCAGCAAAAAGTCCTTTGCGGAGTTCTGAAACGGGCAAACGCTAAACTGTTTCAGCAAAGACCTTTAGCAGGGCTCTGAAATAGGCTCTGAAACACTTATCTTTACAGCTTTGTGATGCTGTCCCTGTGAAGGCCTTTGGTAGGATCCGAGACAGGCAAACACTGAGCTGTCTTAGAGCCCTCGCTCTGAAACAGAAACAAAATTAACACCCTTTTAACATGACACCAATCTACATTTTGTTAAAAACCTTACAAATCAGCAGAACTGTACTATCAGCTTAAGTTTCATAACAAAATGAGTAGAGCTAGGTATTGATGCACTATAAGGAAGATATCAGGTTTTGTGAAATTCAAGTAAGTACTGAAGATCATGAGATAATATTAACTGTTCAGTAATCTTTACCTCATAGGCCAACTGAAAAAAAGCCAACACCACATAAATTTGGAAGAGAAATTATGACCAAGAACACAAATCACACGGACGGTCAAATCACAGGCTAAGAACCCTTCAAATCTAAAATGCTGGCATCCAATCTGCAAAAACTTGATGGACAATGACAAACTTAAAAAATTCTACCAAGAATACTATTGAGCAAAGAATGTTACGAAAAATCCCATCATCAAATCGTTAATGATAAAAATTACTGCAGGGTCAAAGCCACTGGGACTCCCACACATTAATCTGAACCATCTTGAAGCTGTGTCAATTAAGAAAATTCCAAGCTAGAACTGGGTTGATGTAACTTATGTCAGGAAACTGAATAGTCAGCTTATGGTTTTAAGCAAACTTTGTCTTTTTGTCAGAGTGTCATTTGTACTCAGAGTCAGATAGACCACTCACTCTCTTTTTAGTGTACTAAATGTGAATAAAGAAATTGATACTGTGAATAAAGAAATTGATAAGAAGAGGCGACAGATCAACTTATGGCTCCAGAACTGGTGTTACACGCAGGGCTATGGGTTTTTTTAACATAGGTGGCTTTATGAGACACCTGGCATGCTGTTGTCAGATGGGACACAGCTTTCCCAGAGGGGGAAAACAATCTTGGGGCAGGAGTTAGCAGGGCTCATAGACCAGTCTTTAAACTAGATATGAGGGGGGAAGGGGAGATAACTGGGCCTGTCAAGATTGAACCTGAGGAAAGCATGCCACGGTTTGAAGGAGGCCACATTAGTGAGGACTCCCACTCTGACAGTTCATCAGAGAAAGGTGATAGACGTTTAGAAATTACTGCTAGAGAACAACGGGAAAAGGAAAACCCTTTCCTAGAANGGAAAACCCTTTCCTAGAAGGAGAAAAGTGTACTAGGCTAGGAGT
>VXBJ01005717.1:20291-30682 GCA_013400055.1 Nycticryphes semicollaris
TGACTGGCTGTGTAAGTTCTTTGCTGGTACAGCTTGAGTAGAGTCCTGAGGCAAGTAAGACAGAGGTTTTAGGGAGACTTCCTTTAATAAGGAAAGCTGTGGAAGAGCTCAGGAGATAGTAATAATAGATATCACTGTTTTTCAACACTCTTTTTGTCCTTATTCTTTCCAGTCTGTCTTTTTCTTAGTTACCTGGTTCCTCTCTTTACTGCTTCCAATTCCGTTCCTCTCCTCTATTCCCATCTTACATTCAAATATCTCCACCACAGCCGCTCATCCCAGTATCTCATTTCCTACCAACTTTCAGTCCTAATTATGCCTCTCAGTTTTTTTCCACCACTGTCTCACTCCTCTCATTTCTCTACTTTTTCTTCCATGCAGCTTGAGTACCAGCAAAGAGACATTGAGTACATCAGTAGAGATCAGAAATTGTGGCTTTCTTGTAACATGCTTTACAAAATTTTTCCTTCAGGGAAATTCTGAGCTCCAACTAATTAAAAAAAAGTTTGCTTAAGTTTATTAAAGATGTGGTAAATCAATCCTACAATGAGATATCTTGCATAGTTGTAGGGTAAACCTGTTCAGACTGCTTCTTAGCCTGGGACAATCTATAAGGACAATGTATAAGATGAAGGACGGTACTTACAACTGTTCCATCTTTTTGCAGACAGATTCAACACTGGAAGGGTATAAATCAAGTGAGAACTCCCATTACAAATAGATTCTCCAAAGCTGAAAAAAACAGGAATCAGACAAAGTCACATTGGAACTTCTTTTCTTCCAGACTTTAATTTCTGTTATCAAAAAAGTGTATGCAATGGCTATAGTCTTACTAGAGGATTTCATGACCAATCTGACACGCTGAAAAATGTACAAAAACGAGATAAGGTCCTTTTCTCCTGAAGAGCTGACATATGTCACCAGTTGCAATTTGCTTTGGGCATACTGCTTGGTCTTCCTCAGTAGGACATTACAGAAAGTAGGCATATATCTTCAGAGCCATATAAGGATTTCACAAGCTTGTCTTTTACAACCTTGTTTAACCTTATGATTTTTTTCACCTTTGTCTACCTTTTCCTGAGAGTGGTTAGTAAAATTATGTTATAATCCCTACAGAGTTTTTAAACTAGTGATAAAGAAAAATCTATTGCCATTAACTACAAAATTATTACTAAATACTTAGATATTGTAATATGGCCATTACTGCTGATAGACTCACATTTCATCAGCCAGAGAGACTTGAAAAGTTTGGTTGCACATCACATGTTGTGAGCAGGATGACTGTAGTATGAAATTCATATGCATTTATTTATACTCTTTCCATGACATAGCAAGAGTAACAAGCAAGACTGATCAGAACATACTTTTTTAACAATAACTTATTTGTTATCTAAAAATAAAATTTTACAGTTTCAAATTTTGTTAAAAAGGTTCTTACTGTCATTTTAGGAAGAGACTGGAACCCGATGCATCTCTTTTACTAAAGGATATGGATAAGAGATGAAATAAAGACAAGATTCACTAGAATACAGCTTTTCTGACCTCATCTGGCTTCTTTCTTTCCCTGCAGAGCTGTATTTCCATACTGTCCAGGATAACTGTTATAGCAAATTTACCAACTAGAGAATTCTTAAATATAAAATATATAACAAGGTACTCTTCTGCTCTTTATAATGCACATAATTTGTTTTCCTTACACGTGGGACACAATTTACTTTCAATTCTCAATTTTCTTGCACCATTCTCTAGGCAAAAGCATGATGCTGCAGTGATTCACGGCCTTAACGAGTATGTGTAGTCCTGTTTCAACAGCAGTAGAGTTAAACATGCACATAAATGTTTACAAGCTTTGGGCATGAGCAAATTCACGTCATTCTTAGGTTAACACAGGGAGATATTAAAATAGAATTGTTATGTTAAAATAAATATGTCTCCTGATTTGCTCCTTATAATAAAAGAGTTCAGTTTGGCAGCTATCTTGTAAAGAGAAAAAAATCACCCAACCTGTTCTTAGCTGCCCTTTTTTTCAGACATGCTGAAGAGTAACACGGGAATAGATTAATTGCTATGGTGGTGGCATCTGACAGCCAAATACAAATGTTTTGTGGAGTGGGAAAGGATTTAATTGCATAATACCTGATCATTAAGCCCTGTATGACAAGAGATGAGCTGAAATGACCTTGGAGTAAGCAGTGACCAAAAGCAATTCACCTATTTCTCATTAGTCTTTAACCTCTTTAGGATCTTGGTAGGGAGATAGAATCTTCAGGCAGGGGAACCCAAATGGATAAATTTCATCTGCAAGCTGCAGATCACACAAGATGACAGGTGAGGAATCCTTTAATACCCTGTGGCGCTAAACTTTCTTGAGAGCTGTGCTACACTCATTGAGGATTTTGAAGGTACTGCCACTCTTCTCAATCATGTGCCCATCTCACAAGCGATGTGGTTTCTGTCATGTGAAAGGAGTAGCAACAAAACATTCTGCTACCAAGAATGTTTTGGTCATCTATAGGAATTCTTGTGTAACTTTCCTAGACATATGTTCACCATGTTACTGTGCAGGGGTGACTGTATTTCAAAGAAGGGCTGTTGAACCAGCACAAAAGTGAGTAGCAAAAGCAGGCTGCAGAAATAATTCACTGTGCCTGCTGCAGTACAAATGTAAACTAACATAAGTAGAACAAGCTTCTAACTTCCACAACTGTCTTTCCTCCTGCAATTTAAAATAGATTTTCTAATGCTAGCTAATCCTCTAAAACTGTAAATGCCAATAGATTATAGACTGCATAATTAAAAAAAAAAAAAGTTTATCTACTCCAGCAAAGCTGGGAGAAAGACTTCTACTAGGCTGCTAATTTGACAGAATTGTTCTTCAAAAGCGAGTGACATTTCCACTAGCTAATACCTAGCACAGTTAAGTTTTGTGGTCTGCAGATTCAATGACATACAGCAAAAGTTCCACCAGATACCCCTGCAAGGATTTAGAGACTACTGCTGGAAATGGACAGGCTCTGAGACACCTTACAGGGAAAGGAAAAAAGGTGGGTTAGCAGTGGAAGCAGAGGGATACATCATAGATCTATTGCACTTTTTGATTTAAAATTTCAGAAATACAAGTACTTTTCAGTTTTTATAACCACAATTTCAGGAACTGTGGAAAATACTGAAATCTCAGTCACCAAAGCTCTTACAGCTTTGTGTAACTCTCTCAGTAGTCTTAACAGAATATGCTTAAATCACCTAAATAATGTTGCCCCTATGAGTGTAGTGCATATAATAATATAGATGCATGTATTACATAATGTTAAAAAGTATGGGCTAAAACTCAGACTTCTGTTGTGATATAAAAGGCTGATGTTTTTATGAGACAATTTTTTAGGACTTCATGGAAGTACAAATATGTGTATTTTAATATGATTTGGAATGCCTCCTATGTTCTTACGGTATCCCTGCCAAATTTAATTAGATGCCTTGATAACTTAAATATTCTCATCTCTTACATGTCAGAGTACCCTAGTATTGCTGTGTAATTGTCATTTTGTTCTGAGGTGCTTTATAGGGACATTTCAATTATCTTTCAATAAGTAAATTATAAAAGAATGTGCTGTTACTGGCAGTGCTGCGCATCTTGTGTCCATGGAGAACATGGAAATGTGGCACTGTACAAACACAGTTGTTGAACTAGGGCATGAAACTTGTTTTCTTGTGAACTCCATAATTTTCAGTTTCTTCTCAGGTGCTGAAGGCCCTGGGAAAAATGACTCCTGAGCAACTAATATTTAAAACATAAAATCGTCAAAAAAAGGAATACATGTTAAAAAATGAATAGACTTTATTTAATGTATCATTCCTGAAACTACCTTAGCATGTAAAATACATGAGTCCCAGAAGAAAATTCTATTTAGGGATCCAAAGTTTGCTCTTCTGGGTAAACCTCCCATTTGGAACAAGTTTCTATGTTTCCGCAGAGTTATTTTGACATGTACACATAGTGGATGATTTTATATTCATTGACATAACAACATATTTCTTAAAACCCCAAGTCTATAAAAAGCAATGGTCCAGTTACAGATTGCTGATCATCAAAAAGAATCATAGATCTCTTAAGGCTGCTAGCCATTTGTCTTTGGATTATGAGGGTTTCATTCTGCTCCCTGTCCCTGTCTTCCAGCTTGGGGGGCTGGGTACCTGGGAAACCACTGGTCTTACTATTAAAGACTGAGGCAAAGAAGCTATTAAGTATCTCAGTCTCTTCTTCATCCTTTGTCACTCCATTACTGACACATCCAATAGAGAATAGAGATTTTCCTTAGCTCTCCTTTTGGTGCTAATGTACTTACAGAAACATTTCAATTGTCATTTACAACAGTAGCCAGATTACGTCCTAGTTGGCCATTGGTCCTTCGAATTTTCTCTTGCATAACCTCACAACTTCTTTGTAGTTCTACTGAGTTGCATGCCCTTTCTACAAAAAAGTAATAAACTCTCTTTCCCCTGAGTTCCAGCAAAAGCTCTTTGTTGAGGCCAGCTGATCTTCTTCCCCTCTGGCTTGTGTTTCAGCACATGGGGACAGCCTGCTTCTGCAGCTTTAAGATTCCATTCTTGAAGAAGGTCCAGCCTTCATGCATCCCTTTGCCCTTCAGGACTGCCTCCCAAGGGACTCTGTTAATCAGTCTCTAAAACAGGCCAGTCTAGCCTCCATACATCCAAGGCAGAAGTTCTGCTGATCCCAGTCTTTACTTCTTCAATAATCAAAAACTTTTATCATTTTGTGGTTGCTATGCTCAAGATACCCTCCCTCCACCACATCACCCACAAGCCCTTATCTTTTCACAAAAAACGGTTCAGGTGGGACACCTTCCTTTGTTGTTTTCCTCATCAGCTGTGTCAGGGTGGTATCTTCCACACACTCCAGAAACATCATAGACTGTTTCCTCTCTGCTGTATTTTATTTCTGGTGAATTGAAGTCCCCCACAAGAACAAGGACTGAGAACCTTAAGTACAAGTTCAGCAAATACATTCAGTAGTGTCTGTATTAATATGTCACATGGTAAGAAATGGAGATTGTAATTTCATAAGTTTCCTTCTCTTATTTCTCTTTTCTTGATTTATTACTAAGATAGTACTTTTCTTCTAAGCAGAGATTCCTACAAATAACCTCTTACAGTCACAATAAGATTAGAAACAGGAACAGCAAAAATATAGCACTGAAAATATCTCCCAAACTTTTTTTAGTCCTGTTATCTTACTAATACATACTAATGCCGTATACACTAGAAATGAGATTTGTATAAAAATTATGTGCCTTGTTTAATATTACATATAAATAAATATTTAAATATTCCATATAAATCCATCTACTAGACTTCCTTTTCTTATTTCATAGACATAAAGCTGGGGAGGTAGTTGAACTTTGACAGCTATTATAAAAAATAAGTTATTATTAAAATACAGTTAAAGTTAAAATGTACTGTTGTACAGACACACCACATCACATTACTTCAAGAATTTTGTAAATCACTGATACGGTCTGAAGCATTTCTCACTAAACTGTTGGCTAAAACCTAATCTGTTTTGACAGGTTAGGTGTTTGTGTGACCCCTCACTAACCATGTAACTGAATGTCTTCAAGTTCTAAGAAAAATAATTGATTAACTAATTAATTACAGGAAAATAAAACTGTGCAGTACAAGGAGATCCAGGCTGCTTTATAGCACAGACATATGACCTCTTATTTTCATGAAGAAGAGATAATAACATTAAGTAGATGGATAGGGAGTAGAAACATCTTATACTTATTTTGCTTTAAGTGAAATTATGGAACAACTTCCAAGGTGATTTAGGCATAAACTGTAGATTTTCACTTTTTAATCAAATAATAAGAATGTAGTGATTAAAATATTTGTTTCTAATAAATGTTAACANGGGTGGTATCTTCCACACACTCCAGAAACATCATAGACTGTTTCCTCTCTGCTGTATTTTATTTCTGGTGAATTGAAGTCCCCCACAAGAACAAGGACTGAGAACCTTAAGTACAAGTTCAGCAAATACATTCAGTAGTGTCTGTATTAATATGTCACATGGTAAGAAATGGAGATTGTAATTTCATAAGTTTCCTTCTCTTATTTCTCTTTTCTTGATTTATTACTAAGATAGTACTTTTCTTCTAAGCAGAGATTCCTACAAATAACCTCTTACAGTCACAATAAGATTAGAAACAGGAACAGCAAAAATATAGCACTGAAAATATCTCCCAAACTTTTTTTAGTCCTGTTATCTTACTAATACATACTAATGCCGTATACACTAGAAATGAGATTTGTATAAAAATTATGTGCCTTGTTTAATATTACATATAAATAAATATTTAAATATTCCATATAAATCCATCTACTAGACTTCCTTTTCTTATTTCATAGACATAAAGCTGGGGAGGTAGTTGAACTTTGACAGCTATTATAAAAAATAAGTTATTATTAAAATACAGTTAAAGTTAAAATGTACTGTTGTACAGACACACCACATCACATTACTTCAAGAATTTTGTAAATCACTGATACGGTCTGAAGCATTTCTCACTAAACTGTTGGCTAAAACCTAATCTGTTTTGACAGGTTAGGTGTTTGTGTGACCCTTCACTAACCATGTAACTGAATGTCTTCAAGTTCTAAGAAAAATAATTGATTAACTAATTAATTACAGGAAAATAAAACTGTGCAGTACAAGGAGATCCAGGCTGCTTTATAGCACAGACATATGACCTCTTATTTTCATGAAGAAGAGATAATAACATTAAGTAGATGGATAGGGAGTAGAAACATCTTATACTTATTTTGCTTTAAGTGAAATTATGGAACAACTTCCAAGGTGATTTAGGCATAAACTGTAGATTTTCACTTTTTAATCAAATAATAAGAATGTAGTGATTAAAATATTTGTTTCTAATAAATGTTAACAAATTTTATGAGGTTTTATTAGGCGTAGGGACTTGGTAAACTGAAATAATGTCGCTTCACTTTGGTTTTCCTTTTGCAGTAACTTTTAAGTCAGAACTTCATTTAAGTTTAATTTTGTGCCAAACTCAACTTAGCATATCTAGGCTTTTATTATTTTTTTCCAAATAAATACACCTTTAAAAAGTATTATAGACATACTTAAACAATTTTGGAATTGTTTTATAAATTCAGTAAATCAAGAAATCAGCTTTACATGCAGCCATGAACGAAAATGATCCTAAGCATGTAATTAGAAGCTTTTCTGAATAAAGCTTCAGTTAGCACCCTTTATTGGAGAGAATTGTCTTGTATAAGGGAGTTGTCTATATCTATTTAATACCATTAAGTCAGTAAAACATTAATATAATAGCAAGACTAAATCTTTGGTTTCATTTGTGTACGAATTTAATACAATTCTCCTGCAAAGACCTTTTTGTTTTATTTCAAGAGCCACTTATATTGACAGCATTTGATTTGATGTTACTGGTTAGAGGTTTCTAGTTAACCCAACAGACATAGAAGATAATATAATTTTCAAAAACCTTGTTGTTCACTGTGAAAGCTAAAGATACACAAATACAAGGGTCATTGATTCTTATCTTTTTAAGCTGTTTCTGACCTAACACAGTTTCAAGCATTAATAAGTTTGATTTCTGCGAGTTGTGAGGATGTACCATCACCCAGTTTTTCTTCTGATGAGCCACCTCCTCATGTTGCTGTTTAGGCATGCTATGAGGGATTAGGTTCTGTCTGTGCTTTTGCACCCAGACAAGTTGCACTGCATTTACCTATGCTATCTTTCATAATTTAGTATGGCATTCTGTCACCTGAAATAGTTTTCTCACCTACATTTAGCTTTTGCTTTCATGGCAAGGTTGCTCCTGGTACCTCAGGTAGGACATTTGAAGTTTTCTGTGGTATCTCTTCCCAAGTTCTATATTGCATTCTCCAGTATAAAGTTGAATATGCTCTCAGATAACACCAAAATACTCTTAAGTGCTTTTTGAAAATGCAAGATCTTTAACCTACTTAGGTGTAGAAAAGCAAGCAAAATTAGCAAGTGCTTCCTTTCTTTCACTTCTTATTCTTGCATTTGTCTGGTGTTGTATCACTTTTGACAGAGCAATGTCATCTTCCTAAGTGGTGCTGACCCACCAGCTTTCTACTAAAACATGCGAATCACACCATTTTCTTTGTAGGTGTACTCTTTCAGATTTTCAAGGGATGTTGGATATTGACTGTAGTCAGAAAATCATTGATTAGAATACAACAGTAGTACAATGTCTAAAACGTTTAGACTGCCTAAATTCAAATAACATAATGCAGTCTGATCCACCTCCCAGAAGTTTAACTAATAATTTTAATCTTAAATCAGAAAAGTCAGTGTTACACACTTTGTATTCAAAACTACACTTGTCTACTCGTATTCCAGAATTCTTACTGTAGTCTGATGAGGAGCCAGAAAACGTTATGTTTACAATTTACATGTGAATACAAGCTGTCCAAAGACAATGCAGCTGTGAACTTGAGGACAGACCATAGCCATCAACATTACTGAAATTGCCATAAGAAAAAAAAAAAAAAAAGGCTAGAGGATTTACTGTGTGATCAGAATAGACTATTGAATTGAGCAAACTAACAACAAGCAAGGAAAACAGTTAGAGAAAAATAAGTCTGGAAGGTTAAGCAAAATGTAAAGATGGGCAAGGAATGCAGTAGCTCTTTGACCTAACAGTATAAACAAGCCATAATTTCTCAGAGAAATTCTTTTAAGAAAGAATTACAATGTTGGGCAGGAGCATAGGGAAAAATGAGCAGATGCTTCCAGCACCAGATTTTGCAAAGTGTCTGAATGCCCAAAAGTTTGCTATTTCGTTTGCCACTAAAACAGGCTATTAAGACTGTTAAAAGCTGGCCCAATGAAAATCTTAAATCTTCCTAGAATCCCAGCTTTGCTGAGGTAAAATACCAAAGGCATTCTGACAAGGGATACTTTAATATATTCATAGACAATGTCTAGCACTGTAAAAAGAATGTAAGAATGACTGTAGAGTTTGGGTTTGTGTGTTGTCTTCCCTTTTTTTTTTTTTTGTTTTTTAATTTTTGTTCCCTTTAAAAATGAATTTAATTCTTAAATTCTTCTATGCAAAACAAAAACAGTCATCTTACTAAGAACTCAGTTAGATCCTTTATCAGTTGATATAATGCACCGTCAGAAATACATATGATTAAAAATGGTACTTGAGTGCTCTTTGGCTGCACAGATTTAAAGTCTGACTTTAAGTCCATCAGCATAATACTTCCATGAAAGTTCACACAAATCAAATTATAATGGAAGTCCTCCCATTAATTAAGATGTATTTCCTTTCTTCTTAAAGGAGTTGAGGTTTGCTAGTTAGTTAAGGTCTCAACATGAGAATTCAGGTAAAAGAGGGTAAAAAATGGATATTAGTGTATCAGTTCCAACAGTCTCATAATAAAATTGTAAGTAATATTTGAGTTTGAATTCCAGAACATCATGTCATTATAATGTGTCTAATACAGTGATTTCTTCCCACAAGTTCCTAAATTGAAAAACCTGTTATTGAATAAGAAATACAGAAATTATGGGCTTTGAAAACAAACGGAGAATGAAGGAACAGGAAGAGTTTCTAGCTTTTTCTAACATTAACATTTCTCCTTTTGTATAAAAAACATCCATAAAGTATCTGAATGTAGAGAGGCTTTTTTAATATAGTAACTCTTCTTTATCACCTGTGCCTGTTGTGGCTTGCTATATATTTTGTATCCTCTCTCTTTTGTTGCCAAGATACTGGTAACTTCTCTATCTTTGCAACTCTTATAGGCACCCAAATTCGTGGACTGCTTTCTCAACACACTTTGCACATCTTCATTCAATTTGTAGGAAAAACAATGGGGTGATTAATCTGGGAAGTGGCTAGAGGGCCACCTGGCCAAATACAAAGCAGTTTTTAATTAATTAAATTGTATTTACCTTGTTTGTAAAGTTAATTGAACAATATTGTGCTACACCTCGGTTAGGTATTTTTACAGAGGAACATTGAAATGCATAAGTCTATAACACTTTAACTGTACCTCTACACATTAAACATGAGAGAGAGATACCACTAGATTAAAATAACATTTTGGGGGGTTTATTTGCTAGTTATTTTACCAGCCAACGTTCTCATCTAGTTTTAGGTGCACACTATACTTAGTTAGTTGCTGATTTTCCATATAGCAGGTCATATTGTTTTTTCTTGTGAGATAGTAATTCTCCAACTAAAGCTTCAATATCCTGTTTTATATGGTGGGAATCTTCTGAAAAGTTATTTCCTGAAAATTCATCATTAGAACTGCAATTTTTGTGAAGCCAAATGAAATCTTTT
>VXBJ01005717.1:32099-47283 GCA_013400055.1 Nycticryphes semicollaris
AAAAAAAAACACAACGAACTAAGCAAACCAACAATCCCACCCCAGCCTTGAAATATTGCAAAATAACTTCATTTGCCTGGAAAGATTTTAGCAGCAATCCAAACCAAATGAATTCTAGGGAATATTATATAGGAATTTTAAAATTTTTAGAGATTGTCTGGAGCATTTGGTAGATAAGCCATTAAGCTGATTTTAACATTTTACCAAAAGTTCATAATGATTAATTCACTATATTTTCTGTTCTACTGCTACAAGATTTGCTTTTTGCACTCCATTGTTTCCCCCTCCCTCTTCTAAGTCTTACATGTTTTCTTCTAAGCCCATAAGCAATATTAATTAGACAGAAATCTTTCAGATTTTAAACTTATATGCAATCAGTGATTTTTTTTAAACAGTTTTGCTGTATATGAATAAAACATATTCTGTAGTTACTCTTTTGCTACATATTTCTCTTTGTGGAAATTCATGCAACCTGTCTTGGAGAACTGAGATTCCATATCAGTTCTTTACTCCCTTCACCATGTTCGTGTCACACACAGGACAAGAAAATTATCTGTAAAAAGAAATGTCTTACTCTCAGGTGAGAAAGCCATACCTACATACATATACATAAACCCACAGTACTAGTAAACAGTCTTTCAGAACACAATTTTGATGCATTGCTTGTACGGTGTATTTTCAGTCAGCTCTCTGTGCCCTTCCACAGTTTATCTCAATGGGCATTTTTCAAAATATCTTACTAACTAAATAATGCCTTTACAAATGTCTCAAGGTATGTTTTACTAAAACCTTATAATGAGTGTGTAGTGCTGTTTGAATGTTTGTGTGAGCCTGAGTCCCTCTCAGGGATGATCTACAGCCTGTGTGAGCTGCACTGTGACCATCGCTGCAGACCCATGTCAGATTTGACTTCAAGAGACCCCTACTTCTGAGACAGGCAATGAAAGAGACACATTGCTATTTTTAATCTCATTCCAACCTCCTCCCTGTGTGCTCTAATGAAAATAATGTTCTATTTGGAGTAGGATTTGTGTTTGTAGACAAAAGGGTAAACTCCAGCCCATAAAATCATACCCAAGCATCTAAACACATAGTTTGTTTCCAAAATTTCTTATCTTGGAGAACCTCTGATTTCAATGGTATATATGACTGTTCATTTTATGTCGGTTATTCAGTTGGTTTGCTAACATTTGTCAATTTATTTAGATTCCAGAGTTGAATGCACCATGGGGAAGCTTGCTGATGTTACCAAACTGGCAGGTGCTGTTGACTGTCTTGAGGGACAAGATGGCTTGTGGATGGATCTAGATATACTGGCGCATTAGCCTATGATTAATATAATGAAATTTTACAAGTCCAAATGCTGGTCTCTGCACATAGGATGAAGTGATGCCAGGCCCAAGTCTAAACTGGGGAAGGAGTGGCTGGAGCGCAGTCCTGCTGGGCAAGAATCTGGGGTTGCTGGATAACATCCAGATCACTCTGAGTCAGCAGCATGTCCTGGCAGCCAAGAAGGCAAACCGCATCTTGGGGTGCATCAAAGACAGCATTACCAGCTGGTTAAAAGAAGCAATTATCCTGCTGTATTTAGCATTGGTGCAGCCTCACCTTGAGTACCATGTGCAGTTCTGGGTCCCACAATTTAAGAATGGTGTGAAGGTTCTAAATGCATCCGGAGGAGGGCAACATAGCTGGTGAAAGGGCTGGAAGGCATGTCTTGTGAGGAGCAGTTGAGCCCTTTGGGCTTGTCTAGTTTGGAGAAAAGAAGGCTGAGGGGTGACCACATTACTCTCTACAGCTTCCTGAGGAGGGGAAGTGGAGAGGGAAGTGCTGAGCACTTCTCCCTGGGAAGTGATCACATCCACCCAGTGACAGGACACATGGGAATGGTTCAAAGCTGAGTCAGGGGAGGCTTAGACCAGGCATTTGCACAAGAGGGTGGTCAAACCCAAACATGTCTGGGTTTAAGAAGCATTTGGACAATGCCCTTAACAACATGCTTAAGCTTTTTGTCAGCCCTGAAGTAGCCAGGCAGTTGGAGTAGATGATTGTTTTATGTCCCTTCCAACTGAAATATTCTATTCTATTCTATTCTATTCTATTCTATTCTATTCTATTCTATTCTATTCTATTCTATTCTATTAATTATACTCTTAACAGTCATACATAGAATTTGAATGTTGTCCATTATTGCTTCTAGAACATGTCATCTCTTTCCATTCCTTCTCTTCAATAAATGAGGAAATTTTTGGTTATCAACTTCACATTAAAGCCCTACATGAGATTTACACATGGGAAGATATGCATATAGAGGAGAAAATAGTTTGTCCAGGAAACCTCAGTATATGGAATATTTCCTTTATTTTTTGTTAGTGCTTAACCTGCATATCTTGCTTCTAAAGAAATGCATATACTTTTTATTTCAAGGAGAAAACAATCAAAGAGGAAGCCTTTGGAGTGTTTTAGGGAAATTATATCTACTTTTCCTTGCTTTTGAACTCAAAC
The DNA here is from genome assembly GCA_013400055.1 of Nycticryphes semicollaris. Classification (NCBI taxonomy): domain Eukaryota; kingdom Metazoa; phylum Chordata; class Aves; order Charadriiformes; family Rostratulidae; genus Nycticryphes; species Nycticryphes semicollaris. Next base: position 34,605 of record VXBJ01005717.1, read on the forward strand.
AAATCTGTAACTCCAGTTTAAACTTGTAATACTATATTTCACATTGTCCTGGCTCATCTGTCTACTACAGTTCCCTACATTCTTGGTAAATCAAGTCAACTAGATATAGAAATGTTTCAAGAAAGAGTCATCATCTGAGACTAAAGATTATGTTTAAATTAGTTTATTTTCCTGTTTTATTTATGTGAAGTCAATGTGTGTTCTGAGAACATGTGCATTTGCGTGTGAATGCAAGAGGCCTACTGGTTTTATAATTTTTTAGAACTCTATAGTGTAAAGGAAATTTGCATTCCACTTTCAGATTTACAGTATGTCATATGAGTGATATTTATTTCAATATACATCATATAAAATGATTTGTATCATTCATCTTCAGTCACCCCCATGAAGTGAATATAATGTGTTGTTCAGAAATATACTAGCATCATTCATGGAAACAACAAAATTTTGAGAATAGCTGAAGCTGTCATTATGCCATATTTATAGATACATACTGTTAAACACTTAATTCCCAAGTGGCAAATCTCTTGAAATTTCATAGTAGTTCTCTCTAAACAATGCTTCTTAGTTCGCTGATTGGTTGATTTAGAGCAAACTGTTCAAAGTTGCATTTATTATAAGTACTGAATATTTGTAAGTCCTCTCATTCAGTTACATATTTTGTTTCTTTCTTTATTTAACTTTTTGGTTTGGAACTACATGCATAGATAGAATTTATTCCATATGTGTGAACATCAGCAGTTACTAATAATACATTGTCCACATACCTGTTTATCTTGCAGGATGAAGCATCTCTAATCAACACATTTCTCCTGAGAAGTGGGGTTTTTTGTCTCGTGTTCAGAGGTCATTGTATATTCTCAATGCCAACATTTATCATTGAGCATTTGTTGAGATGGCCATTCTGATTTAGCATTGTTTAAGAATAACAGTGACAAAAAGACTTGATATATCTAAAAGATCAATTTTGCTAAAACAAGATCACTGCAGAGACCACAAAAACTTGAATTCAGTCAAAGATAAAAGCAGATAAAGAGAATTATCTGTTTCTTCCTACATGACTGTACCTATTTCTTATCTATCCCACACAAGCAGTGTTTCCCACATTGTAATTTATCACAGTTCTTCCATAAAAAAAACATGCACATATTACATTGCAAAACCATGAAAAACTGTAAAAAGAAAAAAAGGAGGAGATCATTATTTTATGCTTTGGTAGGAAAAGCACTTATTTCTGAAATAACATCTTCAATAAATCTTGGGAATATGCAAGGAGCAAATCTTGACTCCTAAGAGCAGAGCTTCCACACAACCATTTACTGAAATGACATTTATTGAGATTATACATTTAACAACATCCAAGTCAGAGATAGCTTTGAGATTCTTAAAGTTTAATTTATCCTCTCCAGCTTTTTAGATGGTAGGCAAATTACTGAAAGTTCTCACAAAGGCACCCAAATCTTTTAATTACCTTCTTTCCAAATGCATTTGGCTTAACACACTCTTTAGGATTTCTTAACACACCTTACAAAGATTAAGCATACTGTCTTTGCATATTAAACAAAAAATTATTATTAATATCATGGCAAATTAGTGAACCAGACTGCCTGGATTTAAACCTCTATTAATTAGCATAGTATGATAAGTATCTAAAACACTGTAAATATTGAGCATTTTCTCAGCATCAGTCTAATACATTTTTAAGTGCATAAACTCTTCCACCATCACAGGCATGCAAAACTCTCAAATAATATGCTAAGTTTTATTAATAAAGGAACCAAGAAAATATTGTTGACTTACTGTCATGGTTTGGGCCTCAAACCAGGACACTTACAAATATAAAAATATGTTTGAATTTTAGTTGAAAGCACTGTAGAAAGAAAAAAAATCCAGAAAAAGAAACAAATATAATAGCAGGAATACAATGACTTCTATACCAAACCAAACCACAGAAGTTTATCAGTAGTCAGTGAATTCCAGAGGAAGCTGTGTTCAGAAATTGCTTGGGAATTTTTAGAAATTCTATGTGATCAAGAGGGAAAAAAAATTGTAATATTGAGAATTTTATAGCTCAAAATGATAACACATTTATATTCATTTACACAAAATAGGATTCAAAGAATAGCCAATGAAATCAATATGGAAAGAAATTTAAAGTGTTGAAATGTCTGTTTATATGCATCTGTCATATCAATACACACACACACAAACACACGCACACACATGAAAAGATCAGTATCTATCTGGAATGATACATATCAATATCTAATGCACCTGTTATGGACAGTATAAGTCTAAACCCCATATCCATATTTTTGTAATAAGGCAAAGGTATTATTTAGATCCAGTTTTAACACTATATATTTTAATGAAGAATAAAATTTTCTTCAATTCTGTGGCTTTTACATAAATTCCTATGCAGCATTTATCTTTATTCTCAGACACATAAGCCAACCATTAACTTCATAGTTTTTAAAAAAACTATTCAGTTCAAAGATATTTTTTCTCAATTAAGCACATCAGATTTTCTCTCTCTCTTTGTAAATATGTTGTTCTAGTAATGAGACGTGGAACTCAGAATACAAGACTTGTTGAACAATGGTTCTGAATTGCTGTGATCATTTATATCTTCTTAACACTCAGTTCTTATTTCTCATAGGTCGTACAAAAATTGTTGTGTTAGTGTCTCACATGCATCAGTATTTTACAGCAAAATCTAAAGAACTGAAGTAGTTAAAAGTGAAACAAAATACAATAAGACACACACACGACAGACATACATTGGAATTCACTGATTCTGCAATAAAATCCACACGCATATACATAAGAGGCAATGTAAGGGACAAGTTTTTATACCCACAAATGAGCAAACTATTGAATAGTGCAGTATCTAGATGGTGATGTCCATCTTTATTTTGCAAAACCCTTTGAATCATCAAATATCTTAATGTGCTAACTTTTTCCAAGATAGTGAAACAGCTGTAGGTTATCAAAATTGGGGGTAGATTCACAGCAAACACTGAACAGTTGTCTGAAATAATTCTTAAAGAGTATCTCTGTTCAGTCAGTCCTCACCAGCTACCACTGAGCTCCTGAAAGATGGTATAAAGAATCCACTTGAATAACCAGATGTCAGTGATTTAAATATTCCTCTTCAAACATTTTGCACATCCTGTAGTGCTGCAGAAAATCACCCCTGTTGCTTCTTCACTGGGAACAAGTAGGCAGCCTGCTAAGAAAAGTATATGGCTTTCAAATCAACTTGAGTGTGATAAGGTTTTGAATGTTTCTTGTTACTGCAGTCTGCTGGCAAATGTCAGAATCCAGAAAGACTATCAGTTAATTGATACTTGCTCTACAGTGTGAGAAAGGATCATTGGAGTCCATCTCAATTTGGAGCAAGGGGAGAAAGTTCTATCACAGAAACATTTAGTCTAGACAAACATTGGGTATTGGCGTCTAAAAGAAGGTGAATTAAGAAAAAGGTTTAGGTTAGGATTCCTATTACAAGTTCATTTTGGTTTTTGGTACGACTTCACTTATTGAATTTATGCAAATTATGCTGTTTCTGAATATTTGTAATCTTAATGGGTAAACAAGTTGCTATAATACTTAGTAGCTCGAGGATTAGGTTTTGTACTCACTGGAATATTAGCCACAGATAACGATTTTCACCAGGACAGTATTTCCTCTGGTAAAAAATACAGATTTGCAAACATCATGTTTTGTCTGTGACAATGTTTGAGAAAATAGCTCATGTGAAAAATGTAAGAGCTGAGGATTTTTTAATTAAATACTCAAAGTAACATTTTGGCTTTATATTTCCTTTATCTTTTTAAGCCTTTATTAATGCTCATGTTTGAAATTAAATACTCATTTAGTAGCAAATATTTCACGTCATCTCAAATAATTCCTTTTTGATTTGCTGGTTGAGCTAGAGAATGAATTAAAATTCACCTTGAACTGGCTGAATGCTTCTTTTCTGAATTTGCAGTGAACCAAGAAATCAGTTATTTGTTAAAGTCTATAATTGTGCAATATATAACAATTTTCCTAAAATGTCTTCCACCCTACAAAGGTCACCCTGCTGAGTTTGCTTAATTCTAAAAATTAAAATGCTTGTAAAACTCTAAAAGACAAAGCTTTCACCAAGATGAAGAATAAAAATATAATCAAGGCACAGCTTACATTATGTTCATAGATAGAAAAGATCATCTGTTTGCTCTGGATCACCAACAAGATGTGCAGGCTCACTGGCAACTATAGATGCTTCCTGCCTCTATAAGCATCGAAGGAAACAACCACTTAAATTTAATGCACCACAATTTTTTTTCACATGTGTGGCTGGTGTTCCCACAATGCTAAGCTAGATTTATTCTGGGTCACTTAGTGAAGTATAGAATATATCTGTTTGTGGTAACTATACCAGAGAGATTCACTTTAGTTTAGGACAGGCAGTTAGTACAGTGCTATTATCATCATTTATTGATAATCCTGTTCAAATTTTATTTTATTCATACATAAATATGTGTAATCTATACTGGTATTTTCAGTAGCTAGTTTTTCAAATGTAAGAGCACTCATCAACATGTACAATATAGCAGAGGTAGTATAGTAGCCAAATATTTTTTAAAAATGCATTATTACAGTCTCTATTTCAGTTCTTTCAGTTTTATACATAACATCTGACAATATACTTAAAGCTTCACTGTGCTCTGAATACTAATACATGAGCTTGGGTAAGTTCATTAGTCATGCAAAGTAAGCCTAATATACAATATCAAGGCACTTACATGACTTATTTTGCCAACATTATATCATAGAAACCTTTAAAAGAGCAACATTCATTTTATTGATTAAAGGGAGGTCTTTGTGCTATGAGCATAGAGAAAGAAGAATGCTAGAAAAACAGTATTTTCAAAATTTCTCAGTGAGTTAAAATAAATTTGATATTTAAATAGTAATGCTTAGAACCTTATTTGGCCCTAAAAAAACAAAATGTGAGTGTTACGGTTTTCTGGTCAGATAATGCTGGTGTTCCTAGTCCAGCTGACTTGTGACATACTAGACTACCAGTCTGCCACGTACATACTACTTAGTACAGAACCATTTACAGGACTCCGTGCCAGCGGTACACACTCTAATCTGACTCACGATCACATTTGTCAAATATAAGGATGGAAAAATGGGGGATAGAAGGACATAATTTTAAAAGTAGATTATTTTTAGATAACCCAGAAAATGAAAAGTGCTTAACACCTGTTCATAAGACAGGAGCAGTAGAACTGATGTCAGTTCAGAATAGTAAAGCACAGTAGAAGAGAAGGAAGACAACAGATTTTAAATATAAGATGAAAAATATTATTTAAAAAATTTGTATAGCCATTCACTAAATGGAGAAAAATACAGTAACCAACTATTTCTAGAAATATTTCAGCATATCTAACATCAAGCCACACTGACTTCTAGGCATTTTCTATGCCTTTCTGGTAAAATAAAGTGACTTTAAAAATCAAAATGAAATGCCAAACACACACCTGGAGATTTCCTTCATGTTTCTTCTTTTTTTCCTTAGTTATTTAAGATATACTGTTGGATGAGAGTAGAAAAATTAGGTAGTTCAGTCACTTCATCATAGCTAAATGACTTTTAAAGACTATGTTTAAAAAGCCAGCTGTTTATTTTTGCTAGCATGACTAGGAAGTTGCAGAACCTGGAGGCAGCTTTGCTGTACAGCTTTTGAACTTATCTCCTTATTTGTTTTTAACTCAGACTGTTCAGGACAAGGTCCATTTTCTCAGCCCTCCTCTTCCCACCTGTGGATTTTCTAAGTGTGTTCACATGTCTCATGGGGTTACGCTTAAGTGTATAGAAGCTATCTGCCAGTAAGGTACAGTACCAGAGTTCAGCTCTCTAATTAAAATGCTCTTCAAATGAAGTTTGGTGGGGAAGGAGGGAGGAAATTAGGAAAGGGAGGTAAAAACAAATGAAATACAGCTAAATATTAATTCCTCCCACCTATAATGTATTTAATACTTCTGCTCTGGGGATTTTTTTGTTTGTTTGCTTGGGGTTTTTTGTCAAAGGATGTATCTAAGTTAAATATCACTGCAAATACTACAACACAGCAATAACTGCAGTGTTATCTGTGTTCTCTCTGTGCACTGGGAAGAAGATTTTTAATTTCATACACCATTTACAGCTTTCTGATGTAGTTCTACACGGTCTATACATCTCGTTACTGCCAGGAAAAAGAGACCGGTAGCATTTTACCTCTGATCCCAGATTCCCTAGTTTTAGACTTATTACCACTTGGGTTGCAATCCAGTGCTGACACTTCAGAAGTGTCATCTAAAATGAGTCATCCAAATAAGTTATCAAAAGAAGCAGCCTTTAGCTCACCTCCAGCAATTGCCAGAAAAGTGGACATCAGCCAAACTGCATTATCTTCTGAGAAAGTGAAACATATTTGCCTCCAGCTCTGAAGACCACGTGTTCTTTGTCTCTAACTGTATATTTCTTATGTGTAGTATATTTACATATTTAAAGTATATGTTTTTATTGATTCCATGTTAAATCTAGTCAAGTGCCTTTCTAAAATAAGACCCAAATTGTCATCGCTCTGCTAAAAGTAGACGATCTTAAACCAATTAACTATTCAGGCATACATAGAGATATATGCCACAAATATAAGTAATCTAGAAAAATAAATATTATTTCTGTTCACATCCAAATCTTATCAGGAAGTGCATGCTTGTATATGAGCTCTGTTGTACTTGTTAATACATTAGCAAATATTTTCTCACACTTGTTTCATATACTACACTCTATATTTCTGATCTGTAATTGTTCAGTGAAACTGGAAGATTTCATTCCTAAGACACATAGCAACCACAGAACTAGCTCTAGGAGAAATCATGCAAGTATGGTCTGGGAGTAAATGGAAGAAACTAGGAAAAAGATTGTGGTAGTCACTTTAAGACATAACCTTATGGGACAGTAGAGGAGGGAAGATATATGAAGCTTATGATGCTGACCTTGCATGTAATGAGTGTATAAACCAAGAAATGTTATCTTCTCCGATCTATTAATGAAAGAAGAGATTTTCCAAGGCACTAGAAAGGGTGTGCTACAGCCCATCATAAAAAGAGAGCGGGGACAGACAACTTAGGATGCAGTCAGTATGTCTCATTTCTTCTTTTATTTGTTTGTTTATTTCTTCGACTTTCATTTACTTGAGGTAGAATGTTGGCAGAAGGCTAAACTACAAAGAAAACAGAAGCACAGCTTTTATGAGATCAAACAAGATATTCAGGCATTGTTAGTTATACTGGTGATTTTAGTTTTATTTTAGCAGGAATAGTTAGGACTGGTGTTGTAGTTATGTTCCAGTAACATCTCCCAGCCATATGAGTATATAGAAGATATTAAAGTATAAAAAAATCAAATACTAGAGCTTCTGCATCTCAAGTAGTTGTCTAAAATGAGTGACAGTGCATGAAATAGGATTGCCAAAACCTGAATCATCTGTCTGTGTTGTCTTAGAATAACAACATTGCAGGGTGGACCTGTGGATAGGTGACATCATTTAAAATATTTTCCAGCAAACCATACAGTGACAACAGCATTACTTTCTTTCTTAAAAAAAGACTATGTTTTGGTTTTATGCTTAAGAGAGAGATTAATACTCTAGAGCAAATTCTAGTCTTTTTACAGGTATTGGCCATATAAGACAAAGTTATTTAACTTTGGTGAATCTCACAAGGCCCTTCAGCATGTTGAAGCCCCTGTGAATAGAAGCAGTGTATTAACCTTTTCCCCTCAGTTTGATGATGTCCACAGACTTGCTTGGATTGCATCACCCACGTCTTTAATAAAGAACCTCAACTGTTCTCCCCTTATCTCCCTTATCCATCTCATCATGGAAATCTATTGGGTTTGTCAGATGCAATTTTTCCTTGGCTAACCCACTTTGGTTGTTCTTCAAATGCCTGGAAACGACTTTAAGAAATATTTGCTCATTCATCTTCCCAGGGATCAAAGAATGCTGATCAGCCTCTAGTTCCCAAAATCCTCCTGTTTACTCTGGAGAAACGTGGATGTAACCTTTGCATTTCCCAGCCACTGGGAACTTCCTCTATCAACATAATCTTTCAAACATGGCAGAAAGCAGCCTTACAGTGGCAGTGACATAGGTCAGCAGTACCATGTCCAATGGCATTAAGCAATCGCTGCTCTACCTTCTGGTGTAGGTACTACTGCATTCTCACAAATTCTGTTACTGAGCTTGGCAAATTGGGGAATGAGATGGCAGATCTTATCACAAAAATGATGCAAAGCAAGCACCAAACACCTCAACCTTTTCTCTGCCCTTTGTTACTAAGTTCACTTCTCCACTGAGCACTGGCCCCACGCTTTCCTTGGCCTTTCATCTAACTGCACTTCATCTTGCTCACTAGTTTCAGCACCTGAGCTTTGACTTTCCTAATTCCACCCATGCATGCTGAATAGTAAACCAGACAGTATACCTGCTCGTCATTGCTGTATATAAGCATTTATTGCCTCTTATTTGTCATCAAAATAAAAATTGCCCCTTATTTGGCATCTTCATTTGTTCATATTAACAATGCTGAAGCACGGAAAATGCTGCAAACAAGCAGGGAATTTGGCAGTTTTGCTCCATGTACGTCATCTGATGAGACTACATGTTGTCTACTTATGCTGGTATTGACTCAGAGTGTGCTAGAATGTGTGGCTAGAATATGTTCTTGCAATTACGATGCTTCCAAAGAATGGGAAAGTTCAAGTTTTCAATAGAACTGTGATAGTATTTATTTTCCTATCCTAGCATTTATTTCCGAATTGCCAATCTGAATTACACAATGCAATTAAATCTCTATTTTATTTCCACTGCATACAGTATTTTTTAAGTTGCTACATCATTCTGTGACTCTTTTTTTAACAAGAAATCCAGGGTAACTGGCACATACCACACAACAACAAGTATCTTAGGAACATCAGGGAACACAAAGTAGTAACAAGGCAGGTTGACCTCAGCTACAACAGAAGCCACCTGGTAATATATTTGCTTTGTTTCTCAGAAATAGTAGAAAAAGACTTTGTACGCCATATGTTGCATTAGTTCTGTCTGGGCAAGCTTAGTAAACCTTACTACCGGTAAAAAGGCATCTCTGTGATGAAAAATCTCTAGGTGTAATCATGACAGAGGTCTTGATTCAAGGAGCTGTGATATGGTAATTGTCTGTTGCAAATACTAGTTTTGTTACCCCAGCTGTCCACCATCAAAAACATTCCCAGACAGTATCTACAGAGCTGATGGCAGCGCTGGAAACAGAAGGACTTTACTTAATGCAGCCAGTGACATTATTATTTCACTTATTAACAGATGAATTGACAAAATGTCCCAAACGTTGTCTATCTGCTCCTGTCTTTCCAACCTGTTCTAAAACAACGAATATACATTAGGGATTGAAACTCACATCTTTCTAGAACTTACCTTTATTGACAGAAAACCAAAGCCAAACCAAAACAAAACCCATGGAACTAAAACAAACAAAAGAACAAACAGAAAAAAAAAATTAAATACCAAGTTACTAAAACTCAACCCAAGACATTGCCCCAGGGCAGTTTTTCAGCAATTCAGATTTCTTCTGAATGATTACAGTAATTTTCTTCACAAACATGTAGCCTCTTTAGTAACTATTTTTCTACTAAGCTACTACTTGTCTTGAAAATCTGAAGAACCTGTGCAAGAATCATGGGGAGGAGGGGCCTAGTGAGGTTATCTAGACCACCCTGTGTATCAAGACAGGACACATGCAGCATTCCTAGCAGAAGTTTGCACCATCTATTCCGGAGACTTTGGTGACAAACTTGCTGTTATTCCTGCCTCTTATTTCCTGTTACCTGATTTGAAACCTGTATGTATAACACACACCCAAGTCTATTTGTCCAATCAGGATTGGATGTGGAAAATATTAAATACATTATTTCTAGAAGGGGTTTTTTCTTCCTTTTTGTTAATGTATTTGCAAACCAGGCTACTTCAAGAGAAAGAAAATATCATTGGATATTCTCTTCTATGATAATAAAGTTTTGAAAGGTTTGAAATATTAAACTTTGTATCAGTTAAAAATTCTACTTTTTCTTTTCTAAGAAAAAAAAAACTATTCTCATGCATGTGAGGAATGAAAGATTGTATGTTACTGAGTGCTTTGTAATTGCTTACATTTAACTTTACTAATAAGATTTGTAATAAAATTGTCATGTAGAAGCAGTCAATCTTATATGAACTACCAAGATAAAAGTCTGCTAACTTCAATTTCATGATTCATTCCTTTTTTCTGGGGTTGTGAGTCATTGCCAGCATAGAGCAGATCTATGGTCAGATTTGTAACGTTTTCTTTTCCTGTGAAATTTCCTAAGTGCATAGTTATTAAAATAATTATTGAATCTTGATTGGCATAAGTGGGTACTAGATTGGACCTACATTTTTATATGTAGTCTGTGTACAAGATGATACTAAATAAGTAAACTATAAAGACCTTCTTTACTGTTGGGTGTTTTGGGTTTTTTTTTCTCATGGCAGAGTTAGTGACTCTGAGGTAAAAACTGTCTACAAAGTTAACATGAGATTCAGCACATCAATCTTTCACATGCTTTCTTGTCTCAGGAAAACATATCAAAGCACAGCTTAATGTTTTTGTAAAAAGGCTATGTAGATTGCTTCAGTTACAATATGGCAAGACGTAACCGGTACTGAACTAAACTTCTGTCTCTATAGCTAATGATTCTATAGCTTGCCATTTTCAGAAGCCTTTTACACTCAGTAGAAAGCAAAATTTGTAGAGGAGGTAGGATGTGAACATTTCCCACGTGAAGCTGCAAAGATTATGCATGTCATATGTGGGAAGCCAAGAAACTCAGCTGAGGAAGCTCAGCCAGGATCCCCCCAGGGCTTCATGCAGAGAGGAAGTCCAACATTCAGCTTAAAAAGCAAAAACAATGGCACCTTGTAGTGAATAAGAAGAATAAAGCAGAAGTAAAAACTGCTGGTCAGAACACAGCAACACACAAGCATTGTTAAAGTATAAAAAAGAACATTGGTCATGAAATGTGGGAGACCCTCTCAGAACAAGGCACACTGATCCTGATATGTGGTTCTGCCCTTGGTGGAGACTCAAAGTGAGGTCTGGTATCGAGGCTTCCACTGCCCAGTTTCACTAAGAATAACTGTAACACTGGCAGTGTTTGTTATACAGTATGGCATTTTCTACTGCCACTTATTTCTCTCTGCCCTGATGTCTCTCCTTTGCTCAGAGTTTATGGAAGAATATTGAGTTGTAGTTGATATTGGACATATGTGTGTTGCAAGGATGAGAGTAAGCAAAGTAACAGATTACAAATTTAAAATACTAGATCTAGATGGCTATTAAAACAGGTGGTGTTCAGTTGGGCTCATCGGGGCATATACTGCAGCTAGACAAAATAAATTGTCCTAAATTGCAGTTCTTGTTCTTGTCATAATGAACAATGTCTAACAACAATGTTTTTTCAAGGTACATTCCAAGTAATTATTTTAAAACTAGAGTTTCTCAGATCAATACAGATCAGAAACAGTGTCCAAAAATGACTGAAAATGAAATAAACAATTTTACTACCTTAGGTACTCAAAAAAATATATACTTTAATGCTAAGCCGTCGATCCACATAAAAAGCAGCAACTGGAAATATATGCCAGTGCTGCTCCTTGAAAATATATAAATTCCTATTCCTTCCTACAAATCCAGACAATATATGATTTGAACTCAATGTACAAGAAATGTTGACATCAGAATCATTGTAACTGCAGATTTATTTTTTGGCTTTCTCTCTCCTGTTTTTTCTAGGGATTTTCTTTTTCTTTCTAAGCTTCTATATGCTTTGGGTGGGGAACAACAATGCAGTTAATTCTAAACATTCTTCTTTGGTAGCTGGGTAATCCTGAGCAACCAGACGGAACTTCAGCTCAGCCACAGACAACATTAATTAATAGATGTCCTGCAGAACTACTGAACAACTATGTCCATCATAAAAAGAGAGAAGCATTTAAGTAAACTACAAAATTTTACAGATTGCATTGTATTCATTATGTGTAATTTAAAACACTGAATTTATATTTTATTCTTGCTTTCTTATTAAGTCAAGAATTAAAGTAAAAAGTTCTTACTATTCTTTTATTTCTCATAATTGTTTCTCTTACAATAACGATTAAAATAATATTACAGATAAAAAGTTAATTTAGAAAAAAAATAGCTATTGTTTCAGGTAGTATGCAGCTAAAATATTTTTATGAGAAAGTATTTTCTGATACTAAAACTAATGACAAACAGAAGTAATATTTTGCTATAAGGAAAATCTAATGAAATGTCTAGGTGGGAAAATTATCTCTGCACTGGTGATTAAATTGATCGGCAACAATTCCACAGAGTTTTCCACTGAAAGAAAACCACGCTGAACAAATAAATCAGATAAAAGAATATTTTTAAAATAGCAACTACAAATTTTCTGTATGAAAATGCTACTTAATAAGCAGGTGAAGGTCTGGTATTTCAGATTTTATAGCCAGGACAATTATTTTTTACTGTATTACAGAACTTAATCATCAAGCAACATAATA
>VXBJ01005719.1:25361-77975 GCA_013400055.1 Nycticryphes semicollaris
AGCTATTTCAGCCCAAAAAATCGCCGCGGAGGGGCGTGTCACCCCCGGTGCCGGTTTGTTCGGGCAGTCCGCTCGCCGCAGCGGTGTCCGGGCCGTCCCCTGCGGCAGCCCGTCTGCAGGTGTTCCCGCCGGGGAGGGAAGAAGGGAGGGAGGTGGATGGATGGGTTTGTTTTGGTTTTTTTTTTCTTTNCTTTGTTGTATCCCCCAGATGCCCGCCCAAGGGGTTCCAATATTCCCCATTAACGGCGATGTCACCCAAGGTGGGTTCCCCTGGTCCTGAACCCTGGGTGTTTTCCAGCTGGGCTGGGGATGCTGGGGCTGGGATGGTGTAACTGGTGGTCTCATCTGTCCCCGAATGTGCCTCGCACCTCACAGGTGTCCCCACGTCAAGCTGAAATTGTCCCCTTGTCTTTTTCATTACCCTCTTCCCGTGCTGCCTCTTATTTCTTGTCCTAAAATCGCACCAGGCGGGGCACAGGGCTGACCCCCTTTCTGGGTTTTGCCTTTTTTTTTTAATTCCCCCCTCTTTAGTTGCTGGGTATTTCTTTGTTTTAAGCTTAACTTCACAGACGTGGAAAGGGAAGTTTTCTGGCCAGGTGTTCCCAGGTGTGCTGCGTGGCTCACCTTCCCTCCTTCCTCCCAGCAATTCAACCCGTGAGGAGCAGAAACAGCTTACTTCAGGTGAGGGATGGAGATTTCTCCCTGCATCCCCATCTGCCCTGGGAGGAGAAGGGAGAATTTGGTTAGAAAAGAGGATTTTTTTTTTAACACCTAGAAATGCAATCCTGTTGTTCGTTCGCAGAGGGCGGCTGCCATCACTTTAAAGGGAGTTTCTCCTTCCATTTGCTGGTGGTACCACCACGCGAGGTGCAGCTCCATTTGCAGCGAGAGAGGCTGGTCTCGCTTAGAAACTGGGCTGGCTGGAAGGAGCAGCTGAGATGAAGCTGTCCCTTCAGGGATTTGTATGCAGCGTGTTCCTGAGCTGCCCCCCGTTTTTCATCGGCGTGGAGCTGGGCAAGATGTCTAACGCGTGTCCGAATGAGTGAAACAGCAATTCACTACCCGGAATCACTAATTTGTTCTGCCAAGCAATGGCTGCCTGCTTGCATTCGATGAAAGGGTTTTACCTTTGCTGTCAATACCTCACATTTGGAGTGTTTAATCCTTTTCCTTGTGCAATTCAATTTTTTTTTTGACTTTTTTTCTCAAGGTGGTCAATCAAAACAGCTCTGAGTTGGGCGTTTACAGGCCGCTCTTGAGAGAAAGGTACACGAAAATCTTATTCTCTCTCAAAATGAGGAATAATCTGATCCAGTTACACTTTATTCCACCATGATATGCAAAAAGCTGATTTCCCCCCTGCCCCCCCAAGATGTGCAACTAAGGAGAAAAGCAAAGTGCTGCCTGATGTGACTGTAGTGCATGGAGGTTTTCCAGGCAGATAACTCACACCTGATAGCATTGCACGTTCTTATTCTTGCTCTAGAAAGAATAATGGTGTTTGGAAGGAGGCATGTTTCTCTGTGCCATCCCCCAGTGTTAGCAGAGGTACCTCATGCTGCTGGATGCCCTTGGAAATGAAGGCTTGTGTTGGGGGCTTTGGAATTAAGATGCAGGTGGGGTTTGGTTTTTTGAGACCCAGCTCCTGTGCTCTGGGAAAATGTGATGCCTGTCCCAGAGGTTGGTTGCCTGGGACTCCATCCTCCAGAAGGCTTGATTGTGGCACGAGAGGACCTTAGGACAGTTGAGTCTTGGACACATAAAGCTTAAAAGGAAAGACCTGATGGGCTCTGTTTGGTTTAAAAGGTTAATTAGGCCATTAGCGTGTGCGTGGAGGTGTCCAGTGCTGTGGGTCTGTTTTCATCTTGCACAGCAAGATGGCCAGAAGTTGACCCATGAGAAACTTGAACTAAATCAGCTCTGCCTGGTTTAATGAGTGAAAGTGAAGGATGATTGTCATCGCTTGAAGCTTTTTAAATGAGGACTCTGTTTCTCTCTAGAAGGACCAGTTTTTCAGCCCTGCTCTGGAAGAGCTCACCGCCGATCTGCGGCGTTCAGGTGAACTTGTTGCAAAGGTCCCATCTGACATGAACGAGAGACACATCCTGATGTTGTGGTCTCTTCCTGGCAGATCAAGGCTTTTAGCTACTCTGGAAGGTGCAGGTGGTAATACAGATATGATATGGACATTTGTCCTTCATCACTTGGGCTTAGCTGGGATGAGGACAGAAGTGACAGGACCTCTGTGTGCCCTGTGGGGAGCTCCCATGGAGAGGAGATGGGTCCAGTCCCTTCAGGTGACAAGATGCAGGTGACAAATGCAGTCACAGTGTCTCTGTCTGTCTCCCTCCCTCTTTACTTGCACTTTTCAAGTAGTGTGTTAAGTATTTATGGCTCAGGCTTCTAATTTAGCCTTCCTCACCCTGCGTCAGTTCTTCTTGGTCACCTTATTGCCCTCTGCTTCCAACCTCTTCCTTCCCAGGGCGCTTCATACAAACCATCCCATCCCCTCTGTACTTAATAAAGTGCAGTTTCAGCAGGACCCAGCTGGGCCAAGTAAACATATTTATCTGTCCTGAACAAGTAGCCCTGCAGCGTTCTCATTTCCTTCCCGAAAGCCACAGGGAAATCTGTTTCCCTGTCCAGAGGAGCAGCCCTCATGGGATAAAAACGAGGGAAATGTGACACTGCAACTGCTCTTTCCGCCTTGAGGCTGAGCTGGGTGTATCTAGTCGGGGACACGTGGCACACCAGCGAGGTGGGTGTCTCATTCTGCCTTCCATCCTCTGCTTCATGTGGAAGAACTGTGTTCTTCATCGCCTGCTTGTTGATCTGTGCTGCATCATTGACTTGTTGTTTTTCAGGGTTTTGCCAGCCACAGGGTTTGGGAGCGTTTGGGTACCACCTTGCTCCTTGGGCGTGTGCTGGGGTTTAGCTGGGTGGTTCTTAGTCTGTAGAAGTGAGGGGCAAATTGCTCCTCGCTGAGATTTATATCCTGGTTTGGAAGCTGGGCTTTGCAGCATCAGGGGGCTGTTAGAAACGGCTGGAGAGAGCCAGGTTGAAAATCCTTTTGGGGTGGTGTCTCTGCTGTTTCTTCTGAAAGCTGGTGTTTATCAGCAGGGGAGTGACCAGTTGTCCCTACACCTACAGTGACACAGCTGTACCACCTCTGCCCGTCACGGTGTCGGTGTGTGCTGGTACCGGTGTTTGGTGATGCTGTTCGAGATGCTGATGCTGGGCTGTGCCCCTCTCCAGACCTTCACACAAATCCCTTTTGGTTTGCAAAGCATTGAAAATTGGATCACGCAGCAGAGTCTGAGGGGAGATGCTGGGGGTGGCCGTTGCATATTTTCCCAGTGGGAATGATGTCCAAAAGCTGGAAGGAAGCCGTGGATTTGAGCCTGTCTCAAGCAGAATCAGCTTGTTTTTGTGGCTTGGTTGTTGTCTCTGCATCTTTTGAGGGAGGTGCTGCTAATTTAGTTGTAGTCATGCTCTGACACTTGATGAATTACTCAAGAAAGAATCAGGGTGCTGGCCTCCACCCGGCTCCCAGTATATCCCAGTTGGCTGGTAGGTTGGCTTACTGCTTCCGAGGCTGTTTGTGGCGCTGGGCTGTGAGAGGTGGAAGGTGACAGTGAAGCGCTCAGGACTCGTGACATTCCTGTGGGTCCTTCGTCTGGATGATGTTGGGAGGGTGTGCAGTGTCAGGGCTGTCTCTGGAGCTGCTGGAGCACGGAGTTGGTTTGGGGGTGTGTGTGTGGGGGTGTCTGCAGGAGGATAAAACAGCCAGCCCCCAAACAACAGCATTGCATGTTGTACTTTCTGGGTATATGGCTCGCTTTAAGGCATGCAAACCCATGTAGTCTGTGAAATCTGCACTGAGCCCTTCCTTCCAAAAGCCAAACAGACTTCTTTAGCCTTATTGAAACAGCTGAGATTGCTAAACAAAATCAGAACCGACTGCCTGTTTCCTTTGTGTGCCTGCCCCGTAGCCAGGTGGAGGGGGATACCCCAAGCTCAGCATCTTGGCTGTTCCCAGCCTCTGCTCAGAGAAGCACCAGCTGATGTCTTGGGAGGAGGACAGCAGCTCTCGGGGGACCTCTCGCTTGTCCCCTCGCAGCTGGGCTGGCTTTCTAGGTTTTTCTGCCCATCCAGTATGATCTTGGCTTGCTTAATGGTGGTGTTGAGACTCCAGGGGTGGGCTGGTGTGGTCTCACTCCAAGGGCATATCCTTGCAGTTGGGGGTGCTCATCATTAAAGCAGGCAGTGCACAGAGTTGCCAGTGGGGCTCTACCTGCCTGTGGAGACAGAAAAGAAAGGAGGTAATTGCAGAATTAATTTAAGCAGGGTTGCTGATCCTTGCAGAGCGGTGCCAAGCTCTTCCCACTCATCTCAAACCAGTCCTGGGAAGGGCATTTACAGTGGGTGATGCTGGGCAGAAGTCAGTGGGCTGTTGCTTGGCCCTGCCAAACCCTCGCAGAGCTCCGGGCTGTTTCCTTTGTGTGCCTGCCCCACAGCCAAGTGGAGGGGGAGCCCCGACCTCAGCATTTTGGCTGTTCTCAGCCATGCCAGAGGTGCAGCCCTCGCTGATTTGGGTCTGTCTCAGAGATGCTCAAGTGGCAGCCTGTCTGCTCTTGTGCAGAACTGGCTTTTTGGCATGAACAGCCCTCGATCCCAAGCTGCCTTTGCAATATCCATCTCATCCTGGGGTGGTCTGCAGAGAATCGTGGCCCTTTAGGTCACCTCTCGCTTGGTTTTTAAGGTGGGCACAGCTCTGCCCTGAGGGACTGAAGGACTCTCTGAATCCCTTCTTGCAGAAGGGTGGGTCTCCTCCATCTGCGAGTTGGAGCTTTGTTTCGCACTGAAATCTGCTGGTTGGAGGCTGTTTTTGTAACGTGCCTGTGGAGAACATACGCAGTTCAGGCTGGAGTCTGGAGGAGATGTATCTGTGCCTTTAGCCTTGAGTGGTTTTTTTTTATGCAAGTCTAATGAGCCCTTCGTGCTCCTCGGAAATCAATCCACTGATCTTTTCCTTTCCAAGCAGGCCCATCACTAAAGGCAGTCATTACATGTGGCGTGGCTCCCGTTTTCAGTTTCTTTTCTTTAAATATCCAAGGAAAGGGAGCACCAGGGGATACCTTCTGTTAAGCTAAAAGGATTATCGCTGCAGTTGGGTTAATTATTTCCATCTCTGCAGCCTCCCTGCTGTACCTGCCCTGACCCCTCTTCCTAGAGCAGATCTGGTGTCTCTGTCTGTCCATCTTTGCCTCGGTGCCTTCCCTCAGTCCTCTTCTTGGATTGTTTGAGTGGTTGGTGGGATTTTACTGTTCATGCCCTGGGGAGGAGGTGGATTTGCCCCTGTTGGGCTGGTTGGTGTCACTCCTCTGTCTGTGATGATGCTCTGAGGCACGATAGAAGGATGGAGGCTGATTATTGCAGGATGAGGTGCAGTCATAAGGGCAAGATTCTACAAGGATCCCATTGGAATAAGGGCTGTGTTAATATCTGCTGTTTGTGGAGAAACCTCAGTGCTTACAAGAGAGGTGATGAAACTGCTTGTGTTCATGGTTTTGAACTGCATGGGTATGATTTTGAACTCCCCCTGGTCCAGAGTTGTCGGCTTTCTGCCACGTGTCAGCATTTCACTTTGTGCCTCCCCGTCAGCTCCCATCCCAGGCTGTCTGCCTGGAAGTGCCTGGTGTAATTTCAGATGGATTTCATCAGTCAACTTGCTGCAGAATGAAATTCCTTGAGGTGTCTGTCGATGGCTCAGAAAAATCTAAAGAAGTCTCTCCCATGATCCTTGAACACATCCGGCTCAGCAATGGGCACGTTTGTGCTGAGCTGTCATCGGGCTGAGATCCAGCAAAACATGAGTGGAAGGGGGACAAAGGGGGGGGGGGCAAGGAGATGAGGTAAAGGTGACTGAGGGGATATGTGCATCCTGTCTTCTCTGTGGGTCCCTGTCCAGGGAAGGGACTGTTGGACCTTGGTGACTGGAGGTACAGCAGTGGGAGAAGTGCAAGAGCAGCAGGAGGTTTAGGAGTGGTGGGTGATCAGCAGCATGATCGGCTCCGAAATATGTGTCCAGGCTGACAATTTGCTTGCACTGAGTTTCTAGGTGACAAAATCCCAGTTTGCAGGGCTCAGGGTATGTTCATGGCGTGGTTAGATTGAGGACATAGCGATGACAGAAGGGGATGTGACGGAAGAGACTTTCCCATGAGAAGGGGTAATCCAATGGGATGAGATTCCTGGTGGGCTGGTTTGTAGCTCTAGCTTTCAGGATTATGTGTCGGTGCAGGCTGGCAAGAGGAGCCCTTCTATAAAAATGCAACTTTCATCTGGTCAGAAGTAAAGGAAACCTAAGAGATGTCTCGTGTTCCTTCCCCAACGCTGACCCACCTTGTACAAAGTGCTGATGAGCTCCGTGCAGGTGACGAGTATTTTATTACCCTCCCGTTGCAGATCCTGGATGTGATGGGGTAAGAGTTGCCAGGACTGAATTACCTTTGTGGTTTAAGGTGAGACCCGTGATCAAGCTGGTCGTGTTACAGAAGTTGGAGCTTCATGAGCTCTCTGCTTGTGGTGTCAGGCATCAGGTGTTAGCGAGCCCAAAGCTGGGATTTACTCCAAAGGCAAAATTGCCTTTTGTGGTTCATTTTCAGCTCCCTCTTGCTTTGAATTCAAGGGCAGACTTTACCCTAAGCAAATTCTGCCCTCCAAAGTTACTCCTTTATATGTGGTTTTACCTACTGCCTCGTCAGCACGACAAAAGGTGCTGCCCTGCAGCTCGCTGGAAGGGTTTGTAGAAGTAGCTTTTTAAAGAATGGACATCTCCAAATTGGAGTGAAAACTGCAGGCTTTTTCCCTTGGCGTCTTCTGGGGTAGTAAATGGAGAGCCTGGCAGGTGTATGCAAGCAGAAGTAATAAATATTGCTGTTGGGTACGAAAAGGGAAGCGGGTGAAAGTCTGGCTAAAGATCTACTGCTTAAGCTGTGGCGTTGCTTGTGGTGGGTAACAAGAGGAGATTCAGAAAGGGCAAATATCCTCAGTTTAGCCCCATCCTGTGTTGTGGCGAAGGGAGCGACTCTTCTGGGGCTTGTGAAGAGGAGATTTGCAGGCTTTGGGGTGGTGGAGGAATGAGCTGACAAAAAGGGGCAACGGTGAGATGGAGAATGGGGTCTTAACCACCGTGCTCCCGGGTTTTGTTCTCCTCCCGAGCGCTGTGTGCACCTTGGGCACCGGCCAAATCCAGGCGCCATGTGCGCACGTGGCCCTGCTGTCCTGTCTCCTTCCCTTTCTCATCCATCTTCCCCGTTCCCATCCTCTTTCCCTTCCATTTTACATCTCTCTTGGCAGACCCGGATCCATGTTCTTCTGCAGCGCTCCTGGGAGCCTCTTCCCTGAGGCAGCCGCCGCTTGCCGGGCCCTTGCCTTGGGCGAGAGCTTGGCAACTGGACTTGGCTGGGGAGCACGATGGGATCCAGCTTCCCTGCGGGATGGACCAGGCTTCCAGCATTCTCTCATCTGCAACGCTGCCGAGCTGTCATTCTTATTCTACGGTTTTGTAGCCTACTTTGCATGAGTTTTGCTTTTCCCCTCTTTCAGCGTGAGCCGAATTACCTTGCCAGCTCCTCCCTTCCCCCAGGTTCCTCCAGGCGAGAGGGGAAGAGAGTCATGAATGCTCTTTGATGTGAAGGCGCTTATTAATGCTTAATCTCTCAAATACATCACCCCTTTTATTGCGTCTAATAATAGGGTTTATTGTCACGGCTGTCTGAGGTCCGTGCTCAGCTCCAAAGTGTGTTTCATGAGTTATTGCTGCTGCCGTGCTCCCCTTAACGGAGGGGTTTTTGACTCTGGGGGGGTTTGTTTGCTGCACCGACATCCGAGAGCCTCTTGGCTTTTCAGTTCTGAAATGGAAGAACGCTGTGCTGTGGTTGCAGCAGTGTTTGCCTGCAGATGGAAAACACCTTGCCGGTGCTTGGGGCAAAACAGGCTCAAACTGGGTCCTTGTTAGCCAGAGGGAGCTGGGCAACACCTGGGTGATGCTGAAGGGAGACCGGCGTGTGTAAAATGAGTTTTTTTGGAACTGAGTAAGCACCACGAGGCACTAAAATCCTGTAGTCTGGCAGGGAGGGAAATGCAGAGGGATAAGCTTCCCGTCTGCCAACACCACGGGCAGGTCTGTCAGACGGGTGAAGCTGTGGGGCCGCGGTGGGGTTTGCTTCGCTGCAGGCCCGACCTCGGTGGGAGAACAGGAGCTGGTGTCTCCCACCAACAGCCAACTTGCTCTCTGCCGCCCTCGATAAGGAACGACAAAGCGCCGTGGCTCTAGGTGTGGTCGGAGCCGCTTCAAATAGTCCGTCTCCAGTCATGTGCCGCAATAAAAAGAAGCTGCCACTGAAATAGTGGCAATTCCAGCCTTTGTATTAGTGATTTAGAGAGAGCCCGTGACCTTACCGAACGTGAATGGATCCCTCGTAACCTGAGAGCAGGAGCAATATTATTTTAAGCAAGAAGTAAGGCTCTGAGGCAGGCTGTGCTTTTATACATATCATACGTGTGACAGCAGAGCTGCATTTAGAGCTGAAAGGGGATAAAATCCCTGAGGAGACTGACTGCACCTCATTTATTTTTAACAAATGTACTGGGGAAGATTGAGCCTGAATTCCTAGACTTGGGGCAGTCTAAGATGCGGATGGTTTTCACTCCTTCATCCCCGTGGAAAGGAAGATGGGCACCAACTGGGCTTCCAGCTAATTCCTGTGGAGGATTAAACGCACGTGGATTCTGATTTATTTTATTTTAAAAGTTGTTTCCTCCTTTAGCCTTTGGGTTGGGAGGGGAAATGATGGTTTTACAACTCTATGGCTGAATTTATGGTCCCAAGTTCCTGGGTGGATTGTCACTCTTCACGCTGCCTGCAGCTGCTTTTGTTGCAAATCTGCTCATCGGCTCGATAAAACTAGAATCGAGGTGAGACAGATTCCTGCTTGGTTGTCATCCCCAGTGGCCCAAACTGGGCGAAGACCAGCTGGAGGGGAAACATCAGAGCACTCAGCAGGGATGTGTTTTGTGTACAAAGGTTTTTATTTGCTGTCCACCCTTTATTTGAAAATCCACGTTTGTCTTGTGCCTCGGCACGGTTCAAACTTGGTTATGAAAAATGAAGGCAGAAACGCAGCTTCTGTTGGGTTTTTGGTTTAGAAGCAAGAGCTCTGGCTCTCAAATCCCACCATCTCCCAGCACACCTCTCGCTTGCTGTTCCTGGCATGATGTGTGGAACTGGGAGCTAAAACAGGCCCCAGCACCCTTGGTGGGATGGTGGAAGCTCACAGGCATCCCAACCAGTTGTTCCCTGTGCTGGGGGAGCAATGTCCCACTGCTTAGATAAGTGGGAACTTCTTGGGGTGCCCACCCATCTCCCCATCACTTGCCACCTCGGTTGGCATCTCCCAGTCCCTGCCCCCTCTCCTGGGAGTTGAAGGATGCTCTCAGCCCCAGGCTCTGCTCTCCTGCTAATGCTTTATTTTCTTGAGCTCCTCCAGATTAGGTTTCCCCCCACCCCCCACCCCGTGTTTATCTTCTTACTGCTGCTTTTAGTTTTTAATAAATACTGTTGTGAACATTTTGAGGGAGCAGTGTTTTTTTCTGCTGTTATGCAGTAATGTTGCAAGGGAGATATAAGTATAGCAGAAATGCTTGATGAATGTCCTATTGTTTGTATCTTTTGGCCTTATTATAACAATTTAAAAAAAGAAAAAAGAAAAAGACATTACATTCAGGAAAAACACTCTGACTTTTGACCCAGTCTGAAGTGTCTTTTAGTCATGAAAAGCAAAGCTAATGCAGAAAAGCCAGACAGAAGCTAAAATGGCCATCTCTGAGCCTTGTCTTGTTGCACAGCGACTGCTGGGGTAAGGGCAAGTCCTGCCAAAACCTTGAAAAGCTTGTGAGATGTGGCATGGGTTGTGTTTTTGTGTAGGGCAAGAAAGCTGTGTGTCAGGGACGCATGACTGTCTCTTTCCCCTGTATTTATAGAGAGACTGTCCTGATAAGGCCTCTAGTGCCGTCAGTCACCTTTGGGATGCTGGAACCGAACGCTCTGGGGCCAAAGGGTATTTGGTGCCCAGTTTGGGTATCAAGTGGCTGAAAGTAATGGCCTGGTGAAACAAACCCTGTGGGCCAACTGTGTGTGGAGGCCTGGGTTCCCACTGCTGCCTAAACTGGTTTTTCAGGCGAACTGGTAGGGCCTCTTCCTGCACGTGTGTGGCTGAGATGTTCCCTTGGGCTTCTGCCACTGCGTGGTCATCGCTCATAACCCAACTGCCTGGACACCCCATCCATCCCCTCCCTGTTCCTTGTGGTAGCAGCGGAAGCTTCTCTGCTGTCCCTACACTGTAGACCAGTTCTGCAGTGGTGATGTTTGTGGGGTCGGATCCTGTCGAATTGGAGCAGGGCTGCTGGTGGTGTAAGGAATTAGGACCAAGCAGCGTGGTCTGAGACTGGTTTGGCGGATCACAGCCTTGCTCTGCCCAGTTTTGAGGTAGGGGCCTCACTCCTTAGATCTTTTCACAACCAAAAATACTGGTGCTCGGGAGGCCAAGGGATCTGTGGTTTTCACCACAAAAGTAAAAGTAAAACAGTGCTCCGTAGAAAAACTCCCTGGACTTGGCTTCTTCCCTAGGACAGGCTTTTTGTCGCTGCCAGAGTGATGCCAGCCTCGGTGGCGTGGCAGTAGCTGGAGCAGATGGTGCTGTTGTCATCGTTTTAATTCCTATCCATGTGTTGAAACAGCTCAAAATAACTTAAGAAATGAAGACCCAATTTGAGAAGATACCTCAAATGTTTTCCTTGCCCTGGGAAAAATCTGTGACATTAAGTGTCCACAGCACTTTCCTGGTTCTGCCCCATCCACCCTGACCAGGAGCGGTCCCTGTTTGTGAGCCAGAGCTGTGACATGAAGAACCTTTTATATTTATCTTCATTACTGTGGCAGCACTGAATATTCACAGAACTTCTGTCAGGGCGCAGCAAATGTTGTCAGCGCTGGGAAATCAAAGAAAAAAGGAGCAGCTGAGATCAAAGCAAGCGATAAACACACACCTTGTGTCTCCACAGCGTCTGTTTCAAGCCGGAGGCAAAACCTGGAGGGGCTCAAGGTGCTGCTGGGTGGCGGTTGGTGCTGGCACGGCCTTGGCCTCCTGCGCTTTCCCCCTCTGCCACGATGGTGCTCCAAAGCCGGGGTGACATCACCCGTAGCAGGGCTGTCACACACAGCTTCAGTTTTGGGTGGTTTAGTGCCTTGAAGCACCTCCCGGTGGGGTGTTGGAGCAGGGCTGTTGGTGGTGTAAGGAATAAGGACCGAGCAGCGTGGTCTGAGCCTGGCTTGGCAGATCGCAGCCTTGCTCTGCCCAGTTTTGAGGTAGGGGCCTCACTCCTTAGATCTTTTCACAACCAAAAATACTGGTGCTCGGGAGGCCAAGGGATCTGTGGTTTTCACCACACAATTTGGGCCTTTCCTGTGGTGCTGCACCACACACACACGTTTGCCGTCTTGTTTGAGGTGGAAGGTGATAGCAACTACCCAGGTCTTCAGGTCCGTTTACAGGTGTATGTGAAGTTTCCTCTCATTAAATTAGCTTAATTTATGAGGCTTCTGGTTGCACATTGGTCTCTTCTCTTCAGTGTCAACATCCTTTGAGCCTGGCACCAAACGCAGCAGCATCGTGTGCCTCAGCACACAGGGAGGTAGGGGAAGGAAAGTGTCCGGCCTGGCCAAAGCGGCTCCTGGAAAGTGCAGGATGTGGCCATTTCCAGCACAGGAAAGCTTAATCCTGCCTGTGTGTCCCTGAGGACCCTTGGCTCTCTGCACCCCAGCAAGGGTGGTTTTTATCTCCTGCAACAAAGGAGGAAAAGATTCGTGGGGCTGGCAGAGAGGCGGCTGAGTTCTGCAGGAGGTTTTTCTCCTTGCAATGGTCTCTGCGATTCTTTGGGCTTAAATGCCGAATATTTACCTTAAACTCCTGGGTGCAGAGTGTGCTGGTGGTGTGTGTGCTCTGCAGATGGCTCAGGGCTTGTACTTGATGCCATCTTCACAGGTTCCAGACATTTCTCTAGCCCGTTGCACCAAATGGATGCTGCTGTACATGTGTCGCTACAAAAGCCTGCGGAGAGAGGCAACCGGCAGAGCTTTGGCTTCTCGCGCTGGCGGTCGCCTCTGCTGGGTCCTACAGCAACACGGCCGTGCTGCAAAGCAGAAGGTTGTAAAATGGAGACGGTGCAGGAGAGCTCGTGTGAAGAAGAAGAAGAGCGGAGCTGATTTCCAGGAGCCGCTGTTCGCTAAACCCGCCGGAAACGCCTTTTTCCGGTGCGTCGCTCCGGCACGTCCCGCACCTCCCGGGTGCCCGTCTGAGAGCTCGGCTCCACGCTCTCTCATCACCCAGCCCATGGGGGTTTTCACCCTCTGGTCTGTTTGAGTGTGTTTGGTGCCTGGCTGGATAATAAAGAGCGATTTTTGGGGGTGTTTTTCAACTCTTTGACTGACTGAATGGCGTTTCAGGAGCTCTGGCGGGGAACCCGAGAAGGGTGTGACAGTGCTCAGTGCCCTCCCAAACCGGCTGTATTCAGGGAAATGTGGGTGATCCCGTGCCTTTTCCCTGCCCTGGGATGTGTTGTGGTACCTACTGGAGCATGAAATACGTCCTGCCAGTTTATTTCTGACCTTGTATTAATGAAGAAAGTGGTGATAATTGTAAGAAACTGCTTCCCACAGTAATAGTCCTGCTTGTGGGAGATTGCAAGCGTCCCCAGACCAGATGAGCCCCTGCCAGGCTCCTCTTAACCACCGACCGCTGAGTGAAAGGGACCTTATTCAACTGCTTGTCATGGGAACATGCTTTGTAATTGTCCCCTGTGAATGACAGAGAGGCATCAGTCAGTGGGGATGTCTGTCTGGTTTTCTTTCTTCAGGCAACACAATCTCTCAGGAAAGCAATTCCTTCCTCCTCGTGGTGTCATTTGCCAGCCCAGGTAAAGGAGACTTTTGATGGGGCAGAACACTGAGGTGCTGTTGAGTGTCCTCTGTCATTGAGACTCCAGTGGCGTTCTGGGGAAAAGTTTTCTTTCCTCTTTTCCCATTCCAGGCACACATCAGTGTGTTACTTTCCCCCTCTTGCTGGAAGAGCCTATTGATTTGTGTTTCCTTCCCTGCTGGATTCTTTTCGGTGGCAGCGGGGACAGCCCCAGGACTTTGCCAGGTGTCGAAGTTCAGCCACACCTCCTCCCCTTGCACAGGCCTTTGAAAAGCAGCACGGGGGAAATATCAGGCTTCCACCATTTTCTGTGAAGGGAATAACCCCTGGGACACACCGGAATGATGGTGAGCCTGCCTGAAAACCTACCGCAGCAGGGAAGATGCTCTGATTTCCAGCGGGTTGGGCTGAGCCTGCCATGAGAAGAGTCAAAAGAGAATTAGCTGGTAAATAAGATCTTCTGTCTTCTCTTTGATCCGCTCTACGCCTTCAACTGCTTAAAGGCTTCCCAAAGCAAGCAGGGTTTGGGGGGAGGAAGACTTTATCCCCCCCGTAGACCGTCTCGTGGCTCTGTGAGATGCAGGACTGGAAGGTACTCTAACAGGGGGCTGGGAAGAAATCCAAAGGTAGCCTGGTAAATCCCTGCTAAAGAGGCTTCTCTTCCTTCTATTCAGAAGAGCCTCCTGAACACAGAGGGCGAGCTTTAAAACTACTGTTGCTTCCTTTTTTGCTACCGTGTAAGCCCATCTGATCAGAGCTTTAATCTCGCTAAAGTTAGTGGACTTAAAGAAAGGCTGATCTTTGCATCGTGGTCTGGAATGAGAAGGGTGATCCAGAGGGTTGATGCCTCCCTTGGGCAGTGGTCACCTTTAAACCCCCTCCCGAAAGTGCACAGGGAAAGCTGGGGATGAGGGGGCTGCTGTAGTGGTGATGAAAAAAGGTTGGCTTTGACTTGGTCAGGTAATCCAGACAAAAAGCAGAAAAGAAGGGTAAGAAGGGGTGAAAGGAGGGAAGATGCTTCCCAGAGAAGCTGTGGCTGCCCCATGGTTCAAGGGAAGGGAGCCATAGGGTGAGGGGGAAGGGTTTGACACTGAAAGAGGGGAGATGGAGCTGAGATGTGGGGAAGAACTTCTTTGGTGTGAGGGTGGTGAGAGCCTGGCCCAGGTTGCCCAGAGAAGCTGTGGCTGCCCCATCCCTGGAGGGGTTCAAGGCCGGGTTGGAGGGGGCTTGGAGGGACGTGGTGTGGTGGGAGGTGTCCCTGCCCAGGGCAGGGTGGTGGCACTGGATGGGCTTTAAGGTCCCTTCCAACCCAAACCATTCTGTGATTTTATACCACAGGTTGACAGGGAGGTTTCAGGTGGTGAAGGCTGGGGCCTTGTTGCCCCTGTGTCCTGCACTGTCCCTCAGGAGCTTCCTCTGGTTTCTTTACTCCAAGTGCTGCTCCGGAGAGCCCTGCCTGAAGGAGCGTGGTACAGCTGGGAGCAGGCAGGCTGTGGTGGCTGTGGCAGCCTGCCTTACTCTCTGTCTTGTCCCCAGCTTGCTCCATGACCAGCTTTTTCACCTCCGTTCCCCTTGCAGGGAAAATGGGAATAGCGATATGTCTTGGGCAAAACCACCTTGTGCTTCTCTCAGTCGCAACCGGTGCAGGATTTCGGGTTAAGATTCCTGCACCGCACAGCACGTGTGTGTGTGTGTGTTCCCTCAAGTGATTCCCAGCACATTCCTGTTCTTCGAAGAGGCCACATTTGTGGTGCCCTTTTATTTAGGCAGAGAGAAAATCTTTTCCCATCTCCGGAATCCAGGCTGGAGTTTGTTGTGCCGGGATAATCTGGTCTCCTAATTGCCACCCCGCCTGGAGGCAGCTGCTGAACTGGGGCCTAAGCTGATTTGGGCTGGCAAATTCTGTTAGTTTTAATTCTCAGCAACACTGAGGAACTCATCAGCACGTTGAGTATCCCTTGGCTTTGCTCTAGCCATGAGCGTGCCCGGGAGACCTTTGCCAGGGGGTGACCCCGGGTTTGTAGAGCTCTAGAGGTTAGATTTTAAAGGGCTATTTACTGACGGTTCCCCGAGCTCTTGTGTCTTTGAACCCAGCTTTTCTGTTCCCTTCTGCTCCTGTTTGTACAGAACACAGCACCTCATTACCTGGGGCTTCTTAGCCCTTGGTGTTACTGCTTTCCCCATCTCCTTTCCAGACACGATAATACATCATTAACTGATGTGGGAGTTGTTTATTGCCATGTTTTGGTGACTTTTAGGTCCCAAATGGGTCCAGTGAAGCCAGTGTGACCACCCTTGCTGTGCTGAGGTTCCCGTGCCTCAAAGCTCTTCTGCTGTGAACCCAAACCCATCTCATGTCTGCACGGAAGGTGTCCTGCCCCTAGGGAAAGGTGTCAAAAAAAGTTCCCCAAGGCGTCACTTTAAACTATAACATGGAAAAATGCGGATTAAAAAATGAAGAAAGAAGCATTTTGGAGACTATTTCTTTTGCAACCCCTTCCTGTTGTTTTAAGAGGCATTTGTCTGTCTTGGAACCTGAAGGAGGTTTTTTTTAGCCTCTTGACCAGGTAACTTGAAACTCCATGTGATTTCTCAGCTCGCTCCGTATTAGGCGGTGCTTGTGATTAATGTGATTAATGAGATCCCGGTCCATATTCCTTCCTCTGTCAGCATCTTGGAAAAACACTGCTTGGAAAAATACACAAAGGAGATGAAAAGGAAGTCGCTTCTGAATTATGAACAGCCTTTCAGGCTGAAGTTGTTGCACGGGGCTGTCAACTCCGTTTTAATTAAGTAATTCAGATGGAACGATGCCTTTTTAAAACCCCTGTTTGCGTTTGATCACCTTTCAGAGGCAGCACTTCGCTCGTGTTTGTTGAATTTTCATTTTCAAGTAACAAGGAGCTGCCCTTACTGGTTAAATAACGGAGGAGGGAGATGCTGCTGCAGCTGAGCAGGAGACACAACAAGCTGAGAGGCTTTATTTCCCCTTGCCTGGTAATTAGCTGGGTGATTGCTTGGACGTTTGGTGGCTGGTGTGAGGGGTGGAGCCGCTCGCTTGGACCCAGTGATGGGTACCAGGGTGTGTGAATCCAGCCAAGTCTCTCCCAAAGCCTTGCACTCGCCTCCCGCTGAAAATGGCTCAGCTCATCCCTCTTTTCTTACCAGCCTGTGGCTCGTAAACCCCGCACCCGAGTCACAAAACGGCTCTGCCAACGCCTGGTTTATTTTGGGATATTTGTGTGTGTGTGTAAATCGAGCCATTAAGTTCCCAGGCTCGTGATCCCTGGAGCTGCGCAGTTGGAATCGCTGCAGATCCAGACTCTCCCTCTTCCCCTGTGATCCGGGGATAATCCCGGGGCTGTGGGATCGTGTCCTCCCGCCCCGCGGGGCTGCGGCCGTGGCCCTGCCTGTTGCCTGCGGGTGAGTGGTGGGGGGCAGCTGCTGTCACCCCCCTTTCCTCCGAGGGGGCAGTGGTGGGAGCACTCCTCCTCCTGGCACCAGAAGGGTGGCGGGGATGCCTTTTTGTGCTCCTTTGTGACAGTGCTAATGATGTCGTCTGGCACAGATTACGCAAGGCTGAGCGGGCACCCAAGCACAGCTGTGTGGTCCCCTGGCATCTGCTTTCTTCCCCCTCTGCCACTGGGTTGCTCTCAAAAGGGTACGTTGTTTTCAGCCCTGGTCTTACTTACCTTTCACTGCAGAGAATCTCTTCGCCAAGGGATTAAGACTTCGGGCTGCCCCATTTAATTTAGGATCTAAATCTTCCCAGCTGGAGGCTTTGTGCCTGGTTTGCTGGTGGGGTCTGCCTGAGTGGTAGCAGAATGGGGGCTCTGAGGTGTCTTTGTGCTGGTGACGCTGTGTTCTGAGTGTGCTCCAGAGGGACATTCCCAGGCTGTTTGGGAATTGGAGCTGCAGACTCCGTGGGGCTGTGTGGGGCCACGTGGGCTCGTGTTCTGCGGCACAAGGGGGTCTCCAGGCAGGGAAAAACACACCGCTTTCCGGGAGAAGTTTCTTTCCCACACCCAGGGCTGGTTTATACCCTACAAACAGGGCATAAATGTGTTCTAGCCAGGAACTTCTCAGGCATTTCATTTTTTTATTGATTAAATTTTCTTTTGTAGTCCTGGTTTGCACAGACCTGTGCCATTCTCCTTCCCTCTTTGGGAAATGGTATTTGTAGCCATTGTTCGGGTTCCTCTTGGAGGAAAGACGCAGCGGTTGTTTCATTTGGACCAGTTTTCACATTGGGCAGGTGTGGGAGGCTGCTGTGAACGCAGGGCACTTGGCTTTACACTAAGCAGTCCCACCCCAGCTACGTTCTGGTGGCTTCTACGTCTGCTGTCAGACCAGACCAAGCCATTTTAGTGATGCTTTCAAGCCTCACAAGCTGTTTAGAAAATAACTTTGCAGGATGAGCAGAAGAACGGTGCTTTAATTTCTGGCTGGGTTGTCCCTGGGCAGGGAATGCAGGATGTGGCTCTGGTGCCTGGCCTTGGGATCTGGCAAAGGAAGGAAGGTCAGCTGGGCTGCGGGCTGGCACGGGGACCTTGGTGGCTGTTGGAGAAAAGGCGGTGTGTGTGGTTTTGCAGACAGTGTGGGATCCAACACATAAAGCTGATAGGTTTTACTGTCAGGTCTCTGCAAGCTCCTGGGAGAGCAGGGACATTGCTTTGCTATCCTTGGCAAACTCCACAAGGAAAATGGTATTTTTTTCCCCTCTTTAAATGTCTTGTGGACCTTGAGCTGACTTAATAGCATTTACTTCCCGACCTAAACTTGAATGCTGCTGTTGGCTGGGAAGGCTTTGCATCGTTTCACTTAGGGCTTTTCCTTACTGGATGTGGGATCCGGCATTCTTTGGGGTGGTGTAAATTGGTGTTTTTGGCTTTTTAGCCCCTGACATTTTGTCCAGCACAGGCCTGCAGGGACTGCTCTGGGGCTCACTTCAGAAGAGTTCAAATGCTTGAGAGTTGCTCCTGGTTAATGGCAACGTTGAGCTTGGCTGGCTGGGTTGTGACCTGCAACTGGAGAGTTGCCACCAACTGCCCTGCTCTCCCTCTGCTCCGCCGATGGATCCACTCACACCTCCAGCCCATTCCAGCAAGCTGGAATAGCCTCTCCTCTCCCAGTTACACCCCTCCCAGGTGGGGATGGTGATATCCAACTCTTTCAAACCAGTTGGAAGCCGCTGGTTGCAGTCCTTTGTCACTGGGAGAGCAGCCTCCGAGCCTGGGAGTGAATTACGCTGCGTTCCAGCCCGTGTCTCATCTTAACCCCGATGCGAGCGGCCGAGCAGTCGCATTCGGTGGCAGGAGGTGGCTGAGCTCTCACCCCTTAAACTCGCTTCTCAGACAAACTGCCTTTACATTAAGGGCCCAAAAAGAGCGAAACCCAGAGATAGTGGTGGCTGAGCCCATGCTGCCAGAAACCAGCAGCTTTTTTTCTCCTTGGCAGTAAAAACTTTGCCTCCCCTCCCTACTTGCCACCTCAAAAGTAGGGCTGCGGGTTTGAAAAAACAGGTTTGGAGGGGGCTGTTAATTATGGGATGGGCTGTTGCTTTTCAGATAATGGCCCTGGTTAAGAAGAATAGTTCTGCTGGAAATGGATAAGATTCTTAGGAGGGTTTGTGCTTTATCTGTTGTGCAGAGGGTGTTGCCGAAGTTTATCTCTGCGCAGCTTCCTTGGCATAATTATTCATTACTGAACCATTCCTTCAAGGTGGGGCTGGTTGTACAGTTTTTTTAGAACACTTTTTTTCCCCTTAATGCTCTGTTTTTCCCCAAGAGGGATTTCCCCTTCCCCCACTTGAAAAACAAATAGGCTTTATCGTTAGAGACGCTTTCTCAAAACTCAAAGTAGTTTTTCAAACGCGCGGTTTTCAGACCCGTCTTTGTTTTAAAAAGCCTAATCTAAAATAGGCCGTTTTAATGAGGTTTAAATTCTCTTTAGTCAGATGCATTTCTTACTTGAGGGGAGACCTGAAGCAAACCAGAGGCTTTCCCACTAGAATATGCAGGGGGTTGGTATATCAACAGTTCATGTTGTTTCCTCGTTTTAAGCAGGCAGATCTGTCCTGGAATCCTGTGCATCCTTGTGACCTCCTGAATGTTTATAAATATGGAAAGGGTGAGTGTCAGGAGGATGGAGCCAGGCTCTTCTCAGTGACAGGCAGTGATAGGACAAGGGGCAGTGGGTACAAGCTGGAACACAAGAGGTTCCACTTAAATATGGGGAAAAACTTCTTCCTGATGAGGGTGAGGGAACACTGGAAGGGGCTGCCCAGAGAGGTTGTGGAGTCTCCTTCTCTGGAGACATTCAAACCCCTCCTGGACACGTTCCTGTGGGACCTGATGTAGGTGTTCCTGCTCCGGCAGGGGATTGGACTGGATGAGCTTTCAAGGTCCCTTCCAATCCCTGAGATTCTGTGACTCTGTGATCATCAGGAGGGGTCTGAGTGAGCAACGCTTTTAGCTGACAGCTACGAGGGATGAAAAAGAACAAAGTTCAGCGTCCATTGGGGAGGCACAATATGTCTTTATAGCTGGAATTCCCAGGGAATAGGACCGTAGGATTATATGGCCTGGGTATTTCAAATTCTGCAGGGAGAGCTTTGCAGCTTAGAGATAATGGTGGTGGCGCTGGCTCGCTCCTACTGAGCCATCGAATCGCTTTGGTGAGCTTAAGGTTATTTATTTGCTTATCTGGTGCTGATGGAATTTCACCAGCCCTGTTGTAATGGGTTTAAATCTCAGCCCTGCCAGGCCTGGGAGGGAGGGAGGGCGGCAGGAAAAGAGGGGCGGCGCTGGGGAGAAGGGCATCAGTGGAGTGGGCATGTCTTCTGCTGAAAGCAAGATGCTGTGGGAACCGTGTGGTTCCTCCTCCCTCCCTCCTCCTTGGCTCCTGCCGGTTTGAGGAGTTTTTTTTGTTCTTTCCCACCGTGGCTGAGGCACAGGGTGGATGTCGTGCTTCATCTGCTGGGAGATGCTTTTGCAAACCGGGCATTGGCCCTCAAAATCACCATCTCCCGACAAACGAGCATCCAGGGCATTTCCTAACCTGCAGCCGGGTTTTGGGTGATCTCAGGGTGCTGTTGCATGTTTTTCTTGATGGATCTTTGTGCCTTTCGGTTGTGCTTTTGCTCTTGTAACAGAAGAGGCAGCTCTTCCTCTCTGGTCTCTGAAAAATTAATGGCTGCATCCTCCCGAGCCCACCTCCAGTCCTTCAGCTCCGAGACGGCTGAATCCTGCCATGCGTGGAGCTCGGTGGGAACGGGGGCTTGTCTCCGCTCGGCTGCGGAGCAGCACAGCGTTAAAGGCGAGACAAGAGACAAGGCAAAACAGTTTTTCAGCTTCACTGCAAAACACCCGGCCGTTCCTTTGTGCTGAAAAGGCCCCGGGCAGTGGCAGGTCAGCAGGAAGCAGGGTGACGGTCAGCCCCGTGACCAGGCCACCCCATGTGCCCGCCGGCAGATCCGCCGGTCTTTGCTGAATCACGGCTCGTTGTTGTTGTGCCAGGGATGTGCACGGAGGCTAAATGCTCTGTTCAGAGGAAAAGTGGAAGGTCTTTGGCTGTGTCTGTCCCTGGAGCCAGCAAACGAGCCTCCAGTGAGGTATGCAAGCTCTCTAGCTGTCAACTAGGAGTCCTCTCCTCCCTGGATGGCATCCCAGGAAATTCTTAAATTCTTGTCCAGAGGCAGGAAAGGATTAAATGTATCTTTCCAGGGAGATTGGGGAGATGCTAATTGCTCTTCTTCAAAAAAAAAACAACAACCAGGTGGGAGGAAGAGAGAAAAGGAGGCAGAATAAGGAGAGAGTAACCATGATTTAAATCCAGCGCAGCAGATGTGTTGGGTGGTTTGCCCCTGGGTCTGCAGTTGGGAAGTGATGATGCTAATATCTGTAGGTGTTTAGTGAACTGAGCTGGGCTGGGAGGACCACCAGTTGTGGCTGGGGCAGGAACTGGTTCTCTCATCCACGTTTTCCCACCAACAGACCAGGCAGTGTGTGGGGAAAACTCTACCCAGTGCCGTGGGTGGTGTGTTTGGGACATAGAGTCCCTCTTCTGTACACACATACACGCATGAACACCACATTTGTGTGTCATTTTACACTCGTGTTCACGCCCGAGTTGCATCTGTGCCCTGTACCCTAAGTTAACATCACATTTTAGTATTTCAAGGCTAAGCAGACCTGTAAAATAATACCAAGTGGGCAGATGAGACCAGGGTATAATCAATATGATCCTTTGAGCTCTGGGAGGAGGGCAGCCATATGTCTAAATTATGAGTGTCTACTGTTTTTGGTGGGCAACTGCCCAGAAATTGGGGCAAAAATTAGGTATTTAATTTTTTCCTATTTTATACTTTCATTTTTATGGGTGATTTCCTTTCAGGACAAGTTCTTAAACTTGGGACAGTTCTGTCAAATGGCTTTGTAGCTCTAAAGCAGAAATTAAATTGCATAGTCATTTTGCTAAGGCTTATAAAAAGCTGGGTGAGAGATCTGGTTACTAGCACTGGGGTTTCTCTTGCATAGTTCCATATATCCAGTTAATTTATTACCAGCAAACAAAACCACATGAGTTTGCTGCTGATAACCTGAGCTTCGTTGCTGGATTCGTTCACTCCTGATGGTCATGGCCAACATGCGATTACACTAATAGCTGCTTATTAATCACTGCCAATGGCTGTAATTATATCAGCTGTCAGGAAGTCAACTAAAAGCAATGTCTGTCCAGCCAGCATGGAGAATAGAAGAAACATGGTCCCTGATTCAGAGAAGGTGAATGTTGGTGGTGACTTCATTTCCTTTTGCAGATGCACATTAGAAAAATAACTCTGAATTTTAGCACCTTTCTGCTTCCACTCCAGTGTCCAGACCCCTTTTGCCGTGCTTTGCTCTGCACCAGGGTGTTGGCTTTCGGAAGGATTCAGGGTTAAGCAGGCATTGTGCTGT
The DNA here is from genome assembly GCA_013400055.1 of Nycticryphes semicollaris. NCBI lineage: Eukaryota > Metazoa > Chordata > Aves > Charadriiformes > Rostratulidae > Nycticryphes > Nycticryphes semicollaris. The sequence goes on from VXBJ01005719.1 coordinate 47,359, forward strand.
CCTCTCAGACCCACAGCCTCTTCTCAAAGACTCCCTGGTCCAAATCCATCTCTGGAGAGTCCTGGTTTACGCCGCTGTGTCACTTCTGGATTGATTTCAGGGTGGTCAGTGTGTTGCTGTAGCGGTGTGTCCCTGCTGGGTGTATCCACAGGGGTACAAGGCATCCCTAGGGTCCTGCAGCAGCATCACACCTCGGCTCCTGGTGGATTTGGAGGCACCGGTGTGAAACCCAATAGGTAACACGTATCTTGAGCTGTGACCTTCCCCGAGCACAATGGTGTGATTTTGGGGCTCATCAGGGAAAGGGAACAAAGCAGATGCCTTCTTACAGTGCCCGAGGAAGTGGCTGGCTGTTGTTGGCTGATTGCTTGCCATAGAATCATGGAATCATAGAATCATCTGGCTTGGAAGGGACCTTTAGGATCATCTAGTCCAACCCCTCTGCAGTCAGCAGGGACACCCCCAACTAGACCAGGTTGCCCAGGGGCCTCCTCGAGCCTCCCCTTGAAGATCTCCAGGGAAGGGACCTCAACCACCTCCCTGGGCAACCTGTTCCAGTGTTCCATGTTTAATACTCCTGGAAATTGGCTGCCAAACCCAAACTGTCTCGTGGAGCAGTAGATGGGAGCGCACCAGCCAGGTTCTGGATGAAGGCCTGTTGTGTCAAGTTTTGCCTGATGGGTGTTTGTTTTTACTCTCCTCTTTAGGTAGTTTTGCTGAGAGATACTGGAGCAGCGTCAGGACATCACCATGATGGAGGATCACGCAGCTGGCCAGGAGAAGCACATCCCTTCAGGTGAGCACATCCAGGAGGGGTTGGTGTAAAGATGGTCCTGCCTTGTCCACTGCTGAGAAGGTGACCTAAACGGGGAGAGTGGGGCCAGTGTGGCCCTGCAAGGGGTCCTTGGGGGTGGTATGTGTGTCTGGCAGGTTGCTGTGGACCAGCTGGCTGCAGCCAGCGGGCGGTGGGTAGCCCACAAGGTGCTCTGATGCTCACAGTCGTAGGAAAACGCTGCTCTTTGATATCATTGCCCAGCAAGAGCAGAACAACCCCCAGCATCCAGACTGGTGATGATCTTATTGCTGCAGCTTTGCCAATGTATGTTTCTGTTGTTCACTCCTCAGTTTGCTATAAAAACCCAGCGCTGCTTTTTATTTGGAGACACAGCTGCTCGCTGCTTGCTTTTCTCACCTGCACAGGGAGATGGGGAGAACTGAACAGAGAGCTCTAGGAGAGGGGGCCATGCAAGAGTCTTTCCCCTCATATTTCAGACCTGCATTTCTCAAGAAGCTTTTCCTTTCTCATCCCACCACACTCCCACAATTGAGCTCAGAACCCCACGTAATGCCAGCACACCTGGTGTAAGACTCACTCCTGGCTACGCTCCATATAAACATCATCTTAATTTTCTTTTCTTGAGGTGCTTTGGACGCAGCTCACACCAGATAAGTGGATTGCCTCTGTGCTGGGGAGGGTCCATAGCATCCATTCATCCCGGGTTCTGTAACGCATTTCAGGCTGAGAGCTCCTCTCAGCTTGTAGCCTCAGCTTGGCACATCGCAGGTTCCCAGGGATTTTGCTTATGTTAACTTTGAATCTTCTTTTCCGAGTCATTTTCTCCAGTTCTCATTATTTTATTTGCCCAGACTCCTTGCAGAGAGGAGACTTATCCCTCTTGCCCTACTCTTCCAAAAGATGACTTTTGCAACCAAGTCTTCGCGCAGTACGTTTTGTGCTACGGCAAACTCTTGAGAAAAAGACTTGCTGGTTTGCAATGATTAGAACTAACTCATCACAGAAGTGTTCAGCAGCCTGTGAATGGCTCCAGAAATGGCAGAGAGGACAACAGTGACCAGAATTTGTTGCATCTTTTTTTCTGCTTACCTTGCTAAGGTCTCCTTTCCTGCTTGCTCCATGCTTTGCTGTCCGGTTCACCGGGCTTTTCTTTTGCTGATGGGTTTCCGCTCACTCCTTTTGGTGATGACACTGGTGCTTTTGGTTGGCATTTTCACGCTTCGCTTGCTTATCAGTTCAGGTGTTTCATGCTCTCTAATAAGACTTTCTTGCTGGTGGTGATCTGAGCAATCAGAGTTCGTTAACTCACAGGCCGTAATTCAAAGCCAAGGACTTGTTCTAAGTATTTGAATGTTTTCCAGGCTATCCCCTTCAGATACCAGTCGATGATGGATCGGATGAGCCTGTTTCTGAAACATCTGACGCTAAGAGCACCCCAACTACGGAAGGTGGGAGCTCTTTGACTTACTGCTTTGAAACCATGATGGATGGGGCCGTGGTAGTAAACCTCGCCGAAAGATTTTGCTGTGCCGTGTTCTGGTGGGGTTTCTCAGGAGGAACCTCAGCTCTTTTGGACAAATGCTCTTCATTAGCCTCGTCACAAGTGATGTTTGCCACTCTGCAGAGTGAGATAATGAGCTTTACAGGTGGAGAGTGGGTTGGAAGGCAAGAGAAAGTGAAGTGTTAATTACAGTTCAGGAAGTTACTCACGGTTTGTTTCCTGAAGGCTTTTTATGCAGTGACTGGGAGCTCCCGTTAGCGCAGCTGGGAGCAATCCCATGTTGTGTTTGGGTCAGGGCCAGAGGTTTGCGTCACTCTGCTCCCCCAAAATACTCACAGCACATCCTGGTCACTGTGTTCCCTTCCAGACTTAGCTGTACCTCGTAGCTCTTATTTTTTTTTGCCCCCCCCTCAGTATTTTTGTGTTCCTTAGTACAGCATGATTCATGCTGGAATGATGGGATGGGTCTATACATAACCCAAAACTTGGTGCTGATGTAAAGGCCACTTTGGTAGAACTCAGGGCGTGTCTGTGCCGCTCCAGAGTGTTACCTGAATGATTTGTTCACCGTTTTAATTCAATGCACTTTTTGTGTTCCTCTGGCTGCTTTAGTTCCAAGTATGTGCCTCTTGGAGACTTTGGGTAAAGGCATTAGTTTGCAAGATTTACCTAAAAGAAAGGTGGACAGAGTTGTTGACCAGTTCCATCCCTGTCCTGCTGGAGGTGTAGGCTGAGTGACCGTCTGTGAAGGGGGCTCTCTTCCTCCGTACGTGGCTGAAGAAATCTGTAAACGTGGCTGGTGCAGAAGAGGATGTTTTCCCTCTTTCCAGTTGGACTGGGGCTGTCATGATGAGCAGACGTCCCTCTGGTAGATGGAGCCAGGTCTCTGTCTGTCTCAGATCTGCCCAGAGTGTGAGGGACTCAGGGTGCTGAGGTGCTTTACCAAGGGATCTGATGGGAGCTGATCTGTCCTGCTGCAGCCCGGTGAAGTCCTCGCGCAGATCAGGCACCAGCCGCTGTCTTTCGCTGTGCATTTTCAGACAGTGGTTATGGAAAAGCCTCTGGAAGCATAAAGAGCACACTGGACATGCATGGCTTGTGGCAGAGGGGACAGCTTCTGGTGTCCCTGCAATACTGGCTTTGCTGTGTCATTTTCAGTTGTCTCCTTCCCACAAGCACTGGCTCCAGGGAGGGAGTCGGGTGTTTTTCTGAGCAGAACTCTCTTCAGCCATGTCCTGGCCTCCCACAGGGCTTTGCCACTCGATGGCTGTGTGAAAGCTGCGTTGTTTTTCAGATGCCACAGCACCTTTAGTGGAGGAAGGAGACCACGAGGATCAGGGTGGTGTCGAACAGCACGGGGAGATCCCAGAAGGAACCACAGGTGAGGGAGACCGAGGTGCAGTTTCATCTCTTGATGCAGACAAAGCAGAGAGCGGGGCTGGTTAGTGCTTGAAAATAACACTGCAAAACTTCTCACAGGCATGCTTTGCTCCTGGTGCGTGCTTCTTCTTTCATCTCCTAAGCTTCCAGCCGTCCTCTTGCCTTCCTCATCCTGGGGGAAACTCGGCAGCCTTTTTCTTTTCTCTTTCTCAGCTCCCCATCTGACAATCTTTCTATCTGGTGTCTCTGTGGTTGGCTTCGCCTCCCATCTCCAGGCTAAAAGCCCTTTCCTGCTGATCCCGGGTCATCTCTGCCAGCAGCCCTGCTTTGCTGGCGAGGAGAGACGGTCACCGCAGGACCTTGCTGCTTGTCTCGCTGGAGCTCTCGCTCAGCCCAGCCCCATGCCTTTCTCTTTGAAGCAGCAGGTGAAAACCAGGCCACTGCAGCAGTTCTTTGGCTGCTGGTGTGTTTTCAGGATAATGCAGAGGAAGTGAAATGGATAATTCAGCCTGAACTCTCTGTGGGGAATTACTGCACCTGGACCTGGTCTTTCCAGTGAGGGCTGGGGGTCTTTCAGAGGCAGGGGAAAGAGGGAACAAGCTGCAGTGGTGCTGTGTGTGTGTCCAAGAGGGCAGGAGCTCCTGGAAAAGTCAGGTCTGTCTGTGAGAAATGAGTATGTGCCCTCTGTATGGTAGCCCTCTGGCTTTTCCTGGAAGCATCAGGCAGGACCTGAGAAAGGTGGTGGGTGGAAACGGGCTTGTGCCAATGCCCAAACACTGAGAAGCCCACAGCACACTCCTTGGGCAGACAAACTGGTGTCCTGCATCCAGTCCCCGGGCTGCTGGTGGAGCCCTGGGCTTGAAACGTGGAGCAGGTCACCTCTTAGCAAGGGTGCATGGTCTCTGGTTCAAGATCTGACTGTACCAGGGAGTCAGGAAGAAGCAGTGCCTCCTGAAGCCTTTGGAAAAAAAAAAAAAATGAAGCAAACACAGAAGGTCACAGTTTGTCTGTAGAATTGACATCCAAATATAATCGATTAAGCCTGGTTGGAAGTAGTCATGTAATAAATTCAAAAAAATTCTGGTAGAGACAAACCGTTGTTCCCATGAGGAAAATCCACTTCTCTCTAACGTACCAGTATTCCTGAAGTGTCAGACTGGTAGCAGATTCTGATTTCCTGGTGTCAGATACCCTTGGCAAAGTTCATTACAGTCAGGTAGGTGGCAGACACCCAGAAGGTAGGGCTCAGGTAAGAGATATTCATGTGAGTGCTGCCGGCGACATAAATGCTAAGTGGGTGTAAAAGAGGGGATACAAATCCCTCAGTTTCCTCACTCCTTAACAGAGATTTTTTCTGCACCTCTGCCTGAGGGAGCTTGTATGAACCTGCCACCTGGGAGGTGGGAGTTGGTGAAACCTTCCTCCAGTCTGGGACAGCACAAGCTGAGTAAATCCAACTAGATCCATCGTTGGCAGGGTGTTGATCTCCTGATTCCCTTTCCGATACCGCCCTGCTCACAATACAGCGCTGATGGGCAGAATCCCCAGGGAGGTAAATGCGTTCTCCAGGCACACACTTAAACTGAACTCTTGTTCTCATCATGTTTTTTCCCATTCTTTTTCTGAACTGGGACCAGCTGAAGAAGCGGGCGTAGGAGCCACCCCCAACCTGGAGGACCACGCTGCGGGAGATGTCCCTCAAGGTCAGTGAATCATCTGTCACTGGGGTCTGGTTATTGCTGCCTGCGCGTGTGGCTGGTTTTTACTGGGAATTTTCTTTCGTAATGCAAATGCTCTGCACCCTACAAGCAGTTCTCTCCTCATTCCTGACCAGGGGAGGGCCATACATGCTTTGAATGCTCCAACATGCTCGTTTCAGGGGGCTGCAGCTTTTCATGCACCACATTTCTGTCTCAGATCATAGAATCATAGAATGGTTACGAGTTGGAAGGGACCTTAAAGATCATCGAATTCCAACCCCCCTGCCCTGGGCAGGGACAACTCCCACTGGAGCAGGTTGCTCAAAGCCCCATCCAGCCTGGCCTTCAATGCTCCCAGGGATGGTGGCTTCCAGATGGTTGAAGCCCTGGTGCTTCTTTGTATGGTTGCAAAACCGGGCACTTTCTGGGTGAGAAAAGGGAATAAACTGGGCCGGGATGGTGCAGTTATCCAGGAGGAACCGCTCACCATTGAACAGAGCCAGTTTTGGGCCGTACGAGTCACACATGGAGGAAACAAATTCTTTCTCTAATATTATGGCCCTTTCTAACTCGAAACGTGGCTCAGACCCACTCACTGATGCCCTGGCTTTAACGTGAAGAGTCTTGTTTTTTCTCATCCCACTCTTAGGGAATGTGACTGCCAAAGCCCGGCGCGGTGGGCAGTGCGTCTGCTCAGAAGAGCCAAGAAATTATCCAGGAACCTCCTGGTTCTCTGGGAAAGTCTTTCCTGACTCTGCTTAGGTCAGACTTGACCAAAAACTTCAGGGTGGGATTTTTGCAAAGCCTCCAGCGCTGGCTTAATTCTGTGCCCCATGGGGCCAACATATGTGTTCAAACTCCCTTTGACAGAGCTGTCTTGGTAGCACTAATACAGCACAGCGCTAATTTGGTGTGCTAGCTAAAAACCTTAATTAAACCTCGTTTTTTAAGGTAGTTTTCTGCACAGTACACATAATAAATTGCTCCATCTGCTTGGGCAGCATCTTTCCTCCTCATGCATTAGTGCTTTTACAGACATCTGTGTCTTTTTAAAGAAGTAAATAGGTCTTTGCCTTCTTGGCTCAGGGCGGAATTCAGGTTGTCTTTGCTTTCCACACACAGATCAACACAGTTTTGCTCAGTCTGCTCCCTGCTATTAAAACAAAACCTTTCTTTGCCTGTCCAGTCATTCTTGGAGTAGCAAAATAGTGGCGCCACTACAAAATAGAAACCAAGACTGTTAGCAGGAGGGGGGGTGCAATTTTCTGTCTGCCCTGTTCAGTCTGGTTCTAGCTGCTGTTTCTCACCAGATTTTTAATAAGACCTTTCTGTACTGTCCTGGGATCTTTCAGCTGTCACATACGGGGACATACACTGGCTGGAGCTCTCTTACAACCTGTAGATGACATTTCTAGTTTCTTATATAAATCCATTACTTCTCTGGAAGCGGATTTGTAATAACGTGCTGCTTCCTTTTAGTGCTTCTCTGATTCAGAGGCAAATGTGATTATCAATACACGCACACAGCCTTGGATATCTTCCTACCTTCCTTTTTCATGTTGTGGGATTTGAAAAAACAACCGATCTTTGCAGTGAAGATGGAGTGTGATAAAATGCCTTTGGAGTCTCAGGGGGAGAAGTGTCTTCTGCTTCACAGTTTTCACTCTGCTGATGCTCTCCCAGCTCTTGACCTTGTGCTGCACGGAGGCCTCAGAAGCGCTGACAGGTCCGGCTGTATGGAAACACAGCTAATTAACTGCCTCTCCACCTCTCCGCACCGGCGTTGTTAACGATCCTATTAAGAAGAAATGAGCCAGGACTCTCTGCTGGCTACTGCATAAACACCCTTCACATCCCTGTGGTTGTAAAAGGTGGTTCTTGGTGCCACATTTCAAATATTTCTTCCAATAGGTGCCAATTTAGGATTTCTCTTACACCACAGTTTCCGAGGTCTTTTTGTGGCAGCTTCACTGAACCATTATGGTTAAAGTGGGGAGAATGTTGGTAAAAGACTGAGTCAGTCTTGACTTCTTCTTTTCTTGTTTTGTTTGTTAATCTGACAAAGCAACAATTGAAATCTCAATACTGAAGTGCTCTGATCTACGCTCTTCATTTTACCCGATCAGTGCTCAAAAAGACCCTAGAGCTTTTGAAACTGGGCAAATTCCCAATATAGGATGCACATTCTTACTAAGGGCAGTTGGCTTTAAAGCAATTTACCTATATTTGGGTGAATTCTCCATTTGCTGGGTGCATCTTTGCTTCAGCTGAATGATTTTCTAACAGAAAAGCTCCAGCTCAACCAGAATATATGGCTTAATGCAGCAATTGTTGGGTGAAATTGTAAAGGTCTGTGTCATGCATGAGATCAGCGATAGAACATAATTCTCTCTTTTACCCCCCAAAAAAAAGAAAGAGATCTGTGTCTCTGTGACCTTAAGTTTTGGGTTTTAAATGTCACTCTTTCTACTCTGCCCAAACGATGGCAGCAGTGCTGGAGTTCTAATTAGCCCGAGTGGGTGCACACTCTGAAATTGCTGTTGCCCTGTGGCTACAGCCACATTTTCACTTATAGCCCTTTCCTCTGAGGCTGCCTTGCTCTGCTGGCTGGTGAAACCCACAGCCATAAGAGAGGAGGGATAGGAGTGCTCTTCCCCAAGCTCATTAGTGATAGAAATGTTCTGGAGGAGAAAGCAGAGCTGGTTTGAGTTCTTGGGGGGGATGTAACTGGTGCCATGTCATAATGAACATCTGCAAGGGAGGAGAGGACTTGAGGGACTTTGGAAGCCTGTGGAAGAGGGGAGGGTGTCTGGCCTGTGCTGTTGAGGCCCTTGAGGCAAGAAGAGCTGGTCACTGACCAGCAAACTGATGGTCTGATGGTGTTAGATTAGAAAACGGGTGTGGTTTTGGCTTCTGAAACCCTGTACAGCTGAACCAGCAGCAGATGTTGGCCTTTATGGCACAAGCCTGGGGCAGGGCAGGGGTCTGGTTTCTCCTGCGCTTGGCTGTCACTGTTCCTCATTCCCATGGGCATCAGAGCTTCTCTAAAGGCAAAAGCCACTGTAGAAGTGAGTTGTCTGTTCAGTGGGGCAGTGTGGGACTTGCTTTTCTCCTCTAGATAGTAGAAATCCTTAGTCTTTCTTCAGCGTTACATGTCTGACTACTTAATTGACGTGCCTGTGCTAATTGTTTGCCCATGCTTCGGACCCTGCACCTTCCAGGGGAGCCAAGCTCTCCAAAGCTACAGCCTGGCCCTCAAGGACGTGTGGGAGATGCGATAAAAAGAGAAAACCAGCCCATAAAGAAGGGAGCTGAGGTTTTCCCGCAGCCTCTTCCGTCGCCTGAAACGAAGGCCACAACAGCAGCTCCCACCAGAATCGAGGTCACCATCCCAATACCCCTGGATATGTACCAAGACTCCAGAGCATCTGAAGACAGCAATGAGTTGTGGGATCAGCGAGGCAGAGAAGGCATTGGTGTGGAATCAGTGGTGGGAGCAGAGCTTGGTCGTGATGTGCACGCTGAGGGCTTGTCAGAAGAGGGTGGCACAGGTGGCTCCCCTATTAAAGATGGGCCATCCTCTTTGTATAGCAGAGCCTCTTTAAAAGAAGATGCCAGTGGACGGGAAAGAGATGAGGACCGTGATATTGATGAAACTTCTCAGCAGGATTTTCTTTCCGTGATGGGACAGCATGTTTCACCAGGGCCTGAAATGGGTGTGTGTCCAGCAGCAGCCAAGGAAGCTCTTGAAGAATGTGCCTCTGAAGAAAACAAGTCCAAAAAAGTCCTCAGAGACATACCAAGAGAGGCACTTCTTGTTGAAGCTGAATCTCATAAAGCAGAAGAGGACCAAGAGGAGAGGGGAAAGCCACTGAAGGGGGAAAAAGACGCAGATGTCACCCCTTCAGAGCCTTCTGAAATCACCTCCCAAAAAGAAGCTGAGCTTAGGGAGGGAGAAGATTCTGGACCCTTACTAGAAACAACCAAGCTCCCTTTAGAGTTAAAAGATTATGTGGAAGACAAAGATGTTCCTCTGGAAGAGGCTGTGCCAGATACAGGAGAATGCCGGACGCCCAAGAAGAAACCTGGTGGCCAAGTTGCAGACAAAGCCATCAGTCGTGTCCCTCTCCTAAAAGGTGTGTGCAAGGTTTGCCTGCCCTCAGCTCACGTGGCCGGTGGCTTGCTCACCGCAAGGGCTGCCTGAACGAATCCTTGCTGCCACCTCTCCAATCCTGCTGCTTGGGACATGGCCTGGACCTTTGCTGTGAACTGATCTACAAAACGCCGCTGCTTCTTCCTCCCCCTCCTTCCCTCTTTAGTTTAATCCTGGATGTACTTGCCAGAGCCTTATGCTTCGGTTTTGCCTCCCTTGCATGGTGCTGGCGTGTCCCCAGTCGTGCTTTATTGACCTGGGTTTGGTTTGATTTCCTTGGATCTGTGGGGTGGGCACCTTAACTCACCCCTGGCACCTTCTCGGAGAAGATGAAGATGGGATGGACGTTGTCCTGGCATGTTGGAGTGGGACTAACCCCGCGTACGCTGCAGCTTCTTCCAGCAAGACATGCGTCATCTGGTTTGCATGTGTCCACCCTCTGCTCCAATAACTGGCTTTCCTCAAGAGGGAGGGGGAAAAAAGGCATGTGAGATGGCAGGTCTAACCATGGAAAAAAAAAACCCCAAAAATAACAAACCTTGGTCCTATTTCTTGTATTTTTCCCCTTAAATAATCATTACTGACTGCTCTTGGAGGCAAGGTCTGCAGCTGGCTGGACCTTTGCCTGCTACAGGGCTCTTACAAAGCATCCTTCTCCCATCCCAGTTTTGGACAACGTGTCCCTTGGTGCTCCAAGGTGAATGGGAGGCCTGGCTTTTGGGGACATCTGACACCGTGGTGCGTGTCTGTGAGCTGGGTTGGAAAGGCAAAAAATCTCAGTTTTGGCTGTTTTGGGTGAAAAGCTCTGAATTCACCGCGTGAACCATCCCTGTAAAGAGCAGCTCTTAGACCTTTTTCTTTCTCTGAGAGCTGTTTTCCACCTTTTCCTGGGGGGTCAGAGGGGTGTTATCAGGAGCTCCCCACTCAGTGGCCAAAGGCAGGTTTTGCAGTGGGTTGTGTTAAATCAACTTGAGCAGGAGGACACTGGTTAAAACCTCAACTCTGGCTTGTCCAGGGCCTGGCCTGGGGGGAAGCTCTGCCTTTCACCTCTGGTGAAAGGCAGAGCTTCCCCCCAGGCCAGGCCCTGGACAAGCCAGAATGGAGATAGAAAATCCCAATCCCAATCCCAAAAACCAGTTTGGCTTCTCCCATTAGCTCACAGATCCCTTCTCACCACCTCTTTAGTTTGCAGCGTGCCCTTTGCGGCGTAAGGGGGAGGTTGGTGAAGAAATTGTTGATGGGAGCTTTTGGGTGTTGGGTTTTTTTTTTTTTCCCCTTCCATTTGGAGCTAAAGCTCATGGGAAGATATTTCTCATTTCTTCCCTACTTTGATAAACCAGCAGGGAAGCTTGGCACGTGGNGCACCTTAACTCACCCCTGGCACCTTCTCGGAGAAGATGAAGATGGGATGGACGTTGTCCTGGCATGTTGGAGTGGGACTAACCCCGCGTACGCTGCAGCTTCTTCCAGCAAGACATGCGTCATCTGGTTTGCATGTGTCCACCCTCTGCTCCAATAACTGGCTTTCCTCAAGAGGGAGGGGGAAAAAAGGCATGTGAGATGGCAGGTCTAACCATGGAAAAAAAAAAAACCAAAAACCAACAAACCTTGGTCCTATTTCTTGTATTTTTCCCCTTAAATAATCATTACTGACTGCTCTTGGAGGCAAGGTCTGCAGCTGGCTGGACCTTTGCCTGCTACAGGGCTCTTACAAAGCATCCTTCTCCCATCCCAGTTTTGGACAACGTGTCCCTTGGTGCTCCAAGGTGAATGGGAGGCCTGGCTTTTGGGGACATCTGACACCGTGGTGCGTGTCTGTGAGCTGGGTTGGAAAGGCAAAAAATCTCAGTTTTGGCTGTTTTGGGTGAAAAGCTCTGAATTCACCGCGTGAACCATCCCTGTAAAGAGCAGCTCTTAGACCTTTTTCTTTCTCTGAGAGCTGTTTTCCACCTTTTCCTGGGGGGTCAGAGGGGTGTTATCAGGAGCTCCCCACTCAGTGGCCAAAGGCAGGTTTTGCAGTGGGTTGTGTTAAATCAACTTGAGCAGGAGGACACTGGTTAAAACCTCAACTCTGGCTTGTCCAGGGCCTGGCCTGGGGGGAAGCTCTGCCTTTCACCTCTGGTGAAAGGCAGAGCTTCCCCCCAGGCCAGGCCCTGGACAAGCCAGAATGGAGATAGAAAATCCCAATCCCAATCCCAAAAACCAGTTTGGCTTCTCCCATTAGCTCACAGATCCCTTCTCACCACCTCTTTAGTTTGCAGCGTGCCCTTTGCGGCGTAAGGGGGAGGTTGGTGAAGAAATTGTTGATGGGAGCTTTTGGGTGTTGGGTTTTTTTTTTTTTCCCCTTCCATTTGGAGCTAAAGCTCATGGGAAGATATTTCTCATTTCTTCCCTACTTTGATAAACCAGCAGGGAAGCTTGGCACGTGGTGCTGCGGGGCCACTGGCATGGCTTGCTGTACCCCTAGCGCCGGAGCCTGAAAACGATGGGTTTTTGGGGATGCATTGCCCAGAGTTAACCTATTTCTGACTCAATAGGAGGAATTTCTGGAATTATCACAGAATCGGAGAACGGTTCGAGTCGGAAGGGACCGTAAAGGTCATCGACTTCCATCAGGCAGAGTCACCTCCCACTAGGCCAAGTTGCTCTAAGCCCCATCTAGCCTGGTCTTAATTTAAAAGAAAATTCATTATTTAACAGTCTTTTCCTTCAGATGGAGGTACTTTGGGGCTGTTTAGCTCCAATCTGGAGTTTTCACTGAATTTGGGAAGGGTGGTACATCCAGCAGCTCTGGGAACGGCTGCTGGGATGGGTCAGGGTCCTCGGTACTGGATTAAACAACATTCTTTGTGTCACTGGGAAAGGGTTGACACACACACCCCCTGACCCCTACAGGGTGAGTTTCCAAAACACTGGGGCGAGTATCAGCAGCTTTTCCTCCCGGATTAGGGAGGAATTAGCTGAAGACTGGGAAAAGGGGCTTTGTTGTGAGTGCCTGTATGGCACAAACACTGCTTCCTCCCTGTTTCTAATCTCCTAATTAGCAATGCTGCAGTCCGTTGGAGACTTAACAGGACAAACCACTGAAATATTGTCAGTCACTGTGTGCTTGATAGGAATTGAGCAGGACAACAGCTAAAACTTTTCAGACCCTGCAGGGTCTGACCCAAATGGAAGGCACAGGAGAGGCAGAAAGTGGTGTGTCAGGGGAGAAGGGAATCAACGACAGCCAGGTATAAAAATGCTTTGGTAAAAAAAAAAAACCCAGGTATAACACCACCCTGAACTTTAAAAGAGGTCATGGGACTGATGTGGTGCTGCAAGCATTGGGGCATCCTTCAAATTTAATCTTTATATACTGTTGGTAGAACCCCTGGGTGTTTCAGAGAGGAAGACTCATGTTTAGGGTTCAAGAGAACCGTTCTGTCCTGAACCAAACAGACGCTAATGGACCTGAGTATAAATCTGGGCAAAATCCTCTCATACAGGCCTTGTTGCCTGTGTCTGATGCTCCAGTGATGACTAACGCCCTGTGGCCCATGTGCAGGATCATCTGTTAAGCCAGAAAGAATGTGTTTACGATGTGGAAGTATTTCTGCAAGAAATGAGTGACTTTGTCATATTTCTGAGACCGATATTTAAATTTGAAGAGAGCAGGAACGTGGGAACACCCACCCAGCACACGAGTTGCCGGAGCGCAGGCATTACCGTCTCTCTGCGTTTTACTGACCCGTCTGTTACTGTGTCTTTCCATTTCTCAGGGCGTATTGATGGCAAAGACAAGGAAGGGACTGAAGCTGAGGAAAAGAAACTGAAGGTAAGCTCAAAAAAATAACACCAGAGGTGACCTCAACCCACTCGGTGCCGTGCACGTTCCCGACTCCCTCTCCTGCTCTCCTGCACCGCGGTTGTGCCTCTTAGGAATCCTTCCCGTTATCTTCCATTCTTCTTTTTATTTTTGTCTTCTCTTACCCCGTTTTGGATGGTGCAATCCATGGTGATCTTTGAGGGCGAGGAAGGAAAGCAAATCTAAACCAAACGTGTGGCTCATGGGGCTTGGGTGGGTGGGTGGAGAGATCGTTTTCCCAGCCTGAGACTGGAAAACAGGTGGGAGGCTTTGCTGGGAAAACACGGTGCGAAAGCAAACTCAAACCTGTGTTGGGCTGTACTGGGGACAAGGGCTGTAACAGTGAAAAGACCAAGACCTGTAATTAAAAAATTAAACTATATAATCTAGGTCTTGCAGATGCTGTGTTCTGGGTAAGGAACAGAGTTTAATAGTGGGTAAATTCCAGAATTTAAAGGTATGTGTCTGGAAGGGACCTTACAGCCCATCCAGTGACACCCCCTGCCCTGGGCAGGGACACCTCCCACCAACCCAGGTTGCTCCAAGCCCCCTCCAGCCTGGCCTTGAACCCCTCCAGGGATGGGGCAGCCACAGCTTCTCTGGGCAACCTGGGCCAGGCTCTCACCACCCTCACAGCAAAGAATTTCTTCCAAATACCCTTTGGAGGAGATTTGGCTCAGCTGGCCGTAACTCTGGCTAGTGCCTGGGTGAGATGATGGCCAAGCTCTTGGGCGATTTAGTGGGTGAAGAATTAAAGAAAATCTAATTATTTTCAAACAATATAAATTTGGGTCTTTCTCTAGGGCAGTTTGGCAGGGTTGGATCAGGGTAGGTGTTTGACATGATACCAAGCAATTATCTAGATGAAAAGCAGTGATCCATAAAGCAGATAATGAGGGGGTTGGGGACCTGGGAGCAGGCATCTGCATCTCCCTGGTGCTGATTGTGCTGCATGTGCAGCATCTTTGCCAGCAGAGCACGTAGAGAGTTTGGGAGTAAATAAGAGATGTATTGCACCTTCTAATCCCGTTTCATGTTAGTGATCCCATTTTGTTTCCCTTCCATACTCATTTTTTGTGTTCCAATTTTATTTCTTTTGTTCCCATGCTTAAGAAATCCTCACCTTCCACTGCCAAACCCCCAGGCGCTAGACCCTCCATCCCCCCCCAACGACACACCTCCTCTAGCACAACCCCTTCGAAAACACCCTCCAGCCCTGCTTCTACCTCCAAACGCCTCTCTTCTGTCACACCCCGACCTGCCAGTACGGGAACACAAGAAACGAAAGCCAAGGTAAGGAAATGAGATAAGAGAGAGGCAAAGCTGCCTCGGGCAACACCGTAAGGCATTCCTGACAGGTCTGGCAGGTCTTGGTTGGGCATCTCCCTGTCTTGTTCAGTGGAGAGGGTGGGAATGTGCTTCCCCTTCTCCTTCCAGTGGCTGTGGCCAGTGGAGAGGGTGGGAATGTGCTTCCCTTTCTCCTTCTTCCAGTGGCCGTGGCCAGTGGAGAGGGTGGGAATGTGCTTCCCCTTCTCCTTCCAAGTGGCTGTGGCCAGTGGAGAGGGTGGGAATGTGCTTCCCCTTCTCCTTCCAGTGGCTGTGGCCAAACTTGGCTCCAGTTTTGGTGTTTCGACTGGGTCCACCCCTCACCACTATGTAGGCACCTTGGTTTGACTTACAGCAAAAATATCTCACGTGCAACTGGGTACTCCCCGGTGTCTCTGAGGCATTTCCAGGTCTTTTTATGCTCTTCTTTGTTTCGCAGCTTTATGCTGCGTTTTAATGGATGTGTTGGCTGTAAACAGCAGATGTATTTGAGATGTGCCAGAGCCAGATCTGCCAGGTGCTACCCAGAGAACAGGAAAGGCACACGCATCCGTGGTTATTCTGCAGTGTAAAAAGTGGCTTGGAGTTTCCCTGTGCGGTGTTCAGCTGCACAAAGCCGGCTGTGGTGAGGGAGGGAGAGAGCGGAGGTCGCAGGTGGCAGGTCATGGGGTACGGTTTTGCCACAGCAGGGATGGCAGTGGTTCTTCTCTGATTCTCTGCTGCCTTGGGGACCAGGCAGTGTGTAAATTGTACGAATTCCACGAACTTCTGTGCACAGACCAGCGTCAGAAACTCATCAGAAAGAGATGTGTAGATTCAGGGAAGCTTTTCTGCAGGATCAGAAGAAACAAGTAGCACCTTGTTACTTACATGCCATTAGAGATTGTGTAGATGTTACAGTAGCGTGTTCCAGGTGGGGATAAATGATTTGGAGTCCAACCCTGTACTCCTCAATGGAGCCTCTGGTCTAGTCTGTGCAAAATTTTAGCAGGACAGGGAAAACAAGCTGGAATTTGGAGAACAGGCAAAGGATGAGAAATGGGGTGTGAGTGGGCAGGTCACGGATTTGCCTGCGTGTGGGGACACCTGCGGGAGCTCCCCGTGGGCTTGTCAGGGTCTCATGTGGCTCTGATCCATGAGGGGTGATAGCCCGTGGCCAGGCAGATGTCCTCTGCATCAGCCTTTCCCCCTTGTGTCCCCAGGGCCCGGAGATGAGAGGTGGCGCGAAGACGGCCACGCCGCGGTCTGCAGCCGGGCAGGCTCAGAGGAACAACACCAATGCCACACGCATCCCAGCAAAGACCCCCACGGCCCCCAAGACACCTCCCAGCTCCGGTAGGTGATGGCGAGAGTGACGTCCTGCTGCTTTCTCCTGCTGCCTCTTGACTCCAGAAGCTCTGCTTTGGTGCTGCTCCCAGGTTCTCTAAGGAATTATTTGGAGATAGGGAAGGAATTCACCCTGGTGCAGGCTGGGGTCATTGCATGGTGCTAAGCAAGAGGGCTGAGTGGTGGTTTGGAGCTTCTCAGCCTCGTCACGGGGCTGTGGGTGCAGAGCTGGGGACAATACCTACGAATCAAGCCTTTCTGGATGCTGCTTCATCTGCTCCGTGTCCTGGTTTGGGGTGGAGCAGAGCCAGTGTGTAGAAGGCAGCGCTTGCTTTATCCCTTTGGAACTTCCTCCAATTTGGAAGATTTAGGCAGCTCCTTGTTTTTTAATCCATCTATTCCTTTTCTCTTGGCAATATTTCACAAAGACCAGAGGCAAGAGGATCAATTCTTCGATTGCAGGAATGGAGATTAGCCCATTATTCTCAGAGAAGAAAACCCCAGAAAGCACCAGGCATTGTAAATTTCCATTAAAACAATGCATTTCACTGCATAGAGACATATTTTTCTTACTTAACCAGAGCTGCATAAAGCCATTAAATCCATTAAATTTCCAGCTTTATTATGTTTAATCATCTTTCTCATTCATTAAACAGGCAGAAAGGAGCAGAAAAAACCACCTCCTGCAGCAGCAAAGTCTGAGAAAGGTGATGTATAAGGGTTTTCTTCCTCCATGGTTTTTTTTTTTCAGCCTGGGGAGACCTTTAAGCTGCTTTAATTACTTGAAATAATTTTGTAAAAATACTTCCAAATTTCTCATAGAAAAGTGGTTTTGCTTGAGGGTCTTTTGTCTGTAATTCCTTGTGCACGCTAGTGTCACACTGTGGTGGACAATGAAGACCACCTTCCTCCTGAGACGCGAGGAAATTGCCTTTAAGAGCAGTTTTCACTTCGAAATAAACCAGCAGAAAGCGTAGCCATCTCCCCCGTGATGGTTGTCACTGGGAGCAGCGGGTGGGCCCTGGGACCAGGGGGGATCAGCCCCGTAGAGGCAGGACAGTGAGCAGAGAAAGGGTTTCTCACCCAGATTGCTTACCTTCTGCGTCTCTTGTCTGCAAACTTCAGGTGAGCAGCCAAAGTCTGGAGACAGAAGCGGTTACAGCAGTCCCGGCTCCCCCGGGACTCCAGGCAGCCGTTCCCGCACTCCCTCTCTGCCCACCCCACCAGCCAGGGAGCCCAAGAAGGTGGCAGTGGTTCGTACCCCACCGAAATCTCCTGCCTCTGCCAAGAGCCGCATCCAGCCGTCAGCCGCCCCCATGCCTGATCTGAAAAACGTCAAGTCCAAAATTGGCTCAACCGAAAACCTGAAGCACCAGCCCGGAGGTGGCAAGGTAAAAAATGTGGGATCTGCTTTCCAGGGGTCCATCCGGAGGGACAGCGGGTGTTTAACGCCGTGTGTGGGAAGGGAGAGCAGCCCAGCTGGGGCCGGAGATCCAGCAGAGAGCAGCTGATCTCCAGCCTGATGCTGGGTTCGGTGGATTTTTGGGTTCCATTGGGTTGGGTGCTCGTCCTGAAGTTCCTTGCCTGGCTTAGCGCGGTAGATGTGACTTTCACTTGAGTGACACATCCAAGGCACGGACTGGCTGCCAGGGGAATGACCTTCCCTCCTGGTGGCCTGTTAAGGGAGAGCAAACACTTTGTGACCTGTGGCCCTAAAGAGTGGCAAGATCAGGGTTGTGTTTCTGAATCTTGTACCGTGTGATCTGGAGCAGTTCCTTCAACGCTGCCTTCTTTAGTGAGCACAGACAGGATGGTCTCCTCCCAGGTTTTTCAAAACGTTGGGATTTTGGATCCAGCTCTGTTGGCGAGGTTTTGGATCGTGTTCTGTGATCAGGCACTCTCTTGCTATATGATGCACTGTGACAGGGCCAGAGCTGGTGGCCCTATTTCAACCCCTGGTACTTCTCACTCCCAGAGAGGCAGCTTCATGAGCAGCAAAGTGATGTCCGTGCTCCCAAGCGCTTGGGAACCAGAGTCTTGTGCTAAATTTTGCAAGCCCCAGCAGGGTTTGGGGTGAGGGACTGGTGTGAGCTCAATCACCCCTGCAGCCCTGAGAGCAGCAGCGTGTGGTTACAGGGTTCCAGTGGTGGTGTTGGCTGCTCAGCACCCATCCCAGCCGCTCTGCACCGCTCCGTTCCACTGTGTGGCCCTGTCCTGAGGCTTTTGTAAAACCCTCCTTGCTGGAGAGATGGGAAAGCTCTGACTGGTGACATCCAGGTGGCTCTTACACAGATGTTAAGTAGCAGAACTGCACATCCCACGGGTGGTGCAGGCAGGAGTCCCCCATGTGCTTGTGTTTGCCTGCCCTGGGGAGGGGGTAACACTGCATTGTAGACCTTGCTCTGCGGCTGCTAATGCAACAGAGCTGTGACAAATCAGCCCCGAGGGCAGTGCATATGTCATTTTGTACAGTTAGGTGACTCCTTGGCTCTCAGTGTTCAACTTTGGCACGGGGGAGGGGGGAGGCTTTGAGATGGCTTCTCTTCACCCTCTTACACAGCAGTGTGCTTTGCCATTCCCCTACGTGTGTTTTTCACCAGGGCTGGTGAAATTACCAGACAATGCATGTTTTTCACATTTTCCTTTGCACTACAACCCCTGGGGGGGGTGGGAGGGTGGGCTCTGGATGCTCCAGCCATCGGTCTTGAGTAGAGCAGCAGCACATCTTCCAGCTGCCCATGTCCCGGGACATCAGCCCTCCTGCCTGCTCAGAACAAGACATAAGGTTTTCCTGCTGCCCCCACGAAACACCTCTTTTCAGGGATTTTAGAAGGAACCCTTCTATTTACTGTAAATTGGTTAAATGGTTTGCTCACGCTTTTTAATCCAGCTTTTATGAGTTGTTTGGTTTTTTTCTCTGTCTGCTTCTCTCAGGCAGCATGTGTGTTGTTGTCACTGGAAGAGTTAAGAAGAGCTGAATTTGGGACAGTTTGGTGCTCTTTGCTGGGGAGAATGGCTGGATGCTCTGTTGGGGATGCTCTGTTGAGGCTGCTCTTAGCAGAAGGGTTGCAGCTGGAGGAGAAGGGGCTGATCCCACCAGTTTGATCTTGGGGTGGGCAGAAGATGGGCCTGGATTTCAACCCCTCAGCTTGGGGAAGCAAAAGTACATGGGGCACACACACCAGGCCACATCTTTTCCAGCATTTCTGCCTTGGCTGAGCATCTTCTTTTTTGGGTGTGTGTGTGTGGCTGGATCCCTGAGCACTGCTCTGGCAAAGCCTGGTCCAGGTTAGTTGATGTAAGCTTGGAAAATGATGCTGGAGGTGCATGTCAGCCTTGGTGCTACTCATGCCAAAGAACTGGAACTCTCCTTGCCACAGCAGCCAGCTGGGGACATGCTGAAGCTCAGACAGGGGGCTTTCTCCTGAGGGAACACAGGCCTGTCTTTGTGCCTGCTGGTTTTACCTTCATTTACCCTCTGGTTTATACTTGTGTAGGCTGTAAAACCCGTCCAGTCCACACGGGGAAAGGAGCAGGGACTGGCTTCATCATGGTCTTGTCTGGAATAGCTGCTCCTGTGCAGTGGGGTCACTCCAGCAAAGCTGCCCTTATAGAACCCAAGTAGGGAAAAGAAGCCCTAAAAGGGAAGCAGCTTAATTAATTAGTACAAAAATCTGTGTGTGGGAGGAGAGGGCATATAGGCCTTGGGACTGGAGGGTGAAATTAGTGTGGTATGTGGTTCCCCTGTGGCACAAGACCTTTTCCAGCCACTCTCCCACCCGAGGTGACATTAGGAACGTGGAGTAGAGCCTTTGGGGTGGTCTGTGCTGCCCCTTCAGTCTCATTGACACAGGAGTGAAGTAAACTGCAGGTGTGGGATACGCCCCTGGCAGCATTTGCTTTTCTCTCCTTGGAACTGTAGAGGGAGTTTGAGCCCTGCACAGCACAGAGCTCAGGCCTCCTCTCCCAGACCCTTCTGGACACTCAACTCCCCTCTCCTGGACCAGCTGCCACAGTTTGCCCAGTTTGCTCAAGCTGCTGGAACGCGTGGCTGTGTGTGTCTGTCCTAGTGAAGGGAGCTTGTTCCCTGGCATGGGAGATGGAGCTGAGCAGGCATTTTTCTCTCAGCTCCATCCTTCCTCCTCCTGCTGGCTCTGCAGCAGCTGAGTCCAGAGCACTGGTGCCTTCCAGCATGTTTCCCCCCCAGCAAGTTCCCTGTTTTGTTCAATGAAATAAAATGGGAATTAGCTGGCTTTTCTTTTGCTAGTGTTTCTGGGCTGGAAACCAGGGCTGCTGTGCTAGCCAGAGGTATCCAGTCTCTAGCTATAACTTGCCCACCTCCTTCTTCAGTTTCCATCCCCCTGAGTAGACAAATCTCTGTGGCCACCCAGAGGTTCTCCTTTGCTCCTGGCACTGGAAGGCAAGGTTCCTGGGTGTAGTGGTGTAACGCATGGTCAAGCTGCAGATGGTCATGTTGTTTCTCACGCTCTTTTCTGGCTACCAAAGGTGCAGATTATTAATAAGAAGCTGGACTTTAGCAGCGTTCAATCCAAGTGTGGCTCAAAGGATAATATCAAACACATCCCAGGAGGAGGCAGTGTGAGTACCTTCACACTTTCAATGCACTATAATACTTCTTATTATAAGTGGCATGTTGTATACACTAAACCCCCAATGCTATCTGCAGCGACCCCGCCGTCAGATAGCTATTGGTGACGTGCAATGACTCTTTTCTGGCTACCAAAGGTGCAGATTATTAATAAGAAGCTGGACTTTAGCAGCGTTCAATCCAAGTGTGGCTCAAAGGATAATATCAAACACATCCCAGGAGGAGGCAGTGTGAGTACCTTCACACTTTGAATGCACTGTAATAATCCTTATCCTTAGTGGCATGTTGTATACACTAAACCCCCAGCGCTATCTGCAGCGACCCCGCCGCCAGATAGCCATTGGTGACCTGCTGTCCTTGTAACCCCTATTAACCCAAAAGAGGTGGTTAGAAAAAAAAACCCTAACCAGTCCTCTACATGGGCAGAACTAACTGACCCCTGTAGAAACCATGTCTGTAACACAACTTCCCGGTAACGCCAAGTTTTTACGCCGCTTGGAAAGGCTTAATGCCCCGTTGTCTGCAGGGTGGGTGGCCTCTAGCAGACAGTGAGGTAGTTGCTGATGCAGTAGACGGATAGATTTCGAAGCAAACGCAGTCCCAGGTTGCTTAATGTGCTGCTAAATTGTACCTGAGTCTGCACCACCTGCGAAAACGCAGGTTCCTGCCCCTTCCCATCAGGCAAGTATGTTCCGTGCAAATATTAAGCTTCTCCAGCAGCGCCCGGGGAGGCTGAGCCTGAAGTGATATTGACTTGAATTGATTTGAACGCCGGCTTTTCCAGCCCTTGTCAGAGAAAGAGCCGGACTCAGCTTTCAGTTACTGTGCCAGAAACCTGGAGAAACTCCACAGAGGTTGGTGGGTTTAGCCCAGTTTCTCTGGAGACAAGGTTTGGGTCCAGGCAAGATGATGGACCAAGGAAGGAGCATCACTGAGACCCCAAAGAGTGCGACCCAGGGTCTGTGGTTGCCTGCTCTGTGGCCATCTGGGGAAGATACTTGGTGCCCCTCAGATGTTGCCTATGGATTTTTTTATTATTATTATTTTTTTTTTTTATATGCTGGTTTTTATTATCGTGGATGCCCTCCCTGAGAAACCGAGCATTGCAGAGGGCTTGGCGTGTAACCGCTGGGACACAACTGGGTTTGCAACCTCCGTCTTAAATTTGATGTCTTCCTGCATTTATTTAAGGGGCCAGAGGAGCTGCTTTGCGGAGGTCAGAGCTCTGGGAAGCAGATTCCGTGCTTGTTCTGCTCTTTCTTACCCCAGGGTCCTGCACTGGTGCGTGGTGGACCACTTGTTACGCCAGGAGTTAGTGTTCCTCACGACTCATCTGTGCTGTGGCTGGTAATTAGCTTCAGCACAGGGTGATGAGCTCATCCTTTTCTCCACCGTGGGCGGTGGTTTGCAGTGGGTTAAGTATTGTCTGGATATTTTTTTGGCTGGAGGTTGTCATCCCTCCCCAGGCTCTGCCAGCAGTGAAAACAAGTGTGATCACTGTGCCTGGTTGCGTTGACGTGGAAAACAGCAGCTTAGCTCTGGGTGTGGGCACTGAGGTGGCTGGAGAGTGGCTGCACAGGCTGTCCCTTGGGGCTCCTCCGATGGAGGGACAACAAGAGACCACCAGCATTCGATGGCCATCGTGTCCTTACCCTCCACCACACTTGGCAGTGATGCCTGCCCAGCCATCGCTGCTTCGAGAGGAATGAATTCTTGCCACAGTGACCTGGGGTTGGTACCTTTTTGTTTTTAAAGCCAATTGATGCTCTGACGAGGGAATTCGTTAGGCAAAAGTTGACCTAAGCATTGTTGATGCTGAGAGGTGAGATTCCCCCAGGTCTCTGGCACTGCTTTCCCAGACAGACAACTCTGTGCCTCTCTGCTCCCCAGCAGTATGGAAAAAAAAAACAACAAAGGGAAGGGGGAGGAGAGCAGAAAGTGCTTCCATTGCTGATTGCTTGCTCTGGAAATGGGAGGTCTTTCAGTCCTGGGTCCCACTGGTGCCTGAGTTGCTCATTGGCCCTTTGGGACCATGGCTGGGATTAGAAAAGCACCACTTGTCCTTTTTTTGGGTCTGGTTCCTGCCTTCCGACTGAACCTAGTTCTCCTCCCGCCCTGGTGCATTAAACCTGTGATCTTTCCCCAACACTGTCTTCATGTCTGTGTCTGCCGTGTGCTCCCAGACCCCGGGGTTGCTTTTCTCCCCTCTCTCTGTCTCCACTCTCTTGTCAAATGTGCCTTCTTGGTGGTATGCGTGAGCATCGGGGACAAGGCAGGCTCCGGGATGGGGGGACTGTGGCACCGAACCTCTATTTCCCACCCTATCCCCCTCCTCTTTCCTTTTGGTGATGGAGGGGGGGGTGTTCCTCAAAGGTGTGCACAACCGTGGTCCAGCACCGAGCTCTCAGGGTGCTGGGACTGGTGGACACGGGGCCAACGTGAGAACGGAAGGATGCACCTTCACCCTGGGGCTTTTGAGTCAGCAGAGAGTGCTGGGGAGTGATGGAGAACAGTGGCCACGGTGACTCCTTCGTGCTGGCTTTTGGCCCCGGTGGCTCGGAGGAGCATCAGCTCCTCTGCAAAGGTCCCTTTGGTGCTGGCACATCCTTCCCCAGAGCTGTGGGAGCAGCACACCCACCGTGGTACGTGGTGAAAACACAGGGAACAGCCTACACTCCCCTTGAAATCCAGGATATTACTGAGAGCCAGGCACTTCCCAGTGAGTAGGAACCAACCTTGAGGTGTTGATGATCCGATTTCTCCTGCACAACTCCACTAAATACAGCAACAACTGGTTCACACACAGATGGGAGTGCCAAAACCAGGGTCTGGGGTAATTTCTGGGGGTTTGGGGCTGTTTTCTCACCCCCTTGTCTCCTGCTCCCGATGTAGCTGGTGTGTATGTGCTGTGATTTGCCGTCCCCGACGCACCTGGTGGTCCCAGACCTCTCCAGTCATCGGTGTTTTCCAGTGTGGTGTTTAACTGCTCACGTAACCACTAAACAGCTCCCCCCAATTAACCATCCCTTGTGTGTGTGTGTGTGTGTGTGTGTGTGTGTGTGTGTGTGTGTGTGTCTTGTGTCACCCGATTGTCCGTGTGCAAGAGGCCACCGTCCCCGTGCCCCACAGCTGGGGCTGACCTTCCTTTTGGTGGGTTTAGCCCAGTTTCTCTGGAGACAAGGTTTGGGTCCAGGCAAGATGATGGACCAAGGAAGGAGCATCACTGAGACCCCAAAGAGTGCGACCCAGGGTCTGTGGTTGCCTGCTCTGTGGCCATCTGGGGAAGATACTTGGTGCCCCTCAGATGTTGCCTATGGATTTTTTTATTATTATTATTTTTTTTTTTTATATGCTGGTTTTTATTATCGTGGATGCCCTCCCTGAGAAACCGAGCATTGCAGAGGGCTTGGCGTGTAACCGCTGGGACACAACTGGGTTTGCAACCTCCGTCTTAAATTTGATGTCTTCCTGCATTTATTTAAGGGGCCAGAGGAGCTGCTTTGCGGAGGTCAGAGCTCTGGGAAGCAGATTCCGTGCTTGTTCTGCTCTTTCTTACCCCAGGGTCCTGCACTGGTGCGTGGTGGACCACTTGTTACGCCAGGAGTTAGTGTTCCTCACGACTCATCTGTGCTGTGGCTGGTAATTAGCTTCAGCACAGGGTGATGAGCTCATCCTTTTCTCCACCGTGGGCGGTGGTTTGCAGTGGGTTAAGTATTGTCTGGATATTTTTTTGGCTGGAGGTTGTCATCCCTCCCCAGGCTCTGCCAGCAGTGAAAACAAGTGTGATCACTGTGCCTGGTTGCGTTGACGTGGAAAACAGCAGCTTAGCTCTGGGTGTGGGCACTGAGGTGGCTGGAGAGTGGCTGCACAGGCTGTCCCTTGGGGCTCCTCCGATGGAGGGACAACAAGAGACCACCAGCATTCGATGGCCATCGTGTCCTTACCCTCCACCACACTTGGCAGTGATGCCTGCCCAGCCATCGCTGCTTCGAGAGGAATGAATTCTTGCCACAGTGACCTGGGGTTGGTACCTTTTTGTTTTTAAAGCCAATTGATGCTCTGACGAGGGAATTCGTTAGGCAAAAGTTGACCTAAGCATTGTTGATGCTGAGAGGTGAGATTCCCCCAGGTCTCTGGCACTGCTTTCCCAGACAGACAACTCTGTGCCTCTCTGCTCCCCAGCAGTATGGAAAAAAAAAACAACAAAGGGAAGGGGGAGGAGAGCAGAAAGTGCTTCCATTGCTGATTGCTTGCTCTGGAAATGGGAGGTCTTTCAGTCCTGGGTCCCACTGGTGCCTGAGTTGCTCATTGGCCCTTTGGGACCATGGCTGGGATTAGAAAAGCACCACTTGTCCTTTTTTTGGGTCTGGTTCCTGCCTTCCGACTGAACCTAGTTCTCCTCCCGCCCTGGTGCATTAAACCTGTGATCTTTCCCCAACACTGTCTTCATGTCTGTGTCTGCCGTGTGCTCCCAGACCCCGGGGTTGCTTTTCTCCCCTCTCTCTGTCTCCACTCTCTTGTCAAATGTGCCTTCTTGGTGGTATGCGTGAGCATCGGGGACAAGGCAGGCTCCGGGATGGGGGGACTGTGGCACCGAACCTCTATTTCCCACCCTATCCCCCTCCTCTTTCCTTTTGGTGATGGAGGGGGGGGTGTTCCTCAAAGGTGTGCACAACCGTGGTCCAGCACCGAGCTCTCAGGGTGCTGGGACTGGTGGACACGGGGCCAACGTGAGAACGGAAGGATGCACCTTCACCCTGGGGCTTTTGAGTCAGCAGAGAGTGCTGGGGAGTGATGGAGAACAGTGGCCACGGTGACTCCTTCGTGCTGGCTTTTGGCCCCGGTGGCTCGGAGGAGCATCAGCTCCTCTGCAAAGGTCCCTTTGGTGCTGGCACATCCTTCCCCAGAGCTGTGGGAGCAGCACACCCACCGTGGTACGTGGTGAAAACACAGGGAACAGCCTACACTCCCCTTGAAATCCAGGATATTACTGAGAGCCAGGCACTTCCCAGTGAGTAGGAACCAACCTTGAGGTGTTGATGATCCGATTTCTCCTGCACAACTCCACTAAATACAGCAACAACTGGTTCACACACAGATGGGAGTGCCAAAACCAGGGTCTGGGGTAATTTCTGGGGGTTTGGGGCTGTTTTCTCACCCCCTTGTCTCCTGCTCCCGATGTAGCTGGTGTGTATGTGCTGTGATTTGCCGTCCCCGACGCACCTGGTGGTCCCAGACCTCTCCAGTCATCGGTGTTTTCCAGTGTGGTGTTTAACTGCTCACGTAACCACTAAACAGCTCCCCCCAATTAACCATCCCTTGTGTGTGTGTGTGTGTGTCTTGTGTCACCCGATTGTCCGTGTGCAAGAGGCCACCGTCCCCGTGCCCCACGGCTGGGGCTGACCTTCCTTCCAGTGGGGTGGTTTCAGTGGAATTACTGGAGCCCACGCTCAGAGACGTACCTGGGTGAAACAAATGAGAAACAGAGCAGAGTATCGTGAAATACTGTTCTGGTTCAATATATGATAATTGCCATTTTAATTTACATTATGTGAACTCCTGCCAGTTATTTAGACTTTGCTTTGTCTTTCTTTTTTTCCCTTTTTTTTTTTTTATTTTTAAACCCTTATTTCCATTGCAGCATTTTTCAGAAATGCATATTTTGGTCACTCTTTTAAAAGTTCTGTGCACATTGATCATTTCTGTTCTTTCAGTTTTTGTGGACATAAGCTTTATGTTTTACACCAGAAAAGGTATTTATTTTTTACGTTTTTCTCTCTGGTATATCTCCTCCTTTTGGATGATGTGTATGCAAATCTTTAATTAATTACCACTCCACTTTCTCTCTTCACTTAAGCACTTTAAAATTGCCTCTACTTCCCCCCCCCTGCTCTGTGGAGAGGTGATCTTGTGCATGCTGACATGTTAAGAGAGGCTACTGCACACGGGCATTAATGATCTCCCATTTCTGATGAGAGTTTCTTTCGTATTATTAATCTCACTGGGGTTCAAGCTGTCCTTTCCCTTGAATCCAGATCAGGTGCCGGTGTGTGTTGTGCCTCCCCCTCCCCAGCTTTGCCCGCGGTGACGATAAGCTCATCGCCTCCTCCTTTCTCCTACGGACAGGTTCAAATCGTTTACAAGCCCGTCGACCTGAGCCATGTGACATCCAAATGCGGTTCCCTGGGCAACATCCATCACAAACCAGGTACCCTTTGACTCAGAGGGGGGGGGGGGGGGGTGGAAATCAAACCCAAAAAAGGACCGGGTGCTGGTCCTTGGGACTCGGAGACGTCATCGTGGGGTGCGTCTGGAGATGGGGAGAGGGTCGGGGGGAGCAAACCCTGGGTTGCTGCACACTGATCCCAGCTCCGTCGCTGCCAGACCCTGAGGGCTCGGTAGCTGGGGAAGGATCTGGTGTGATCCACAGACACCCTTGTCCGTGCCAACACATCACTGGGACTGCTGGAGTTCAGAGCAGCAAGATTAGCCTCCCTGCCCCTGGTTCTCTAAAACACTGGGATGCATGTCAGCTCTGCACAGCGTCCTCTGGGGAGTCTCTTTTCATCCAGCTTCCCGTTTGCCCTGGCTCCTGGGTGTCCCAGGTGACCACAGGGTCCCTCTTGCTGCCATTTCCCTGGTCCTCACCCCCTGTGCTCAGCCTCGGGGTGCTTTGGTTGAGCCACCTCCGAGGGGCAGCTCAGACCTCAGCGTTTACTCTGGCACAGGAGATAACTCACCTCCTGCTCTTCCCTTCCAGGTGGTGGCCAGGTGGAGGTGAAATCTGAGAAACTGGACTTCAAAGACAAGGTGCAATCGAAAATCGGGTCCTTAGATAACATCAGCCACGTCCCTGGAGGAGGAAATAAAAAGGTAAAGGGGCACAGGGTCGGGAACAGGCCGCCTGTTCTGCCGTGGGCATCTCTCTGCCCTGGGAGGCCGTGGGCAAGGAAGAGCAGGTTGAAGCGTGGACTTGGAAAAGGTCCTGCTCCCCCAGCTCGTCTTCAGACCATGTGGCCTCTCCTCTCTGCTTCCCAGGGAGATTTACTGCCCGTGATCTGGCGTGGGGTGGGCTGTGCACACTCCTCCTTCAGAGGACAAAAAAGCCCTGCCTGGGGACAGGCTGCTCGGTCACAGGGCCAGGGCCTCCTGGCCTGCGTTTGCCAGCCTGGAGGACGTTGGCACATCTGTGGCAGAGCTGCGAGGCTGGCACTGTCCCCTTTCTGGCCAACCTGAACGAGTGTGAATGGAATCTGTCCTGTGGTTTCCTGCTCTTTCTGCTGTTCTCTCAAGTCTGTGCAGAAACGTGTTCGCGTCTCAAACCTCTCACACTAAGGGCTGCGACTGCTCTTGTGCTCCGCGTTGCCCGTTGCTCCCAGCGGTGTGGCACGAGGCTGGCAGCTCAGGGTGCTGCTTCCCTAGTGAAAGTGGAGCATTAAAGGCTTAGCTTTATTTAGAAAAGGTGACCCTGCACTGGGCTGTCCCTTCAGAAGGAAGGTGATCTCTTCGTGCCTCGGGTCTCGGTTTTGGCTGAGACCGGCCCAGAACTCCACAGGGAGTGCTGTGCATTTTGGGGAATTTAAATTGAAAGCCAAAAGCCTGGTGAAATAGTGGACTTGGGGTGAGCCATGTCTGTTGGAGGCTTTGGTGGTGACTTCACAGTAAGTCTCAGCTGAGTAAAACATGGCCAAGACCTTTCTTGGGGACAGCCAGGTCCCCTGCAGGCAGGGAGCAGGGAGCTCAGGTAAGCGCAGAGTCGAGACTCCAGCCTGGTGACACGTGTGGTTGAAATTCTCCAGGGAAAAGTGGGGTTTATCCTGCTTGTTTTTCAAACACCTTTTCTTCCCCAGTGGGAGGGGAAGGTTCTGTTTCGGCTCCTGTACGTTGGCACTTTGTTCTTGGCCAGGTTTTCTCTGTGCACCTCCCAGCTCTTCGTCTCCCAGCGGCGCTGGCCTCCGGCTGAGGGATCGCTTGCCTTCCTTCCCCTTCTCTCGCTGCTGCTACGCATCAGACTGCCCTGTGCTTCACTGAGCCTGTTTTTATGATTCCAGTGATGATTCTTTCATACCTTGGCACATTCACTGGGCCATAGTTTGAAGAACTTGCCCTTTGGAGGAAGAATTTACCTGCAAGGGTGTGACCCGGCAGCCACATCACCTGCCTGAGCCTTCCTGGGTGGCAGTTTGCTGTACCCTGCCTAAAATCCACACCTGGAGGAGGCTGTCGGTGTCACTGGGGTTCAGATGCCACCTCAGGTTGTTTCCCCTCTCCAGCCCATTCCCGTTCACACCTTTAGCACCAGGGACCATCCTTGAAAAGTGCTGCTCTGAGGTGGGACACTATTCACAGGGAGGGGACAGGACACAGTTGACCCCATCAGCCCTCCATGTAGAGCGGCCGTGGGCAGCTCCACTGCCCCTTCCCCGGCCTTTCCCGTGTCCCTGGTCCCCTCCTTGCTTTGTGGCACAGAAGGTCCAGATTTGGACACATCATAAAATCACAGAATGGTTTGGGTGGGAAGGGACCTTAAAGCCCATCCATCCAACCAGACCAGGTTCCTCCAAGCCCCCTCCAACCTGGCCTTGAACCCCTCCAGGGATGGGGCAGCCACAGCTTCTCTGGGCAACCTGGGCCAGGCTCTCACCACCCTCACACCAAAGAGGTTCTTCCCCACATCTCAGCTCCATCTCCCCTCTTCCAATTTAAAACTCTTCCCCCTTGTCCTGTGGCTCCCCTCCCAGGCCAGGAGTCCCTCCCCAGCTTTGGTGGAGCCCCTTGAGGGACTGAAGGGGCTCCAGGGTCTCCCTGGAGACTTCTCTTCTCCAGGCTGAACCCCCCCAGCTCTCTCAGCCTGTCCTCCCAGCAGAGGGGGGGCTCCAGCCCTGGGAGCTGGGGTGCTCTGTGCTCTGCCAAAGTACCTGTGCCAGCAGCATCTGCTCTGTGCTCCACAGGGAAAGCTTCCCCCTTCCCTTGTCCCCAAAGGCAGCTGCTCTTTTTCCTATGAGCCAGTGAATGGCCCTGTTTTTCACATCTTTTTCTCCCCAATTTTCTATTTCTTTTCTTTATTTTTTTTGTCCTTTTTTTTTCCCTTCTGGTGGACATTTATTGGATCTTGGGTGGTTTTGGTTTGGTTTTTTTTTCGGTTGCTGATGCGTTTTTTGCACCCCACCGCCCTGGGCGGGTTTCTTCACCTGTAGAGAGAGAAGGGCAAGGAAGACAAGACCCGGACCCCGAGCCCAGACCCTGTTGGGCTCCAGTCCCTGGTGCTGGAGCCACCTACCCCCCCGGAGAGCCAGCTCCCCCCCTTGCACTCGGCTGGGGAGGGCACCAGTAAGTAGCAAACCCCATCCACTTCACACACACCCCCTCCCTGGCCCTCGTGCTCGCTGGGAGAGAGGGGTTTGGCTCATGGGGGCAGTGATTTGTGCCCAGTAAAGGGATGTGCAGCTTGGGCATCCCACCCCCTCCCTACATCTCTGTGAGGGGCAGTGGGAGCAGGTTGTGCCGGCCCAGCCCTGTGCCAGCACCCACCGCCTCCTTGGGGGAGGATTTGGCAGCATCCCGAGATGCTCCAGCCCTGCCCATTCACCGTGTGGACAACTGGAAGTCACTGGGGAGCACTGGGAGCGGGGTATCGGCCCGATGAACTGAGTTTTCCTCCGAGCTGGGCCTCTCCGATGGTGCTCAGAGGCCTCTCCTCCTCCTCCTTGCAGATTGAGACTCACAAGCTGACTTTCCGCGAGAACGCCAAAGCCAAGACCGACCACGGCGCCGAAATCGTCTACAAGTCCCCCACCATCTCCGGAGATGCCTCCCCCCGTCGCCTCAGCAACGTCTCCTCCACCGGCAGCATCAATATGGTGGACTCCCCCCAGCTGGCCACGCTAGCCGACGAAGTGTCCGCTTCGCTGGCCAAGCAGGGCTTGTGATCGGGGCCCGGCGGGCGAAGAGGAGAGAAGATGAGGAGGGAAGGGGGCGG